>OY284492.1:40218324-40818324 GCA_958336395.1 Ctenicera cuprea | reverse complement strand
ATAAGCCGGACCGGCTGCTACTACTGGTGTTGGTGGTATGCTAGATCGGGTAGCTGTAATCAATGGAACGGGCTTGCGGATGTCTTCATATTCTTTGACTGCAGCTAGTAACTGGTCTACGGAATGGCATGTGGATCGGTGTATAAATAAACGGTAGTCGGGGAGTAAATTGCGGTGTAACCAGAATAATTCTTGGTCCGGTGACATCGCTCCATGTCTTCTGATCAGGGTTTGCAAGTCGATGATGTAACTCACCGCTGTCTCATGCTTCTGTTGTACCCGTTGGCTGATCTGTGCTTCCAGGTTAATCAGGTAGTCGGCAGGTAGGTAGAAGGCTCGGAAGTCATGAAGGAAATCGCTCCAACATCTCCAACGCTTCTGGTTATTTCGGTACCACAGCAGAGCGGTGCCGGTAAATATCTCCGGTAGCACTGGTAACAATCGTTCTGCCTGTATGTTGTAGCGCAGGCAGATCTCGTCAAGTCTTTCCAGAAACGCTACGGGGTCAGTGCTGCCATCGAATGTCACATTCCATTTATGGACATTCAAATTATCGGTCCGGGGTGGTTGGGTCGGGGTTGGTACGGTCACTGGTGGCGGTGCTTGGTACATCGGGAAGGCTGTAGGAATATAATACGGCATACCTGCGGCGGCGCTGGTTACGGCAGTTTGGGTGTTCAAATAGCCCTGAGGTACGGATGCCGATGCTGATAACGGTGGTTGATACGGTGTAAATGACCTCGGAAAGTGATACGGTATACCAGCAGTTGTGCTGGTCGTGGCGGTTGACGTCTGGGTATACAGAGTGCTTACAGTCGTAGAAGTCGGTGCAGACATCACGGGTACCTTCCACTGAAAGGGGTTTTCCATGCTAGTAGCTGCATAAGGTACGGTCGTTGCTGGGGTTGCTGGTGGATCGGTCACTAGTGGGGCGGTTGGTCCTTCTCGTATAAACTGAACCAGGCGGCGTCTCAATACCTCCGTCGTACCTTCTGGTGACAAACGGAACTTGGTGGCTTCCTCCACTAGTTGTGCCTTCTTAAGGCGGTACACCCAGCTAACCCGGCCATCGGTGAAGTCGAAATTCCTACCTGGGTCGGCGTCATCTTCGACTGGATTGTTCTCCAGGTCGGACTTCTCAGAATCGGTCATAATTGCGGTGTTCACTTGTTGGTATACTTGCTGGAACGGAAATGCCCTCCAAGTCACGTTACGGGACGGTTCTTCTTTGGGATTGACTGGACAAACGCGGTCCCTGCTCCGGCGCCAAATTTGCGACGCTTTTTTCCCCAGTTGCCTATTTGGCAACTCTGTAGTCCGGTAGTTAACTTGTATTTTGTTGTGGGCGGGATTATACGGCTGCTTATGCGTATAATCGCTGGGAAATTCTCGGGCGCCAGATTTTATATGGAGTTTACTCTCCAGAACGGCTTCGCTGTAACAGAACGGCTTAGCGAAGACCTGGGTAACTGCAGTTGAAGATGTCGGTCTCCAGGGGTCTGTTTGATGGAATGACAGCCTGCAGGTTCTTGAAGCAGCTCTATTTAACTTGGATATATTCAACAAGTCAAGTAAAACAACGTAGAATGGTTTAAATACGTCTATTACATAATATCCCATCCAAATTAATCATATACAAGCAAAGCGGATAATATTAAGCAAAAATACGGTAGCAAATACAGTAGCAAATACGGTAGCAAATACGGTAGCAAATACGGTAGCAAAACAGTAGCAAATACGGTAGCAAATACGGTAGCAAAACAGTAGCAAATACGGTAGCAAAACAGTAGCAAATAAGGTAGCAATACAGTAGCAAATACGGTAGCAATACATACATACGGTAGCCAAGATATATACAGTAGTCACCAGTATACGGTCGGAAACGGTACCAGTTACTAAAGCAAACAAACTGTTATCTTGACACCAGGCGGACAAATTCGCCACTATGAATCACACAACAAAGCTCTCAAACAAATAGAAAAGAGAAGAGTAAACTTTGCCCAGGAATTGTTTCGCGTAGGCGAGTTAGAGAAGTGCAACCTCAGGAAATGTTGCGCATAAGGTGCACTCCGGAAAATAAAAGAGTCAGAGAGAGAAGAGGAAACTTTGCCCAGGAATTGTTTCGCGTAGGCGAGTTAGAGAAGTGCAACCTCAGGAAATGTTGCGCATAAGGTGCACTCCGGAAAACACAGTTTACAAATATACAAGAGAGAGAGAGAGAGAGAGAGCAATATTTGACGTTACTAGTAATGGTGTCAAAACACAGCTTGCTTACCCCAATATCCTGGATGCGGTGGTCGGTTACCTCGGTCGGAGCACTGGTGACTTGTAGAAGTGGCTGGACTGGTACTGGGCTGAAACATCGGCGAACTGAACTCGAAAATTCAAAATTTTGAATTTATAGCCGGTCGGTATGCGCCCGAAATCGAAGCGCAACCCCACTCTACGAGAGCGGGGTTGACATAGCATCTCTGCGGCTCGATCCGCAGAGACGCGGTTATCTGATTTCCGGCCGTAAATAAAATGTTTGAAATCAAATATACATTAAAATTACAATTTTAAAATACTGAAACGGTTGCTAAATTACGGAAACTTGCACACAATGAATATAAAGCATTAACCAACGGAATACTACTTATTTTAAATATAAAAATAAACCCCTATCGGTAACATAATATTGTAAACGGAAAACGGCATATAAACTAAATGTAAAAATTAAACAATTCTTGTAAACTCAAAGCAAATTAAATCAAAATTAGTAACGGTTCGTTACAATTCAATAGAAAACAACAAATCTTTTTTTTTAATTTATTACCAGACTTGCGTGTTAGTATGCCGTATATCAGTGAGTGAATGCAAGTTTGTCTACGTATTTTTTCTTTAAAAATATAACTGTTCTTAACAAATAACCTCGCGTAAACAGCAAAACGCAACAACAGTGTTTAAAAAAACTATAAAATAAAAAAAGATTTTGGTCCCAACAACTACTTATGCAGTAAAAAAGAAGTACACCGGAAGACACCCGCATATCCTTCTGTGCCACTGCGAACTTGTAGTTTATACACATTTCAGCTGCATGCAGAGGAGGTGCGCAAGTCATGTGAGGTATGATCGGCTGAAAGACCAAGGGGCTAGACGCTAATGTTTAAAAATACATGCTGCCCAGGAACAGTCTTATACAATTCATACAGCGGATTCCTGGGTGGCAATACTCCAATTCACATGCAAAATCTGCGTACACAAATAATTCGAGTGTTAAAGTTCATACACGCAACGAATAATGTTAAACAATGGTATACTTGAAGAGCGTTCGCATTTATTGTGCACATTCGGCCTAGCAACGAACGAGAATAACTCGTAACTACATTACCGGCATTGTTAGCTGTCTGATTCAAATTTCAAATTGTGCTTTATATTATATTGTCATGCAACCATATTAAAATATTGCCAAAAATTAAAAAACAATGCTCAACTTGAAATGTCACATTGCGTACATGAATTCAGCGATTAGAGCGGTATATGGACATTAGCATTGTGGCGTTCGAATTTTTGCGTGTAAAAATAGGTATTTTGCAAGCGCAGAACGTTCGAGTGTGCCCATTTATAAAAGTCGTACGTAAATTCGTTATTTGCGTGTACGCGAATGTGCGAGTGAAAATCAGGACGACAAGCCTTAATATACAAAGCGATCAAATAATAACTTAATCGCAGTCGCCTTTGAAACAAACACGTCATGTCGTTGATTAGTTTGCAAATCGTGGAGCTATTATCATAGTTGCGCGGTTTATTATTTTACCGCAATTGCTCATATTTAACATTTTGGTATTTTCTCAATTAATAATATAAAAATCCACCTGTTTTTAACCATAACTTTGCGTATACC
The DNA here is from genome assembly GCA_958336395.1 of Ctenicera cuprea. NCBI lineage: Eukaryota > Metazoa > Arthropoda > Insecta > Coleoptera > Elateridae > Ctenicera > Ctenicera cuprea. The sequence continues at coordinate 40,814,441 of OY284492.1, read as the reverse complement.
TAACCTATCTTAAACTAACTCAAGCTAAGTTAACCTAATCTAAATTAACCTAATCCAACTTAACCTAACCTAAACTAACCTCGCGTAAGCCACCTACCAACAACATCGTTTAAAACAATTCATTTTCTCAATTTATTGTAAAAAATACACCTATTCTAAACCATAACCTCGCGCATACCTAACCTAACTTAAGGTAACCCAACCCAACCTAACCTAACTTCGCGTATACCGCCTAGACCGAAAACATTGTTTTAAAGAACCGCCTCTCTTCCCGCATTTTTTTTTCTATATTTTTCTTTTCTATTCCTATTCTTGCCGCCTTTTCCTTTCTTTTTTCTGGCCCTTCTTTCTAGGCTTCTAATAACTCTCACTCGAATCCTTCCTCCTTTTATTTTCCTCTCTTCTTGTTTTGCATTCTTTTGCACCCTCTCTTCCCCTTCCCCTTTTGTCCGTTTTCTTTTTCCTCCGCCATTCTTTACCACTCTATTACCTTTTCTCACCCCTCTCCCGTATATCTCTCGCCCCTTCTTTCTATATGTTCTTGCGTGTGTTTACTGTCAGTCTAGACGGTATGCTCGAGGTTATGGTTAAGAACAGTCATGTTTTATTACGTTTGAACTTTATTGTAGTTACCTATTTTGTTTGTACAAATTCAATTTTGTTTGGAAGAGACTTATTTTTTTTTTTGTATGGTCCTGCTTCATTGTTGTTTGTACAAATCCAACTGTTTTTGTAGATAGTTTCCATTTATTGTGTAAAAACATCTTTTTTTTGTACGTTTCAACTTTATTGTAGCGATTATATTTTTTGTACATATCAACTTTTTATTGTATAAAAGCATTTGTTTATTGTATGAAATAAATTTAAGCCTAATGTTTTTTCTGAATATGTCAGTTTATAATTTGTGTGGCTAAGAAAATAAACTAAGCGATATAACTGTCTATAAATTCCAAGTGAATAATTTTGCTAGGATAAATACTTGACTTTATAAAGCTAATGTTTGGTTTGTCTAAAACTTCGTTTCCGATTAACTTAAGTGTACTTATTACTTCTTTTATCTAATCTTATTCTTCGAAACGTTATGTACATAAAAAACATGACTTTTATTTTGTAATCTATATGTATACGATTCTGTGCATTAAATTTGGCGAAATTTACATTGCCGTAGTGTTTGTACTTCTAGTTACTTTGTATTTTAATTTCGATCTGATGAGGTCACTGACGTCCTACTAGGTACGATATCTTCGGGAAGTAGAGAATACCCTCACTACGGGTAATCCCATTGCATCCATCCTCTTTCAGTTCTCGATAAACTTGTTACCATCTTAATCTTTTATTACTTGTTATTTAATTATGAATCAACGGAGTAGATATAAGCGGGAAACTCGGCGGTGTAATCATCAGAACTGCAAGATATTTCAGTGGGTATATCCTGCATCACAGATTTCTATATAAATATTTAATAATCACGGTGAGAATAATTGGGTCAGTGTTAAAATGGCTGTAATTCACTTAACAACGGTTATGATAATTGTGATCTTTGTAAATTCGTGTTCTGCTGCAAGTACGAGAGTAATGTTTGAAAAATGTGGCGCTAAAGGATTTACTTGTGAAAATTCTAAACAAATTCCCAATAAGGTCGACATTGTTTTTCAATGTAACAACATTACCGGACAAGTAAGTAAATAATTTAAAACATTTATTAGTTGACTTTAGTTCAAAATTGTAAACATTACAAATTTGGTGATTTAAAAATGCCTAAACTAGGATTTGTTTTTTTGCAGGATGTAACGATCTTTCTTTGGCAATTCAATTCACCAGCAACAGTAACTTCACTTACAATACAAAAATGCGACACACTTCGACTTACGTTTACATGCACTGCCGAGAACAAACCAATTCAATGGTTAAAGGTCAGCAATGTGAAGAACCTCGAAATAATTCCGGCAACGATTACCCACAACCCTCCAAAAGTAATATTCGAAAATGTTAGTCATATTGAAACCCTACCAAGACACTCTTTTGTCCAAATAAAACAAACAGCTTACAAACCTGGTTGTTTAGTCCCAATAAATGATTTAGATGAAATAGAATTCAAAAACGTCAACATCGGAACAATCGAAACGGAAGCTTTCAAGACCTTAACAAACATGAAGAATTTCTCCTGGCATAACGTGTCTGTTGTTAGAACAACCGTCAATGCTATTCAGCTCACTTTTGTAAATGGTGGTTGTGGTAAGCTGAAAAATTGCCACTTGGAAGTTGTGGAACCAATGGCTTTTCGACTAATTGGTGATCAATTTTCCATAACGCGAGGAAGATTTGGCGACATTTGGGGAAGTGGGATTAACGGTACCATCTACGATTTCGAGTTCAACAACAACAGTGTTGGTAACATTCAATCAGGAGCCATTGCAATTCTGGCACAAAATGTTTACATGGTTGATAATCATTTCGAAAACATCGAATCTGGAGCGTTCCAAAAAATAGGGCCTGGTCTTCTGCACGATTCCAAGAGAAACTTTGGAAAATTAATATTTGTTTATAAATTTAGTAATAATTTGCTTGAATCAGTTGAAGACGGAGGAATTAAACCCGATATTATAGCTTACAAAAATGTGGCTGCTGAGGTTACTTATACTTACAACACACTGCAGTGTTCTTGCGAAGGGCTCACTTGGCTTGGAGCCGATGTGGATCTAGGATACGGTTATTCGGTTCTAAAGGATTTCAACACCATGATTCTGGATCCGCAAAATAGTAATGTGTGTACTTACACTCCATGTATGTGTTTCGGTGTTAGATCGCCAAATAAGAAGAGTTCTGCAGCTGCTGCCATTTTCTAACTATTTGAACTGTTAAGTAAAAATTTTGTTCACATTAACTGGGTACCATAACGCAAATCTCTGCCAACACAGCCCGTAGTAGAATTGTAAAAATCCAAATAAAGAATTTGTTAATGTTGAATAAAATAATAATATTTGTGATTTTTTATAAAACTGTAAAATGTAGATTTAATTTTATGTTACGGCATTGACTTGTTCGGTATTATTAATAGTATTGTAGCGTTAACAGTATTTATTAAATGAAGCACACGTATTATTATGACTTAAATGTTGTAATCTTTAAACTTAATTTTTTGCCTTACAGAAACAACGTGAAAGTTATTATTAATTAAATAAAAATTAACAAAACAAAAGCTGATGGATTACTTTAATTATTATTATGTTTTTCAGAAAATATTTAAGCAAACATGTAAATCTACACAAACCCACGCTCGCGTTTCTAAAGAGCACTTTAATTATCAACGAGAAATAGCAAAGTTAAAATTAATTAATGTAAAGCACATACACGTGTTACAGAAACTAATATTATCTTTTCAATTCTGATAATTCGGTGTAAGTAAATTTCATTAAATGTACGTTCTAAAATACACAATTTCTCTATAGAATCAGCGAATAAAGAATTTCAAAGTTTAAATATTTAACTATTAAAAAATTAATAGATTATTAATAAAAATCAAATCAAAGTTTGCTGTTGCAACAGATGTTACACCGGCCAGTGGCGTAACTACAGATTCCGCCCCCTTCCCGCGAAGTTTTAGATGGCCCCCCTCAGACTCACTAAAATTTTATAGTGAGAATAAATATAATTTTATTTATTACGCTTCTATTGGCATGGTTCATAAAAAAACTGTTTTAATCCAGCAAAAGTAATTAATTATGATTATGATACATCTTTACTGGGTGTTCTTTTTAATATGATTTATTTTAAATTACTTCAAAATAAGATAAGATTTTGAACCGCGGCAAAAACAAAGTTGCAAGGTGCAAAGAGAGCCACAATATGGCATTAGAGTTGTCGAATGCCTACTCACCCCTTCATCCCCAGCTACCCCAACTCAAAAATATTGAATAGCAACATACCCCTTGTGTCCCATAAAATTAAAGCGCTTAGAAAACACTACCCAACATTTTAAAAGATTAAAATCTACGGAAAATTCGTTTTTCCAGTTATGGTTTTTAACACAGTTCACCACTAAATGAAGTGTAAACTATGCGTTTATTTTAGCGTTTATTATTGATAATAGTGTAATTTTAATTAAGTCAAACTTAATTCGACGTTTAACTTTAACCCCCAGCCACCCCAACTCAAAAATATGAGCAACATACCTTTTGTGAATTGTGATGCATTAAATTAAAGCGCTTGAATAAAAATACTAACAGCGAAATGAAAATATTAATCAGACAATCCCAGTTATTGCTAAAACAAGTAAAATCAAACAAGGTTTCACACGTTAAATATTTTTAAAAAAAGTTTTGTAACAAAGAAAGACTAATAGATGGATTCGAGAAAAAACAAGGATTTATTTAAATCTACAATGATTTATTAAAATAAAAAGCTTTTAGCTAAATGTGTGTATACAGGGTTATTCAAAAGTAAGGAATAATATTCGTATTTCTGTAGCGCGTTGGTTTTTGCAAAAATATAACTGCATCTTTATGTGATATCTTTTGTTTTCCAACGTTGACCTCAGCAACCCCAGTCACCTTGATTTAATTTTTTTTTCGATAACGACCTATACTTTGTGTGTGCTCTTGGAAAGTTTTGCAAAAAACTGCATTCAAACGTACTATCACACCGAGAAAAGAGAAATGGTTAAATGGAACAATTTGTGCAAGTTGAAATTTTAAACATTTAATTAAACAAACTTTAGTTGATTGAAGAAAAAACTGTTTAACCTAAACGTTTGGAAATGATTGATGCAAAATAGAAAAATTATTAACTTATTTTCATTGCTTGAAAGTATTTGCACATTAAAGTAAATAAAGTTGAATGCTGACTGAAGGTACCGATAAATTCATAAGCTAAAATAATATTCGTTATTGCTTGAATACACTTGAATTTTTACATTAAGTTCGGTGGGGTTTGCACATACAGATTCCGTTTTTTTAACTGAAACTTTTGTATGTGCATTGTTTCAAAACGCTTAAAATGTTAGTTAGACGCATTGGGTATTCGAATACTTGATTCAAAAACTTGCTGTTTTAAATCAACATAATAAATGATATTGGCGTAGCATATTCGTTTATTAAAGAGGGGCTTGCGCATTAATTGATTTAGTAACCGTTTTTTGTTCAATGAATCATAAGCGTCAGTTTTATTGCGATGGTCATCAAAGTGGTGTGCTGGTTATACTATATTTTTAAAAATTTGCATTTGCAGTACCTAGTTGTGAAATTTAAATAGGTAAGTACTATTTTTTATTTGTTAACATTACATTACGCAACCGGTGTAAACTAACATAACTTGCATTGTCAATGCTACGGATTTTCTTCGTTTGAACAAATAAAATTTACTTAATACGCTTGCTTTTCTGATACCTCCTTCAACATGTATTGTACGAACAAATAAATTTGTTGCAGGTTGAAAATAATTTAAAAAAATCTTTCCAACTTCCATAATTTATTATAACAGGTGGGAACGTTTTTCGAAAAGCTGCAACCGATCAAGTCTGCACTAGATAAAACAAGCGAAGAGTTAGTCAGCAATTTAACAATGGACTTAAAATAATGATAACAATTGACCAGAAAATAACACTGACTATTATACATAAATGTATGTTTTATTCTTAGACAGTAGAAATGCAGTTCACATAACTACGTCATCCACCAAAAGGCATGATGAGGATTAAAAGCTAACACTGGAAACTAACGGTAATGTTAGTGGAAGAAAGTATTATAGACCACATAAAGGTAAAAGTTACACTTACAAACGATATTGATTTGGACTTTACCATGTAAAATTAAACTGTGCAAATATTGACTTTGTTAATTATTTTAGAGCAGAATAGTGAAGAGATAATGGTTTGGAATTAAAGCTGTATCTATGAATGAATAACTTCCCTTTTTAAATAGTATAACCATTTTTCATAGAAATGAGAAAACCTATTTTCTCATTTTTATAAATAATAGTTCTAATATTTAAAAAAGAAAAAAGGAGCATCATGAGCAGTTTTTAATGCCGAAAAAATTATACACGGCTAAGTCTCAAATCCAAATCAACACCGTATTATATATATTTATATTCTATTGCTATGTTAATTTTAATTATGTACTATATAATTACTTCAATGAATATTTTACCATTGATCTAATCAGTGCAAGTTTGTATTTTACATATAGCAAGATAACTTCACTCTTATATTGTTTGTTATGTTTAATGGGTCATTTTTTCATATTTGCTTTTGGTAAATTGTTGGGTGTACGTATTTATAAAATGATATTGTGTCCTTTCTGTAACGGTACGTCCAAAAGCTTAAAACTGTTTGTATGTCACATCCAAATAAAACATAAATGTTCTGAAAAATTTGCGTGTAAGTAGTAACACTGTTTTTGTTTATTCCATAATATATTTTTATTTAAACAGTATTTTCTTCGCAAACAGTTAAAATAGATAGAGATAGTTAATGAAGGTAGTCACAATCCTGTGCAACATAACCGTTGTTCAGACGATGTACCTTACCACCAGCAAAGCATATCTCCAGCTCAGGATTTTAGCCAGAAAAAGTTTAATTAATAGTTTTGATTTTGGTACAGCAAATGTAAATTTTTCTAAGCATTCTTTGGAATATTTCTGTGTTGGTGCCGCAGTTGGGCAGTTTAGGGCACATACTTGCTTTGCAACGTCATGGTTTCAAGTAAATAATACTGTGTACCACCTAAATTATATGGTTGTAATAAATTTTTCAGATTTTTGCCTGTATTTGGTAAGATTTCTTGTATGTTTAGTGCACGAAAGTACTGATGTGTATTTCACATTAAAAGAATACTATACAGTTTTATTTATTTATTATGGGGTGACAGAAACAAAAAAAAATTTAAGTTTTTGAAATACCAGTATTTAATAAACTTGAAACCTTACTCTGCACATATTATGGCAGATGAGAAAATATTTGCTGTTCTTTTTGAATAAATACTAAATGAGCCAAAAACTGCATTCTGCTTTAAATTTTTGTGTGTAAGGAGTTGAGCCTCATAACATATGAACTGTTTACTTTTTTCATTATATCATGTTAATGTTTGAAAATTCGTAGCTTTATTAATCTGCACGTTATGTTTTTTTTGTCTAACAGGAATTTATGTTGCAAATATGTGAATTTTTATATTAGTATTAACACTGTAGAGTTTTTCAAATAAATCTGAATAGATATGATCTTGGTTTTTATTCAGCGATATAAATTATCCATGCTACAATTCAACCTGCCTGTTTTCAGTTGTATGTTCAATGTATTACAGAGCTTATTAACTAAAAAAAATTAATGAACACAGGCATATTCCTTATTGCCAAACTAAAATATTTTTATTTGTAGATTTCTCCTGTTGTGTCGAAACGCACAGTAGCACAACAAAGAGTAATAAACACTGTTTAATCACGCCCCATGCTATCCTATGAGCAAAAAAAAAGTAAAGGCATGCCTATGGAAAATAAACTAACTAAATTACCACAAGAGGTTTGTTTTTCATGGCCAAGTCTTATGACTTTTTGATATCATTTTATTGCATTTGAATAATGGCGTGGCAATATGTAATTGTGTTTATTACTCTTTTTTAGCTAATGTGCATTTTAATTCCTCAAAAGGGGGCTACAAATAAACATATTCTGATTTGGTTCAATGATTTCTAAATATCAAATCAAATGCAAGGGACTCTTGGTTGAACAACAAAAAGTGCTAAATCAATCAACATTTTAGTTGTGTGAATGTTTCTAAATGCATTGGTCGAAGAAATATAAGTAATTAATTCAATGCTCAATATATGTCCATTGAACAACCTACAAGGATTAAGTAAAAGTGTAGGTTATTGTTGGTAGAAATGCGCGAACGTTTGGATGAAATGCAATTATCTTTTAATATGACATTGTTGCTGATTTGAAGTAACAGTGCAAATAGTTCAGTGGATCAGCAATTTGTGCGTTTATATAACACTTCGATTTGTTGACTCAAATAAATATATTTGACATTTTTTACGTTTCTTTAATACATCAAGACTGTTGTTTATAGGCAACACTAACACTTTGTTGGGTGAAACTGTTTTCGTTTCATCCATCAACAGTTTATTTTTCTCAGTGAAATGAACTGGGATGGTTGGTTTTTAAGGTACGGCGATTGAAAGAAAAAATGCACATTTTTCATATTTTCTGATTAAGACATTAATATCAAGTACCCTGAGACATAACAATAATTTATAAGGTGGCTCATGTCATGTTGTTATAAATTATTGTTGAACAATATATGAAATAAGTGCATGTCTTCTTTCAATTGCTATAACTCAAAAACCAACCATCCCAGTTCATTTATGATGGTATATTTGAATGCAGTTTTTTGCAAGCTTTCCAACAAGCCCACGCAAAGTGTAAGTCGCTATTTAAAAAAATTAAGTCAAGGTGGCTGGGGATGCAGAAGTGTACGTTGGAAAACAAAAGATATCACACAAAGATGCAGTTAAATTTAAACCAATTTAAGTGTCCGAGCATTTTTTCAAAAACTAGCGCGTTACATAAATACGAATTTTATTCCTTACTTTTGAATAACCCTGTATATAATAAATAGTGGGACAATTTACCGTAAATACCGTGAAGTGCACAGCAAATTTTCACTTTACACTTAGCGCCTCATACAGGGCCGATGTTTTAATATAATTTGAAATTTTAATATACACACCTATGACCTATGACAAAATTGCAGTTGCACAGTTTGAAGCATAAATTAATTTTTAAAATAGCTATTGTTGTTTCAAATATTGGATCGGTTTCATTTAAGAAACCCCCTAATAATTAATAGAGTGAGCAACGGCCCACGAAATCTGGAATCACTTCTAATACCACTAAACCACCGGTTTTAGCAGCATTAATATTATTATCTAAACTAAAGCCTTTGATATCAATTTTAAATTTCGACTGTTTGAGAGGTTCTGTCGTTAGAGGTCACGTGGTGTCTTATTGTGCAGTGTTCTTGAAATTGCACAATCATTCAGGTGTGTGGCACCCCCTAAAAATAGTATACTTTAGTACTAGTATACAGTGCTGATAACGTACCAATAAAATCACAATTTTATTATTTTATATTAATCTCAACTTTGCGAGGTCGTTGACGTGCTGCAACCGGCACGGGTAATCCTGCCGCAACCATCCTCTTCCAGTTCTTGATAAATGTGTTCCCATCTTTTAATCTTTTATTACTTGTTATTTAAGTATGGAAACAAAGGATTAGATATAAAGGGGAAGCTCAACGATGTAATCACCAGAAGGTCAAGATATTTTCATCCTGCAACATAGATTTCTTTAAAACATTTAAATAGCCGCTGTGATAATTTGGTCAGTGTCAAAATGGCCTTAATTCAGTTAACAGCTTTGGTGATTGCGGTCTTTATAAATACTTGTTTTGCTGCAAGTGTAAGAATTACGTTTGAAAAATGTGGTTACAAGGGATTTACTTGTGAAACTTCCAAGCTGTTGACCACAAAAATCGACATTGTTTTCCAGTGCAACACCACAATTACTACGCAGGTAAGTAACCTACAAATTTAATTTTGTAGCACTAATATATTAATTGGTTAGAAACGTATAACATTAGATCTGATTTCTTGCAGGATATAACAATTTACCTTTGGAATTTTAATTCACCTGGAACAATAACTTCTTTTACAATACAAGACTGTGACACAGTTCGACTTAGTTTCATGTGCACTGGCGAAAACAAACCAATTGAATGGTTAAAAATAAAAAATGTTAAAAATCTTGAAATAATGCCAGCAATATACACCCACAACACCCCCAAAGTCGTCTTTGAAAATATTGGTTACATCGAAACTTTACCAAGACACACTTTTTCTCAAATAAAACAGCTAGCTTACAAACCTGGTTGCTTCGTCCCACTAAATGATTTAAACGAAATAGAATTTAAAAACGTGAACATTGGAATTATCGAAACGGAAGCTTTCAGGAACTTAACTGACATGAAAAGTTTCCTCTGGGATAATGTGTCTGTTATTAGAACAACCGTGAATGCCATTCAAGTCACCTTTATGCATGCAGGCTGTGGTCGCATGAATAATTGCACCTTAAATGTCGTGGAACCGATGGCTCTCCGAATCATTGGTGATGCATTTTCCATAACACGCGGAAAATTTGGAGATATTTGGGCAAGTGGAATTAACGGTACCATCTACGATTTCGAGTTCAACAACAACAGTGTCGGCAATATTCAATCAGGAGCTATTGCAATTCTTGCTCAAAATGTTTACATAATTGATAATCATTTCCAAAACATCGATTCTGGAGCTTTCCAAAACATAGGGCCAGGTCTCTTGCACGATTCCAGGAGAAACTTTGGGAAATTGTTGTTTGTTTATAAATTTAATAATAACTTGATTGAATCGGTTGTAGATGGGGGAATTAGGCCCGATGTCGTAGCCTATAAAAACGTTGCTGCTGATGTTAGTTTCACTTACAACACAATGCAGTGTTCTTGTGAAGGGTTAACATGGCTTGGAGCTGATGTAGATCTTGGATTTGGTTATTCCGTTATAAAGGACTTTAACACCATGATTTTGGATCCGCAGAATAGTAATGTGTGTACTTTCACCCCATGCATGTGCTTTGGGGTTAGGTCGCCCAATAAGAAGAATACTGCCGTTGGTGCAAGCTTTAAGTAGTAGTTGAATTGCTAAGTAAAGTCAATAAGGTTTGATGAATTGTATAAGTTGTATATATTTTAAATTTTGTATGTGTTTTGTATAAAAAGGTTTTTCTAAACAAATTTTATTAAATATATGTTTATTAAATTGTACTTTTGTAGTTGGAAATAGGATCCGTTAATGAATTAAATAAACTTTTCGATTTTTTCCTTACGTTTCGGCGATAACCTCGCCTTCTTCAGAGGAATTTATTGTTTAGTATTAATATTAGAATTAAAATTAAAAATTAAAACATTACACTTATGATATGACACGTTAAAATATTAGTATCTGTCAAGCATTTTTTCTGAAGAAGGCGAGGTTATCGCCGAAACGTAAGGAAAAAATCGAAAAGTTTATTTAATTCATTAACGGATCCTATTCCCAACTACAAAAGTACAATTAAATATCCAAGGATCAACAAATAACATCAACATATGTTTATTAATATAATTTTGCAGCACTTTTTCACTTTGTCATTTTTGTACATTCACAATGTTTAATTAGTATCTTTGGATTAGCATAACCGGTATAACAGGTAACAACTTAGCACGCGCTACGAAGGTTCTTTGTTTGGTCAGGGCAAAGCAGGTGCATTTAAGTGTTTCGTAGGCCAGCTCTCAAAAACAATCAGACAAAGAAGTGAACCGTACCTGCAAGATTGAGTGGAACACCTGGATTACCTGCTCATCTAACAACAGGTGAAAATAACCGGTTTAGCAGCAAACACCAAAACTAGGTAGAACTCTAGTCTAGCAGATATAAATACCTTGTAGAGAACACATAGATAATCCCCCCAGACAGTAGATCAAACGTGCGTAGATATTAAACAACTAAAAATAATTGTAAAAAATAGATATTGTTACTTTGTTAGGGCAGTCGGTTGTGCAATAGAGTTCATTCTCGCCTAAACCCGACAAGTGCGAATACAACAGAGACATTCCTGGAAGTCGACTGCCAAAAGCAAAGGTCTTGAAGCAGGTAGTATATTTCTGGGAGAGGTCTTCTTAACCGAACAAAGACAAACTCTTTTACGTAAGTCGTACACATTGAATTTCAAACCGAGCGTCTAATGCGAACGAAAGCAGGTCTCCAATAAAGTAAAATAACTTTCCAACAATTTTAAATAGTTAAAAAGCAACAAGCAATTTAACAATTAACAGAAAATCTATGTATGGCCGAGGTGGAGACAGAGAAAATCAACGTAAACATTGTTGAAGTACACGTACCGTCAGATAATAGAATAATGGCAGAATTATATAACTTTAGGAGGGAAAGCATGAAGAGGGCACCGACCATACATCATCCAAGTAGCAATGTTAACGAACAAGCACCAAAAGACCTAACACACTTATTCTAGCTGCATATCCAGAACATCTGGAGCAGGTCGGATTTGGTCTGTACCACCTTAAGAAGCTCAGAAGTTGAAGCACATGGAAGCAATTGGCAAGAAGCAAAAGCGGATTTACGAAGACAGACAAGAAGAGTTTACACACTGATTGAAGAATCGGATTAAGAATCGATTAAAGAAGAAGAACAGGCTATCAGAGAAGAAAAGTCAGAACTACGGTAAGGAAGAGTGAGAAATAAGGGAGGAACAACAAAACACGCACCAGTGGAAAAGAAATCGATAAATATATACGTGTCAACTGCAGAGAGGAAATTTAGAACAGAATGAAGTAAAATCAAGCTACTGATACCTTACAATTAAGCAGTAATAAAGTTAAAACAAGTTTTGCTGTAAATTTTAAGTGGTTTATTAACTATTAGGAATTTAAGATATTTGCAATGTGTAATCTTAGAACAATAGATATCTGCGACATGACAATAATGTTCAACTTTGATACCTAGGTTAAATTGCGTACTTGCATAACGGTCATGATTACGTACTCAAAACCACTAATGATGCGTAGCTCACTAACTACCTGGTGTTGCAGCAGCGGTTTGTTGCGGTATGCGTTCGTAATCAGCCTTTACGTCCCACTGCTGGGCACGGGCACTCTTCTCTGCCACATACTCTCCTTAGCGCTAAGGTGGAGTACGGGGGACCTACAGTTTAACGTCGAATCCGAACGACTAAATCCAGACAAGGTTTCAGGCATTAAGACCCCACGGCTGCCTACACCGGATTGGGGAATGTGAGTGGCGGGTTGCGGCATAGATTTTTATTGCTGCATGGCTTTGGTGGGGAATCGAACCCTAGACCTTCAGCGTTAGAGACTGAGCGCCCAACCTCTGAGCTACCACCACACATCGCGGTATGCGTTGGTTATTGGTAATAGCAATTGCAGAGCACGATTTTGTGAGTCCTTGAACACCCCGGCCAATAAGGCCTATTGTGTTTCTCTGCATTTGTGTATTGATCTTAGATGAACAGGTTAAGGCTCTTTACTAGGTTTAGTAGCCTGTAGACTAGATCTTTTTCCGGTATGCCTACATGTGGGTCTATTTCGCCCAACAGGTTGTGACGTCGGCGGTGTAATGCTTTACATTCAAAGATTACATGAGAGGCAGTTTCTTCCTCTTCATTACAGAGTCTGCATATGGGACCTTCTGTATACGCCTATTCTGTGCATGTGTTTTCTTAGACTGCAATGACAGGTTAGTAGCCCCGTCGCAATTCTAAGATTCCTTCTGTTGAGTTTCAGTATTTCAGTGTCTTTGTCCTTTTCAGACCCTTTCCTCGCTAATTGGTCTGCTTTTTCATTGCCTGCTATGACCTTATGACCTGGCATATATGTATATGGATAGGTTTGCCTTTGGTTTGCCTTCTCAAATTCTCACAGATACAGGTTCCCAGAGCGAATATTTTTGCTTGGAATACCGTGGTGTGTTGCCCTAGTGAGACATGCATGTTGTGCCTTGAGGTTTCGCCATGTATGCCAGCACCTGACCCGTTATCCATCTTGGACCCATCCGTGTACCAGATCAGTCCTCTTGACGGATTCTGTTCTTCCTTACGACGTCATTGATCCCAATCCATTAGGATTTCAAATGGTTTGTCGTATGAAATTTTTGGAATCATGGTGTCGCTACACATATTTAATAGAGGGTTTGCGATGTCATTTGTGATTCTGGTGTGCCCAAGGTTATTCTGGGTTTTCCAGTTCATGTTACATGTCAGCCTGTATGCTGCCATCCTGGCCTCTCCCCTGATGAAAATGTCGATGGGGGTAGGTTTAGCATTATTTCCATGCTAGCCTCTGAATTTTTGTGAGTTTTGCAATTGCTTGCTTTCGTTTGACCTTTGGCCACCAGACCAGGCAACCGTAGGTTATCATGGGTCTTACCACTGCAATGTATAACCAGTACACCAGGCGTGGCTTTAATCCCCAGTTTTTTCCAACTGTTCTCCAGCACATCATTAATGCTGTTTTACATTTGTTAGTTATTTTGTTTTGAACTTGGTGTCTAGGAACGCGCCCAAATATTAGACCTCTCCTCTCATCTGTACTACTTGGTTAAAGAGAGTTGGCAGCCGTAACCCATCCAGCTTTCTTTTGTTAGTGAAGGGGACTTATGTTGTTTTTGTAGGATTTACCGTTAGGTTTTCCTTTATGCACCACCCTTCAACAGTTCTTAGAACTCTTTGCATGAGCTCTGATACTGTATTGGCATATTTCTCCACTATGAGTATTACGATGTCATCCGCATCCCTGTGTAGTAGCCAGATTTGTTCAGTGAGGCTAGTAGTTCGTCTACGACCATGTCCCAGAGCAGGAGAGATAGTACTCCACCTTGAGGGCATCCTCTGGCCACAGACACCTGTGATGTCTCACCTGCCAGTGTCGTCTGAATCTGCCTGCCTTGCAACATGGCTTTCATCTACCTGCATAGAGTGTCTTCAACTCCACGGTTGCTAGCGGCTAGTATGATTGACTCAAATGAGGTGTTATCAAATGCACCCTCTATGTCGAGAAATACAGTTAATGCTATTTCTTGGTCAGTCAGTGCTGTCTCTATTTTCGAAGTTAACTGATGCAATGCGCTTTTGCACGATTTTTCTGCTTGGTATGCATGCTGATTAGGGTGTAGTGGCCTTTCTACTAGACAGGTTTCCCTAAGATGCTTTTCAAGCAGTTTCTCCATTGCTTTCAGCACGAACGATGACAGGGATATAGGTCTATATGCCTTTGCCTGGGCACATACCCTAGTGTCAGACTAGCCCTATATAGTTTGCATAAAACTGGTGCTAGGTCTTGTTTGCCCTGCTGTAACAGAGCACGGAATATTCCATCAGGACCAGGAGATTTATAGGTCTCAAATGAGTTAACCGCCCAGATGACCCTATCATACGTTATTACCCTATTGGCTATCCGCCATGCGGTATACATTGCAGACATGCTAACACTGTTCAGCAACCCAGCCGATCCCAACCTCTTACATAAATTCCTACCCACCTACTGACATGAGGCAACCCTGGCGTAATTCAGGATCGACCTTCGAGACAGCTCCTTGTCAGATGATGATGATGTTGATGATGATGTTCAATTAATGCTTAGCTAATACGAGTTTGTTATCGATGCACATTAAAGTTGCATTAAATGTTAATGTGTTTCTGTAGAAACCCTTAAATATTCCTACTGATTTTTTCTTACAGGCGATAAAAAAAGTGTAGAAGTATTCGAGCAAACAGGGATGAAGAGATGTTAGATGAAGCATTAGATCTCATTCAAAAAAGAAAATCTCACCACAAACTGTTTCCAAAATCATTTCTTCCACGTAACCAAATTCTAAATCATCTTCCTCCAACACACAAGAAAAACGGAAATGTGTGGTTTGCTATATGGAATATGTTGCTGACATGCGAAGGTGTATTAACTGCAGTTGTAGTTATTGGGTCTATGAAGTTGGTGGGATTGACAGAAGAAGATACAAAAAATTTTGTCTGCCCAGACTGTATTCTATAAATTGTTTTTTTGCTTTCCTTTGAATTTTTGTTACCACAGAATAGGTTTTGTTAGGTTCGGTTGATTTAATAAGTTTAGTGTTATTAATGATGAGGGCCTTAATACCTGTCTTACCAGATTTTAAGGCCCAATGTAATGTTTTTTTATTTTAAATGTTTTAACAACATTGTCGTTACTTTTTTACGTTTACATATTTTTTTATAAAGCTCAAAGGCCCATTTAGTTAGTTGGCAATAATAAACTTTTTTAAACCATAAACCATAAAACCATTTTGAGATTATGAAGTCGAAATTTCGAGATTAAAAATCGTAATTTTGTGATTAAAGTCAAAATTTCGAGTTTAAATGGCGACATTTTGAGATTTTCATTGTAAGTAAAGAGTTAAGTTTAGTTTTAAAAAAGAAGTTACGACCCTTCGACGCCTTCGTAATTCTCTATCAAATTGAAAAAAAGTCGTTTTCTAATGCGATAAAACAAAATTAATGGTTGAATTACACCAAACTCTAACATGTTTTTGTTTAAGAAAGTATATGATATGACGTGATCGTCGTCAAACTTTCTTTAACTTCTGTTTTTGCACTTGACAATCTCATCTGTGTACTTTTCGTAATTTCCGTACTTGCATTATTCAACAAAAATTTTCATTTAAACAACGTAGTTTCACTTCGACTTTTATGTTTGAGATTTCGAATCTTTTCTGAACCAAAATATTTTAAATTCGAGGTGCTAACACAAGTTTAATGCAAAAATTGTTTAATTGTAACAAATAAAAAAAAATTCCTTTCGTTGATTTTTCAAAGAATTTCTAGAAAATGTATATAAAAATAACATTAATCAAATCACGCTAGATTCATGTTAACTTAATAAATAATGTGCATGGAAACAGGAAGCACCAATTATTAACTTATTAAAATTAAAGGTATAGTATTATTCGTTATAGGATAAATTATTTTTTCTGCCCGTGTAAATATAAAAAACCAAACTGCATAATAATAGGGTCAAATGCGCTCAATACGAATGTGGTTTTTATTACAACACATACAACATACATGTAGTAAAATTATTTTAATTTCCAACTTGTTGCATGAAAAACTCTATACGTATATAAAGCAAGTTAGCAGTATAATTAAAATAATTTCCATCACTATTGCTAAAATGAAGTGCTTCCTAATATTTCTGTTTTTGGTTGCAATATACAACAAACTAGCAATCGGTGGTGTGGTAAGATAAAATCAATTTATTCATAGGTTCGAGCTTTACTTCGTTGAAGTTCATTTTAATGTATTGTAAATAAACAATTTTTAACTTCAACACGTTTTTTTAATTTAACCTTATACGTATTTCAACGTGTTTACACGTCATTATCAAAGACAAAATTAAAAGTAAACAGTTGGTGTTGCTATAGGAACAATAAATCTGCATAATTTGATCTTGGTTTTCTATATCTGCGATGACTTAATTTCTCATTTCAAAACGTCCAATAACGGTGAATTTAAAAGATCAATTTGTTTATTCATTAAAGGTACAGATTTTAAATGTTTGGAAATTTCAAATGCTTCTAGTATGTCCAACTTACGTTTGTCATGACAAAAGTGTAAACATTTTTCTAGTGTTATTAGATGCCATTGAATGATTGTGTTCTAATAAGTGTTTAGCGTAATTGTATTTATGTTGGTGTACTTTTACTTGTAACAACGTACGTGTTCCTTGTACCTAATATCACAATTTCTAATCGTTTGTCCTATATAAACCGAATTACAGTGCGAGCAATTTAATTTGTAGATGCCTGATTTTAGTAAATCGTCTGTTTTTCCCTTAGAATTAAACAAAGTGCTTAAAATGGTTTTTGCAGTCTCAAAAGTTATTTTACATGAAGATTTATTGTTTCTATAGCAACACCAACTGTTTACTTTTAATCTTGCCTTTGATAATGACGTGTAAACACGTTGAAATACGTATAAGGCTAAAATAAAAAAACTGTCGAAGTTAAAAATTGTTTATTTACAATAAATTAATATCAATCTCTTTAATTTAAAAGGATAAATCAAATTTTGCAGGTCCTAACAGTAAAACCAGTTTCATTGAAGTCGTGTGAAGGTAGCGAAAAACTTATAAATCTTGAATACAAACCAGTCGGAAAAGATGGCAAACAAGCTTGGTTTGGCAACGCTACTATTCCAGAAACCTTTGACGTAAATACTGATGTAAGCAAAAACAAAAATTGTTTTGGGAAGAAAACTAAAATAAAATTTTAATTTATTAATTTTTTCTTTGTAGTTTGTTTGGGAAATGCGTTGGTGGAAGGACGGTGCATGGGAAAAAAAGGCTCAAATTTTTAAAGGAAAAGTGTGTTTTTACCTTGAAAAATTTGCTAAAAAATTATGGAGCGATATGAGAGCAGCTGCAAATCCTCCTCTTGATGTTCCCTGCCCTGTTAAAGCCGTACGTATTTTTTTGGATTTTCCACATAATTTATGTTAATTATTGTCTATTGTTTTATAGGGAACCTACACTTTCAATAATTTCATAGCTGATTACAGTGACATAAATCTTCCAATGATGAAAAAAGGTCGTTGGTCTGGAAAAATTACCATAACAAAAGACGGAAAAGTAATGTGTGGATTTCTTATAGTTGATATGATATAATAATTATGTTGAACTTAAAAAATGTTATTGTAATTAAAATAAATCGGTGTTGAATTATAATATATTTGCGGGTACATATCATTATATAATTTTTGAAGTGCTCCATTTTGTTCCTGGTTAAATCAAAAAGAATAAATTTAAATACTCAATTTTGCAATGTGAAGCCTAAAAGACTTAATAAATATCTTTGTTAATATTTACAGACATCAGTAAATATGCGTACATTTTTAAATTCAGAATCTGTTATTGTTTGTTACACGTTATAAACTACATCAACCATCTTAAATGAAGCTCAAGGATGTGCTAAATAACCCTAACTCAAAACTCAATTTAAAAATTTTGCAAAATATTAATTTCTACTACTTTTTAAGGGTTGGAAATAAAACTTTGGAGTTGTTTTAGAATGTAAAGTGCTCTGGCTTTAAAAACATTATTAGTAACAAACAAGCGATGAACTTTGCCTGGACTTTCTCATGTTTCAATAACTATTACTGTTCATATTTTCAACAACATTTTATGTCAAAATTCTAGCCCCAACAGTTACGGTAAGATCGGGATACCTCTACCAGTTGTAATAATATGAGCAACTGTTACTCAACCCCTATTAGACTCGAAACGCATATCACATTATAAAAAAAATGTAAGTTGGAAAATAATTAGCCCCCAAATCTTACTGGATTTAAATATTAGGTTTCGAATATTATTGTCGTATTAATGATGAACGATTTAGCTTGAAGAAGAATGCTTTATCGTCCCCCATTTAATAAATACTAGCCACGGAATACGCCTTACGTTCTTTTTATATAGTTCTCATAAAAATAATATTTTTTTTACGTTTTAAAAAGTTATTTCGATTTTTGGTACTGTGTTTTAATAACCTGAAAAAATGTATTATTCCGATGTTCCCGTCCGTGTTTATATCCCAGGTCACAAAGTCACGTCTTAAAGAAGTTTCATTTTAGTCACCGTTACGTCCTTCTTACGTCACGTTTACCGTCTAAATGACGTTTAAAAGACGAAAATATGCCACTGCCAAATATTGTCAAGTTAAAATGACGTCATAATTTGACGATAAAGAAACCTTATATTTGGACATTGTAATGGCAATTGCAACTTGTATGAACAAGTTGAAGAAGCAGCTATGGATTCACTGCTATCACCTGTTATTGCAAACATGTAAATACAAGACTTTGAAACCAAATCTTTGGTAGCAGCTAACCTAAAACCTAAATCCTGGTTTAGATCTGAAGACGATTCTTTTGTCGTTTGGTTTCACGGGCGCTAAACAGTAGAACACAGTGTTAAAAACTCTTAACAACCAGACTAGTCCAAATTCCAGATGCAAAACACTTCCAACACGAGAAAGTACATATCTTGATGTCGTTACAACAAAACGGCTCTATAACTACAGCAATTCACAGCGATTCTGAGCAGTCCAAGAATAAGAAGGAATTGCCAGCTCCGAAGGGCTTAGTTTTTTTTACTTTACAGTAAAAGCATTACTGATAAGATAGGGCATGTTCTTAGAAGGTACACCATAAAGGTAGTCTTTACGGCTAATGAAACCCTAAGAAACGGGTTTAGATCCACAAAAGACGAAGTATCGACTTAAAAACCGGCCGGGATCTACATCATCTCTTGCTTCTGTGGTTCAAACTACATCGAACGAACTGGTCGCTTCATTTAGTGAAGATTACGAGCACAAAGGTGTATGCAATTACAGACTCATCACAAAATCTGCGGTGGCTGAAGCTACTGCTTTAACTGGGCATAAAATGGACTTTAAGAACACTCGAGTACTCCTCAGAGTACCTCATTACTTCCCTCGCACCATACGTGAAGCAATTGAAATTTAAAAACAACCTAACAACATAAACAGAAAGGGTGGTTTTAGACTCAGTAAAACTTGAACTCCAGCAGTTCATCTTCTAAGGACTCATAAGCATCATCGATCTCGCGATCAGGCTCCAACTGATTATTCTCCGCCCAACGATGACAACTACGCCGTTCTGCTCGACTGGCTCAAAAAGGTTTAATATCTCTGATTTGAATTTAGTGCTCTAAACATGCAAGTTGCAATGTCTTGCAAAACGTTAGTTTGTATGGGTTTACAAACAGCAGACTGGCATAAACCGATTAAGTATTCTTCCCCTGGAAATGTTTATAAATACTTTATTTACAGAGTTATCAATAATATGGAAAATATGTTTTTTAACTAAAGCTAAAATAGACATAGTTGAAATATCGCAACTTCCGGAAAACTCGTTGTTGGCATTAAAAAGTGCAACTTATCTTTCCCCTAAAAAAGTCGCCACTGGAATTTTCCTGTTTGAATAAAACCAAAATTCAGAAAAAAAATTACTCGGTACGACGTCTTGTTGTGTACGCCACTAGGTCCTTCGGTGTTGCGCAAACAATAATTTATGAACACGTCAAATCAAACAATGTAATGGGTTTTAACTATGTACAAAATCAACTTAAATATCTGAAAATTAGCCTAATATATACAACTTAATTCTAATCAAAAACATAGACAATAAATTAATTCTAGTGTCAAAAATAGTGCGGAATAAAACATAATTTACCTTTTTTCCGGTCAAAATAACAAAAAGGCTGGGCAATTCGAAGCTTTCCTGGTCCGTTGTCGGAACGATCTGTATTGTTCGGTAAATTATACCAAATTAAACGCAATTAGTTGTCGGAACGGTCTTCGGCGGAGCTCTCCTGGTTGGATTGCCTGAACGGTGCGGTATTACGCTAAACTGAAACAAATTAAACGCACTTAAATAAACATGTAATGAAAAGTACAAATTCCAAAGATTTGAACTAAATACAATGAAATTTCAAGTCAGTAAACTTTTAACTTATAAATCATAATAACTAATAAAACCAGCTTATCTGGAAAGTTTATTTAAATTTGAAAGCATTACATTAAGAATGCTTTAGTGTGGTTTTTCAACTAAAATTAGTATTTATGTTTTAGCCAAACTGATCGTCACTTCTAAACGGTTATTCTTTGTCTAATTATCGTAAAAATAAATACGGATTAGATTTACCAATATTAAATTCGCATCGTTTAACACAGAGCTGAAATAAAAACAAGTAAATCCAGTAAGGTGAGCAAACTTTTACCAACTTTAATAAAAATATAATAAAACTTTTAAATTGAATAAGTCACGTGAGAACGCTAAAATAAAATAAAATTACTTTATAGGGGACTTGTGACTTATTTGCGGGGTTCCGGTACGTCTCTCAATATCCAGAGCTAATTATATCACTGAGGTATCTTAAGATAACGCCTTGAGCATTGTTTTAAACAATTTTAGAATTCTTATTTATGTTTTACAACCAAAACACTTCGTTCGCTGGAATATTCAAACTATAGCAGTAAAATACAACACGGGCTCGGTTTCAAATAACTTCTAAAACTATTTGTCGGGTTTTCTGGAAATATTACTAACTTGTTACAGTTTGCAGTATGACCAGATTGGGAGGACAAGTGAGTTCGGCAAAGTTCAAATAAGAAATTCTAACTTTTCTAAGCACGGAGCGGGTTTTATAGGGTATACGACCCAAAAAGGGAACTATTCCTACTCTAGACACCCATTAGGATGCGCACTCAGAAATAAACTAAATTTGAGGGAGAAGAGGTTAACGTCCTAGTTTGCGCTAAAATCAAAAGGTTAATGATCTTAACTCAAAATAATTTTCGCAGCACAAAAGTTCGTCACAAAACTAATAGAGCTACAATTTGGTTCGTGTCCCAGTCCGCTATTTTTTCTGCGACACTTTCTGTAGATTTTAAATAAATCTGAAATTCTTGCACTTTTACTTCCTTAGTTTACGCTGAATTGCTCATGAATGATAGCACAATAAAGTTCTCAACTTAATTTTTAAGTATAGCAACATTTTGGAAGTTAATCTTCCTCTTCTCACCCAATTTTTGGTGAGCGAAATTTTCCTTCCGTTTTAAGTTTTCTTTAATCCCAAGAAATGGTTTTACAAAAAATCAAAAATCGAAGTTTCTCTCACAAAACATTGTGGAAAATTCCAACGTATAACCGGTTCACTCTAGATCTCTGTTTCCCTCTCTCTCACTGTAAGCTGTAAGAGACCCATGTGTTGAACGAAGAATTCAAAAAATCACGGTGCATGACAGAACTATATAAAAAGATTTAATATTGCAGTTTCAATGTTTTAGAAATTTGTATGTTTTCAAATTGATTTTATTGGGAATGTTTAAAAATAATAGTATATTATGTAATGAATCTATAATGATAGCTATTAATACACGAGTGTATTAATAGCTATTATATGTATAAGAGTTGCATACACAATTGTTTCTACGACTAGTTAATTTAAAAAATATTTATTAAAAGATTTTATGGAACATTATACTTAAAAAAAACTCGAACTGTTTTTCGATGTTAACTGAGAAATGTTAACAACTCTTGTAACCATGGTTACCAAAATTAATGTTTGGCTGCTGTTGGTCAGTTTGGGTCATTTCATAATAAAAATCTGTATCGAAATGGGTATCATTATAGTATAGCACACTTAATAAATAAATTAAAACTTAGAAGTGGAAAAACAAAGTTATGAGAATTATTAAGTATACATCTACTTCTTAAACGGAGTATACATAAAAATGAAAATACGTTTGGTAAATAGCAAAAATATCATGTGGGAGAAATAATCATGTCTGCCCGATATACTCTTGCTGTTCCTCAAGTGCTGATGAAAAAAGTTTTAATAAAAAATTAAGTTATAATCCAGTAAATGTAGATTTACCTTATTGCTATTAAATAAATTTCAAAGTGAAACTATTATATTTAATTTTAAAAACATTTTTTTAATAAACTTTTCTCATAAGCCACGTTCTGTTTCTATGCTTGTTAGTTTACATTGCGTAATTATAATTATTTTTCGTGCTTCAAGAATCATGTTGGTTTGTGTCTGCAATCAGATGTGTATGGATATTTTTTTAATTTTTATGATTGGTTGTTATGTACGCAGTCCTACAATAAATTAATACGTAATGTTATCCTTGATTATTGTCATAAAAATACTGTAAAAAATACACGAAACATGCACGTAGGGAATTACTTACAAAACTAGATGGCAATTTACTGTAGTTGCTATTATACTTCCTCATCTATCGATTGCTAGTAGCACTGCTTCAGCATGGACTAATGTTCTATGCACTATCAGTACGCTAAAAATGTGCTTGATAACTATGAATTGGCATATAAATTATAACTAATGGAACCCGTGGGCTATGTTTCACCCTTATTTTGTTTCCTTTCTTGATTAATAAATAAAGTAGTTAAGCGTAACTGTGCTAATGCAGCTATTGCAGTCGCGTTGAATGAATAAATTATATAAGGATTGCTGTAATTCTACATAATAAATCCGGATCTTTTCGACCTGTCTAAACTTGGGAGAAATGCTGCTGCGTCTAAGATTATACAATCAAAGGCGGCGCGTGACGGTTCTTATGTTTTTTAAAATTACAAAAAACAGACGTAGAGCGTAATGTAAACGCAGCAGTTTGTTCCTAGCGCGTTTGTTACTGCAACTCAAGTTCCCAATATTTGGGTCAAGTTTAGTTTCTGTTCGTTAAATCTTAGCTTATGTATTTTTAAACGTGAGAGTAACCTTCTCCGCACACAATAGACAAAATCATATCAGTTCATTTCGTTTCATAGCTAAACCTGGTGGTCATTTCACAAATGTAAGAGCAACGATGGCTTGTAATGTAATGATTCAATATCTGTTTGTCTAATTAATGTGTTTCCCTGTACGTATTTCCGGGTTTAATAATGTACTGCAGTTTCATTGGGGACCGACATTAAAGGGCTCGAGTTCCTGCCGCTAACGGCACCGATGTCATGTTTTCGTAATGACGCTTTCTATATCAGCCGATTATGTTGATAATACAAACAAATAGTAGAATTCCAAACTAGCTTATTTGTAGCGGTCTGATGTACAAAGGAATATGCGACTTATATAATAACGCGTAAATATGTAGGTCCTCTTAGCAGGAGCGCCACATCATTAAAAGTTGAGACAGGTGGAAGGGATTCGGATTTACTATATATATAGAAGTATTGTAAATGAAGAAATCCAAACATGTCAAATAGGTTTTTTGCATCTATTTAGACTTTCACATTTCAATGTACATTCAATTTCAGTCTGATTTTAAATTTAAAGTTTGAGCTTTAAATTAAATTTCAAGTCAATAAATTTCAACATGAGAAAAGATTTTTTGCTGCATTAATTCAGTTTGACATTTATAGTTGCGCCATCTGTCGATAACATTTGTTAAGAGCCCCGAGTCTTGATTATTGTATGGAACCAAACACCAGTTATCTTTACATCATTCTATAAACCAAAACCACATATTGTATCTGACATACAATCACGTCATGCACTCGTAAATGGCGCGAATTACAAAATCACTTTTAAAACAGTAGTCTGGAGAGTATAGACAAAAAGTTCAACTTTCTTTGTTGCTCACAAGTTTATGACGTCAGTTATTCGCCAGCGGTATCAGACGATTAGTGCCGAATTACACCAATTTTACTTTTGAATTCAAAATTTCCGGATATAATGAATTAAATTTTTGCTTAGTAGAAAATTGCCAAAAAAATCGACAGTCGCTAATCACGAAATTTAAACACCAAATAGTGTTCCACTTCTTCGGGAGCCAAAATGATGATAAATTACCATATCTGAGCACTTTGGGCGGAAATGACGCAAAGATCGGCCGCCTACGCAGGCACCCGAAAGCTGAGACAGCCGAAGATCTTTTTAATAAACAAATTCATAGGTCGTCGTTGTAAAATATCGTTCCAATAATTTCGTTTTGGCAATCGCAATTAACTGTTACACTTGTTTGCTGCGTCTTCCAAAAATCGCATATTTCGTTATAGAAGTGCTGCATTCTTCTCTACATACATCAATTGGGCATAGTAAGCGACACATACAAAGAGGACCTACCTACAGATTTGCGTGAGCTCCAAACCACGAAAGCAACTTGTTCCACCAAAACAGATTTGTCCAGAGCTAAATATCTCCATGGCACTCAGCCTGCTTGGAAGAAGAAATTTAGACTTTGATGTTGTGTCGGCGGGGTTCGACCCTACTCTGCCTAAGTAACATTTAGCTTCTAGCTCTTCAAACTCCGTATTGCATTAAAAATTCAGATTGGAAAGTCGTTTCAAAATCAGCGTCGTTGCTGGAACTGTCCTAGTAAACTAGAGAGGAAGAGAAGCAAAGTCACATACAATTTTCTTTTCAGCTATTCCAGTAATGAGGTGCGTGGCATACCAAAGCCGTTTTTTATTGTTTTACAAATAATGTACTATTTAGTACAAAGCCCCATTTCCCTATTTTTGAGCGGACTTCAAACGAGTTGACATGCACTTTTAAACTGTATGTTATAATTTATTTTTATTGCATAGAAAGGGTTTTAGGGCCAGCGGATAGTCTAGTGGTTAGAGTTAGAGGCTCAGTCTCTAGAGCTAGATTCCCAACGGCAGTAGGTTCAAATCAACTGCGCGCCAGAAATTTTTCTGTATAAGTTAAGCCCGGGCGTCTCCGTGGACGTTGTATGTGGTGTGTATGTTGGGTTGCATGTCTTTTCGGGGTGGGGAATGTTAGACCGGTGAATAGCGCTGAGTACGCTAAGCCCGAGTAAGGAGATGGGACGGGAGTCATGGAGTCATGCACAGCCCCATAATTCTCCTTTTTAAGAAAGGTTTTCATTAGAATACAGGCGGTACAAAATTTTTTTTATGGGTAAAGCCCCCAAATTTATATTCAATAGATAGTCTTAGGGTATTGTTCTATTGCTCTTTCAAACTTGAATACTGAAGATATTAACAAATGTTTGGCGGCTAGCCCCAAAACAGCATCAGTGTGCTTTCTCTATACACTACGTATATGCGAGGAAGTAAAAATGCATGAAAATTCATGCCATACATGCAACTTTTTTTTACCTAACAGTGTATATAAATATATATTATAAAATCTGATTTAGAATTATTGCAGTATAAAAGTGTTTGCAGTTATGACACGTTTAATATTAAAAACTAAATTAATAATTTTATTAATATGCTTTGGTTTAAGTCGTGGGGTAATGAAGCTTTAATGTTTAATTTCTCTCTCTTAAATATTTATGTCAAATATTTAATTCATTAATTGTAGGCACGTTTTTTTCAATTGGAATTTAATCCCAAGTTAGATTTTTCTTATAATTTAAAAAACACCAAAAATTTTTCAGAGCGATTCTGATCACCCTCCAAAAATTGAAATATTCTATTTGAATGACTGCGAAGACCAGGATGTGCCTGCTCCAGATGGTTTCGAATGTGAAACTGCAATTATAGAAGAAGGATCGTCCAAATCATTTGAGGCCAAAATTACTGTACCATTCGATGTCGATGACTCCTTAAAGGTAAACTTGGAAAACTAAATTCCTAAATTCAAAATATTACGATAACTTTGTATTTTAGTACAAAGCTACCATAAAAAAGTGGATAGATGGAAAATGGAAACCGATTCCTTTATCTCTTTCTGGTGGTGTTTGCGAACACGTTCACAAATATTTGCCTGGCCTTTGGGAAAAACTTAGCAAAGTTGTGAATGTTCCTTATGACTGTCCCATCAAAGCTGTAAGTTTGTGTATAGTTTTCTGTATTTTATATTTAATGACAGCTTTAATCTGAGTCTTTTAAAGAAAACAGGAGGTAATCTATGAACGCAATTATTAAATTTTTACATTGTGCGTGCTACGACAATACCTCCCCAGATAATTTATAACCCAAGAGCTTTTAAATCCTATCTTTTTTCGAATTAGCAAAGAAAATTATAATGCAGTGTTAAATACTTTTTTAAATAGTTCAAGTTTTTAATTTGTGTCGATTATTAATGTTACGCGCAAATATACCTAACAAATCATATATTAAATGACGCCTCAAAATTGAGTGTGCGTTGTGTTATTTTTCAGGGAAGTTATTCTGTGAAAGGTTTTACAGCCGAATCAAGCGATGTTAAATTTCCCTTTCTTCTACCTGGAAAGTATGTGGTTTCCGCTCTAGTAAGTAAAGATGGCAAGCCCGTTGTTTGCAAACAATCCGAGTTAGCTATCAACAAGTCCTGAAGAAATAAAATTATTGATTCGTCAAACGGCTTCTAATGTTTTTTTTAAATACTGTAATTATGCACGTATAACAAATACAATAAAACAAAGAAAACAATAAAAGCATTTTTATGATGTAGGTTTAATAAAAAGGCGTGCATGATTGAAATCAGTTTAATCATATGTAAACATCAAATAAGTTTAATTGACGGACAAGCAATAAAGCCGGTTTAATACGGGGTCATAAATCAATTGACACTAAAATTGCCCTTATGTGTGTACTAAATTAGCGCCTAACTAAGTGCTGATATGATAACGTGGATCTGGTGCACATGGCATGCGAACTACGATTTTACTTCAAAATCCAATAAAATTTATGGGGACGTAAAACGGGTTACTGTTGTAGTTAGCCACGTTGTTAAAAGTCACTTGATTCTTCCTTCTAATTAATACAAGAGCTTTATGCGATACTGTAAAATTTTACAACGCTCGGTATAAAGTGGCTTTAGTTGATATTTTAAGGTTCTTAAAATATTAAGACTGGAATAAATAATTCATTTAAAATTAACAGCCACATTAACCTTTTAAGGTTGCATCCCGCTTCCAATTGCAACGCTTTGAGGTTGCAGATTTGACATTTTGCCAGGAATGAACAGAACAAAAGTAAAACTTTTACGAACATTTACGGGAACATGAGAAATGTATGTTACTAAAGAATGAGAAAAAAAGATCCATAAACACAACTGCTTTTTTGGTTTTCTAACGTAAACAATAACAAAGACAGCGATCATAGCGCAGTACCAGGTTCAGATTGCTGCTACGCTGACAGAGCGGGTTCAAACCCCGCTCTCGGAACATCATTGAATAAAATACGCGACTGCCTCACCCTGCCAAAGCAGCAGCATGTCTTAGTAAAAGTTTCTCTGAGGTAGAATTCCAAGTCACTTGAGTGGTTCAAAGCGGGTATTTCGGACTCCGCACCGTAGCCCTAGGCCCCTCTTCAGCCGTGAAAGAATGGTAAGGGTGGGTTAAAGCGAGGAATTTGGATAAGAAACAACTTTCGTGGTACTGTCTCAGTATTTATCTTTTGTCTCAGGAAAACCACGGCACAAACTGAGCCAGAACAGACGGCCGGGCCGCGGGATCAAACCCAAGCCTCCCTAATGAAAGGTGGACGTGTTAACCGCAGAGGCACTAAAGTATGCATAACACACGCATAGAAGAGAATATTGCAACACCGTATGAGGTATACGGCATTGAGAAAACTTACAGAACAATAAATGTAGAAATAATTATAAAAAGTTTTTTTTTTAATTTATAACTTCTTTTACAAATTTCGTCTTTTATGTTTCTTTCGGTTTTACTTTCCCATTACGTACAACAGATACAGCTGCGGCGATGTTCAGTGAACCAAGAATAATCTCAAAGAATTTGTCGTAATTATTATCAGTTCAATAGCAATATAGAACCGATATAAAAGTCAATAACGTGTGTTCGGTTCTGTGATTAATATAATGCGCTCTTTGGCAATAAAAAATAATGGATTTGCTTTTTTTCATGTGACTAATTTCTTTAAATCAAAAATTACTTAGAATTTTGTGAAATGGAAATGGAAAAATGGTCTATTCCCCTACGTGTTTTGAAATATTTTTTTAACTTTTTTTATAATCGTTAAAATAATAGATTTCTGTAGATTCAGATGATAATTTTTAATAATTTTGATAAAATGGATTTAAAAAGTACATAATAAAGATGCGGTATATAAATCGTCTCATAAAAACTCACATTTTTAATTAGCTGTTAGACTAACACCACGAAATGTACCACACATACGCGCGCGTTTTTTGTCTCCTACATTAGCTTTTCCTATTGCTCTGATTTAAATTAATACTTTTAACTTTCCTATGGAATTTCATGCAAATTTTGAAATTCAAAGAACCTAAGAAAGAGTGTTTTAAAAAATGTCTGCCTGTGGGTGGGTTGGTGCGTGCGTGCGTGGGTTCGTTCGTTCCCATATACCTCCGGAACCCCTTGACGGATTTTTATAAAATTTAGTATGTGGAAGTTTTTTAGTTGCAGTTGGTTTTTTGTAAGGTCTTTAACCACGGGAATTAGACATGTTTTTTGGTACAGATTTATTTTATAAACATTTTTTTGAACTTTTGTAAACATAGCATTGTAGAGAATCAAATAGTTTTTCTCCAAATGCTGTTTCGTCAAAACTAAAACCGTTGCAAATTTTTTAAAGTTTTAACTTTAATGACCGGTTACAAAATATCCAGCCAATACAAATTGTCATTTTATTTAATAGTCCAATGCCAAAGTGCAATCAAGTAATGTAAAAACATTTTTGAGAATATAAAAATTGTAAAAACTCTAGTTTCTCAAAATTTTAGACATTTTCGAAAACTGCCCATACCATTGCTTTTAACTTTCCAAATTAATCGAGCTTGCAGTGAACAAATTTATTTTTTACCAATCTCCCAAATTTTACCCTGACGTCTTCCAGTAATTTTAGAAAACGTAGAAATCGATTGATTATTTATTCAAAAACGCAAACGCCAATCATTATAAACAGTTTAATCAATTATTTGAAGTAGTTTATTAGCATTAAGAAAAATTATGCATAATTTTAAAAATTAAGAATAACAAACGATCTTTTTAATATCAACAACGCGTTTTCTGGCAGTTACGTGATTTTAACTACGCCTATCAATTAGCTCTAGTTAAAAAATATATTTTTCTTTTTTACATATTTTTAAAAACTTTTTAAATAAACTATTTATATCAATTTTTAGTCCGAAATCCTAAGCGCATCTAATCAGCTGTAGGGCGGGCGGTTCCGTGCTTGCATGCGGTTTAGCTGAAAGTATCGAAGCTTACTATTCCTATACGATATGCAACATTGTATTGCACATGGCGTTGAAAGTTCAAATCACAACTGCTGTAGCACCTTTTTTCTTAATTCTTTAATTATTCTTTTCTTGCTTTAATTTTTGTTAAAACTATGTTATTCCATCATTTATTGGCGCAAGAATACTTAAAACGTAAAAAGTATGAGAAAGTACCAGCGACCTGTTTCGCCCATGTTTTGCTGTAAGGTGCATATATAATGTCGCTACGAGTAGGCGGAACACTTGAGCACAGGAAACTAGAACCAACAAAATGTAAAAAGCAATAATTGCTTTTGGTTTTGTTTAAGTTCGATTACCAATCTTTCGAGCCTAGATCGGTTTTTCTCCATTAAGATGTGGTAGTTGAAAACTGTATAGGCACCAAACTTACACAGAGACACATAGACACCCACCAACTTTCACGCAATTCCATCGCTGCGCCAAAACATGTTTTTTTCTTCTACTTGAAGTGTTATACCCTAGACGGCATTGGCGAGAAAGTCAAAGCTACATTTTTAAACGGCTTGCCGTCGTAAACTTTAAGCACCTCTGTACTAGGGAAATTCGGCGTAGACTGTGTAGTTTTCCGTTACTTCCACAGTTCCTAGTGTCAGACGCCGTAGTCTAACGATTGCCCTAGGTGTTAGCATGGATAACCGGGACCGACGGCTTTAAGTGCCCTCCGAAGCACGGCCAAGCTGCCCAACTATATGGGCAGGCAAATCGTTGCTTAACTTCGATTACCATTTGACCGGTACTCGCAGCTCCCCGCTATGCCGCTTTTTTTTTAAATTCTTGAAGACAAAAAGTGTACTTTCGTCAAAGCTTGATGTTGGTTTCTGGAAGAAATACAATACTCCTTCCTCTTCTGTGTACTAATCGGCGAAGACACTAAAAATGAATATCTTTAACCAAAACTTATGAGTAATAAAAAATTTCACAATTTATGTTTCAATCAAACCCGTCTCTAAGGAGGGGGGCAACTTCACGTAGAATGTAGATACGAGTAGCACCATACAGTTGCAGATTTGTAAATTTTTGCTACATTTTTATCATCGTCAATTTTTAGAAAAATGCATGTTTTAGGGTCCAAAAATACCGAAACAGCGGGTTCGCTATGGTCTCTCCCTGTGCGTAAGTGTTCGCGCGCGTTTTGTGCGAGTATGTGTGGGTACGTATGTGCGTGCGTATGTGGGTGTCCCCGTGCGCACCTCCGTGCGTCTGTGCATGTGCTTTCGTTCGGGCATTCTCTCGTACTTGCGTGCGTGCGTGCGTGTGCGTATTTGCGTGCGTGCGTAGGTGCGTCCGTGCGAGCGTCTTTGAGTTCGTACGTGCGTGCTCAAGAGCACGCGTGCGTTCATGCGTGGGTGTGTGCGTACGTGCGTGTATAAATCTGTGTGCGTGTATGTCTGTATACACTTTGTAGCTGTAATTAAAATATTAGTAATCACGCTGGACTAAAACTACAAAGTAGCAAGATTGATCCGTCCAAAAAAAGGAGTGGAGAGGAGTGCTATACTTCAATATGGACGCGCTTAAAGAACAAGCTCAGATTCTCATTTTACGCAGGTGGTATAGCCGATTTACGCAAGCGCGGTTTTTCACACCCCCATCATAGATTGTTTTTCAAAAATCTAGGAATTTAGGCTTCAAAATTGGTATGAGCCTGTTAATAGACAGTAACACCAACTTTCTATTAAGAAAACATCACTGGGAAGTTTTGTTCTGGTAGTTGACCTGAACAGTTTAATTGTAACCGCCAAAAAAATTGGGCACAATGTGTTAATAGAACGTGAAAAATTAATTTTGAGATTTTAATGGATAAACATTGGTTACAACTAGAAAATACAAAATATCATAAAATCAAGCGACTGTTTCTAAAAATAGGGGGGGGGGAGGGTATTCTATTTCTATATAGACGCGCTCCAATGAGAACCCTGATTCGTCTTCTACACAGGTCGAATAGCCGATCTGCGTAAAAGCGTGATCTTTCTACCACCATCTCGCCCAACCATTTTTCGATATTTCAGAAATGTACGGAAAGCGGTATAAACACGTTAAATGACAATAGGAACAACTTTCCATTGATAAAACATTTTTGGGAGGTCTTCTTTTGGTAGTTTAATTGGATACTCGCAGAAATTATAAAAGCAATTCCACATTTCATGGAATAAGTAGTATTGTTTGCAATTAGAAATTGCTGAAAACACTGAAAATCAACAACTTTCAAAATTATCAAAAATTATCAAATATTTGAATATTTGAAATTTCTGAAAATTTTCAAAATATTCAAAAGTTACACACATTTAATTTTAAGTTTTTTCAAAATATGAAAACAATTTTTTATTGTTTAAAATATTTAAAATTTCTTAAAATTTTCGAAATATTCAAATAATTATTATTTTCAAAGTTTTGATAATTTTCAAATATCCCAACAACTTTCGAAATCGTCAATAACTAATGATTTTCAAAAATTTTCAAACATTTCAAAAATTCCTAAAACTTTCCTACAATGTTTCAGTTTGCATTACTTTTCAAGATATTCTAAACTTTCAAAAAATTAAAAGAAAACAAAGTATTTAAACTTATCAAAAAACATCCACCATAAAATATAAATATAAAAATTTTTCAAAAAATTTGAAAAAACTGAATTTTCATAAAATTGTGAATAATGTAATAAATGTTCACAAC
The DNA here is from genome assembly GCA_958336395.1 of Ctenicera cuprea. Classification (NCBI taxonomy): domain Eukaryota; kingdom Metazoa; phylum Arthropoda; class Insecta; order Coleoptera; family Elateridae; genus Ctenicera; species Ctenicera cuprea. The sequence goes on along the minus strand of OY284492.1, from coordinate 40,781,419 downwards.
TTTTCTAATATTACCAGAACTTTCAATAAATGCTAAGAAGATCCCGTGGCGGTTGCCCTACCACTTTCTTTATTAATCGTAAGGTAGACACAGGCAATCGTCAAGAGCTTAAACATATATTTAGGTTGGTTAAGAACATAGGCGCCGACTACGTGGGTGCTCCGGGGCTCAAGCACCCCTGAGAAATTTCTCAGGGGTGCGGAGCACCTCCAAGCCAGATTTAAAAAGATTAAATAAATTAAACTAAAAATAAAATAATAATTAAAAAAAAAATTAAATTGAAAAAATACTCCTAAAAGTGATAGAGTGCGAATCAACAGCGACAAACTATGCGAAGTATTGTGACATATAGTAGCGTTTAAGAAGTATTGCAATTAAGTGTTTGTGAGAAATCAGAACTCGATTGTGCGCATGTGTGCGCGTCGTCGCAGCGGCATTCGTACAGTGAACGCGGACGGGAAAGAGCGACGAGTGTCCTTTGATGGTTGCTAACACATACATCTTCGGATTAGTTAAAATGGACAAATTTGTAATTCGTGTAGCAGAAAAGAAAGTTGATTCATTAGATTCATCTTCATCGAATGCAAACATTAACATATCATCGTCATCAGCTGGGGGATGCCCCCAGCCCACAGGGGGCACTATGAGCAGCACTAAGAATAAAAGTGAAACGAAGAATAAAATGACATAAAAAGGTTGTACTCCGGTAGTTTATCCTCGAAGAACTCATAAGCATCATCGATCTCACGATCACGCTCCACCGGATCCGTCTCCGGCCAATGGTGACAGCCAACCAGAACTCCGCCATTCTGCCCGACTGGCTCAAAGAGGTTTAAATACCTCCGCTTCCCGGATTTGTATTCAGTGTTTTGTTCACTCTGAAGATGCAAGCTGCAATGTCTTGCGAAACGTTATTTTGTATGGGTTCACAAACAGCTAATAAGCATAAGCCGATTAAGTATTATTGTCCTGGCAAACAATAGCTATTAAGACAACAAGTGTTTTATAGGCGGTTTAAAATTCGAGGTCGGTGTTTAAATCTGAACGACGCGACCGTAGGGAGCGAAGATTTAATAGACCGAGATTTTTAAACTATAAAACACGTGTTGTCTTCAAGATTTTATCTAACACTAATAGAATAACAAAGTATTGAAAACAAAAAATTATTTCGTTAACATGTGTGAAAGTGTTCCTACCGAAATATTAGAAAAAGGCAAGGAATTGCGGGCAAAATTATTACCTGCAAAATCAAAAGATGCATATGAGAAGGTGTACGTGGTTTTCAAGCAATGGAAAACGGTAAACAAGATTAATGAAGTGAAATGTTAAAAACGACTTTGAAGGTCAAGAACAACATTGACATTGAAAAATTTGGTGCAGCGTATTTTAAATAGCTATAAAATACGTTACCATTGACGACGTATTTTATAAGGAACGATGTATTTTATAGTTAACTTAACAAACGAATTCAAATGCACCACAGAAACAGTGTAAGGTGTTAGTGTTAGATAATAGCTATTAAGACAACAAGTGTTTTATAGACGGTTTAAAATTCGAGGTCGGTGTTTAAATCTGAGCTACCGGAGGGAGCGAGGATTTAATAGACCGAGATTTTTAAACTATAAAACACGTGTTGTCTTAATAGCTATTATCTAACACTAACAACTTATACTGTTTCTATGGTGCATTTGAATTCGTTTGTTAAGTTAACTATAAAATACATCGTTCCTTATAAAATACGTCGTCAATGGTAACGTATTTTATAGCTATTTAAAATACGCTTTAACGAAATAACAATACTTTGTTGACTCGTTACCATAGCACACATAACATTCCATAGACAGACCTATCTAATAACTCAAACAAAATTGAGTTGAAAATGACTAAAACTAAAAGACTAATTATAATATTCTATTAGTGTTAGATAAAATCTTGAAGACAACACGTGTTTTATAGTTTAAAAATCTCGGTCTATTAAATCCCCGCTCCCTACGGTAGCTCAATTTTAAACGCCGACCTCGAATTTTAAACCGTCTATAAAACACTTGTTGTCTTAATAGCTATAAGATCAAATCCTTGTCCGCCCCAAGGTTTAAATAATCTAAGCACACGGCCGTGTTTAGGCAGGCAGGGCCTATGAACAAATATTGCTCAAACTTCAAGAGCAAATGTTTGTAAAGGCAGACAAGCTACAGGTCGGTCCTTACCTGATTATGCTGGGAGTAGTTCCCAAATGACGACGCGGTCTAAGCCGAAAGTAAACTGTAATATTGGTTAAAATCGTTTTGACCATTCCTGTTTCAACATGTACAGCAGAGCGTTCCTTTTCTGCTTTGAGGTGCTTAAAAACGTACCTCAGAAATAATATGACCCAAAGAAGATTGAACCACCATGTAATTGTAAACGTAAATAGGGAACTGGCCGACGACATAAATGTTGACACTGTGGCTGACATATTTATAAATAGAACTACAGCTCGCAGGAATACTTTTTTTATAATTAAATAATTTGCATTGGCGCAATATTATCATATTTATGAGCTGAAAATGCTTCTCTTATTTAATTTTTTTAATTTATTTTACTTAAATAAATCAGTTTTGTTCAGTTTTTTGTATGTTTCGAAAATGTCTCATCATCATCATCATCATCTGACATGGAGCTGACTCGAGGGTCGATCCTGGATTACGCAAGGCCCACCCCATGTCAGTAGGTGGGTAGGAATTTATGTGATAGGTGGGATCGGGTGGGGTGTTGAACAGCGTTAGCATGTCTGCAATGCATACCGCAAGACACCGCTGCTGCAACACCGGGTAGTTAGTAGGCTACGCATCAATGGGGTTTTTGAGTACGCAACCAAGACCGTTATGCGATTATGCATTTTAACTTAACAAACTTTGGTATCAAAGTTTCACATTGTTCTTATTTCAAACATATCTATTGTTCTAAGATTACAAATTGCAAATATCTTAATTTCCTAATAGCTAATAAACTTCTTAGTATTACGTATCGTCCGGGTGGTATTGCTACACTTTGTTCCTCTATTCTTTGATCTAGCATGATCATATTTGGCGTTCCATTCCTACTTCTCATGGATTTATTTTCTTCTTTAGCCGTGATGCTGTCGTAATAGTTTCTGGAACCGTCTCCTGACATCCTTAACGCTATTCTTATTGCCCTGGGTGGTTGATTGTTGTCTACCGGAGTGTGTGTGGAAATTGACCTGCTTCGTAGTGGAAAAAACTAAATTGCTTGCTGCCTTTTAACTAAGTATTTGAAATTGTTGGAACATTATTTTCCTCTTTTGAGGACCTGTTTTCGTTCCTGTGTTTAATTTGATTTTATTAATTATTAACCTTTACATTACGTTTTTTGGAGTGTGCATCAGCTCAACTTGTCAAATGTTAGCATTTGTGATTTGAGTGAGCACCCCTGAGCATTTTCAAAACCCGGCGCCTATAGTTAAGAGAGGAGAAAAATTAGCAGTGAAACTATTTAACATGGCAGTGAGATAATGAAGAATGTGCTGGTGCAAGGACATTGCGTGGTATTGCACTTTTTGCTGGTTTTAGTAAAGCGTGTTGATATAAGAGATGATTTAATTGCATTGAAAAACAAAACTTTCCACTGTTTCTTGTGATTGCGGTAATTAGTAGTAGCTGGTTACATGAAATGTGATAATCTAAGTGGTGGTGAAATAAAGGTCAAAGTATATATTCGGAAATTACACGCAAAAAAATGTTGGACATCCTAAGAACTTTGTCTAAACGAAAGTAAATTTACCAAAATTAAATCACTTGGCGAAATACTAAAATTTTGTAACGCACTGTGTATTTCGATTTACTAAGAAGTTCTAAAATCAAGTTGATGGAAGAAATTACGACCATTGTACACCTATCAGGTTCGATGATTGAAAGAGGGGCTCTTCCCCAATCTCTTGAATTTCCACGCGCCTTTAATAAACCTTACAATGTACACAAATCATTTATGGCAATTTAAATGTCGGTATCTTTACTATTTGTTATTTCATTTAATTATATGCTTTTAATTGTATTTAAAAATTAAAACAATATTAGTGAAGTAACAAGAAACTAAATATGTTACAATTTTTTTGGTAATTTTCTTTCTAAACAAAGTGGCTCTGTTGTTATTTATTCGCGTAAAGTTTCAAGGACTAAACATTCTCGCTATAAAGTCCTTAAATTTCGTGCAAAACTATAATACGACCTGAGTGGAATCCTGTACGCATGTGTCCCTTTCAGCAATCCAGTCAAATACTGCCTCTTACTCTTTCATTTTTGGCTTGGAAACGTGGAGAATTTGACTGGAAGAATCGACGATACGTCTGTATATCGATCTGTCGGCGTCGCGACGTGCACGGCGCGAGGCAGCCATTTGCTTTGTTTACGATTAGCGTGCAGTGCGTGGCGAACACTTAGAAAAAGCATGTACTTAGTTTTGACAGAAATGTGTGACTGTACTTTATGACATGTGACAGTTTGCGTGGACGAGGAAGACATGCGCCTTATAATGATTATCATGGTACGTTTTCCTTTTATTTTCTATTTTCAATTTTACTGAACCTTATCAGCCGGTGTGAGTTGCGAACTGAACCGTAATTGTATGAAGGTGTGCAATGAAGGTGGGACACTTCAAACAATAAAAGGGGAAAAAGTAGTGTTTATATAGCAAAAAAAACTTTTGGAAACAATTTTTTAATATTGTTGAAATTCAGAGTTTTTTATAGCTTTTTGAGAGAAACATACGAAAATTTATTCGTTTTGTTACAGTGCAGACGAATCTTATTGGCTGGAAATTGCCGAAAATGATGGTTCTAAATAAGGAAAACGATCTTGTTATTCTGTTTTGTTTTTCCCTGCTGTTTCGTCTTGTTTGTACAAAATATTTTGTAACTGTTGTTTGCAAAAGCAGACTCGCTCGGTGGGACGATGAGGAAATTCCCATAGGGCCGGCGACATTGCAGGTTGCTAGGATAATTGTGGGGAGAGGGGATTAGCTTTCAGTTGGAAAATTTTGAAGTCTTTGGTAGGAAAAGCTTGTGGGAAAGAACTTCAAAGCATCTGAAAGGAATTAAAAATACACAGATTATTGCTGAAAATTTCATGAAGGAAAATTGAGATTTTTAACTTTTCTTCCCGGGACAATTAAATCACAATTTATTTCTGGTTGTTTTACCTTAATTTGCTTTATTGGTACCTATTCACACTGTAAAATTTTGTATAGTTTACTCAAGTTTGACAAAATTTCAAATTTTTCAATTTTGTACAAATTTAAATATTCTTTGCAGTCTTATTAATGATTTTGAATCATGAAATAAATAACAGGAAGCGACATTTCAGTACCTCAACTGAAGCACATTTGTACATAATTCTTTAAATTAAAGGTAGAATTATTCTACCTGCAGTTCCTAATTAAATTGCTACCTGCCCCTTCTGCCCTATTAGAAACTGACAGTTAATAATCTGGTTTTAAAGGTAATGTAAATTTCTTATAAATTACAACTTTGTTACTTCTGCTGAGATTAAGTCGCATGAAAAGATTTTCCTCAACTTGTATGAACTCATAAAATAAAGAATATTTAAATATGATTTTCTGATGATTAGGCGAGAAGAAAATTGGAAATTAAAATGAGAAAATTGATAAAGTATTTATTACTTCACATTTGTGAGACTATTACAAAATATAAACTAATAACAGGTTTCGTAATACTGACTGGGGCAGGTACACCAAGTGGCCATAGCACGGTATTTTATTCTGTTTGTGCGTGCATAAGTGTGTGTTGAGGTCAACGGAAAGGTGGGAGTGATAATTCGTAGTTTATCGTTTGGAATCTAACGAGATTGTCCCAATATTTATTAGACATACACACATTTAGCTAAATGCTTTTTATTTTAATATATTATTCTAGATTTAAATAAATCCTAAAACATTTATTTTAAATTTTAAAATATTTAGTAAACCTTTATGTATTTAGCCAAATCTGCACACATTTGTTTTAAAGCTTTCAATATTTAATAAATATTGGCAGATTTAAAAAATTTTTTACCGATATAAATAAATCCTTACAGATTTAAATAAATGTTTCAACATTTAATTTTAAGCTGTCACATTTAATGTTAACCTGTCATATTTATTTGACCTTGGTGAGCTTAGGACACCAAGACCGTTGACACCGGTAGTAAGGCGCAAAGCAGGGTCATGGTGGGAGCGTTCGACGTTTAAACAAAACAGACTACAAATTACGTTCTCAAGGGAATGTTGGGGAAAATTTCATTGTACGAATAATAAATTATGCAATGTTCATGTTGTTGAATATGTTGTTATTGATGATTGAACTAACATTAATTGTACAAATTCTTAAAAAAATACGGAAAATGTGTTCATAATTGTTGAACGTTACCCCGTGTAAACGGTCTTGGTCTACTACTTGTCAAATAAATATGACAAGTTAACATTAAATATGACAGCTTAAAATTAAATGTTGAAATATTTATTTAAATCTGTAAAGATTTATTTATATCGGTAAAGATTTATTTAAGTCTGCGAATATTTAATAAATATTGAAAGATTTAAAACAAATATGTGCAGATTTATCTAAATACATAAAGATTTACTAAATAGTTGAAAATTTAAAGTAAATGTTTTAAGATTTATTTAAATCTCTAATGCTTTATTAAATGTTAGAATATTTAAACCAAATGTTTGAGGATTTATTTAAATCTACAATGATTTATTAAAATAAAAAGCATTTAGCTAAAGGTGTGTATATATAATAAATATTGGGACAAATTGCCTTAAATACCGTGCACAGCAAATTTTCACTTTACGCTTGTCGCCCCATACGATTGGTGGTGAAATACCTTGTAGGCCAAAATGTGTGTTTTTTAACAAGAAGAAATTAAGTGTTCAATAAAACTAATAAATTAGCGCTACTTCTGCGTTGATTAATGTTAATATTCCCGTTACCTAATTTCCTCTTGAAACTTGTATTCTTTTTTCGCCAAACCACGTTGTACATTCTGAATTTTAATTAGCAATTAACTGAAGAAGATTTGCTTCGACAGGAAGTTAATCAGGTTAATTTAAATAAATAAAAGAGTTCAGCCATTATTAATTAGCTATGTGCATTCACATCGTTTAATATGTTATTTATGCTTTCGACCACTGTTATACCCCAAGCGTTAATAATTCCCATCGGATGAAATAATATAATTTTATACATACTGTAACTGTCCTATGATTCTTTGCTTTATTTCTAAAGTGATTCTTAAATATTAATTAACAAAGCAATTTAATTATAGCACAGTGTTTTTCTGTTACATTTTATATTACAGCTTATCTAACTTCTCGCAGTTTAATTATCGTCAACTTTTTAATAACTCATTGCTTGATAACCAATCTAAATGCGGACATAAAATATTTGTTGCAGAAGGAGGTCGATAACAAACGCTGATGTTAAGTTTTTACAGCACGTAAACGTAATTAGTCACTAAGAAAAGCATATTTTCTGAAAGTACTGCAATTTTCTTGAAGAGGAATTACATCGTTATTCAGATGGGGGAGGAATGAGCATTTAGATTTTTAATTAAAATCTTATGTAAACAGTGTGTTTTACAATCGTATTACTCATTATCCTTAAAAACATTAAAAATCTATTTTCAGTATTAATTATATTTTTAAAATTTTATATTAATTTTTGTAAAAAAATAATTTTCTCAATTCTGCAATTTATGTGTTGTTCGTTTATCATTTTCAGGAATTTACAAATTACAGCAATAAAACAAAATCAAAGCGATTTCAATTTTAGGCAAAGTTAAAGGACAAAATGTTATCGTCCAGGAAGTTGACTAAGGTCTCTTTATTATCATATTAATTATTCTACGTTTATTAATAGGATGTTCAGAAAACGCATATCCGTTTGCACAGATTAATTTTATTTTTATCGCCAAAGCTTTTGTTTTTTTACAACTAGTCAACGGCACACGATTGCGAAATTTCAATCATGAAGCTATTGAAAGTTTTATTTATCTGTGCTGTTACTGTTTTTAGTGAAAGTTTTTGTGGTAGAATATATTTTGAAAAGTGCAATCATAAGGGTTTTAGTTGTCAAAATTCTGCGGCGGTTGGTGACCCACAGAAAATAACATATCAGTGTAAAGAAGTGTATGGACAAGTAAGTCTAAAAAAGTATATAAGGTGAGTCACCTAAGCGCCACTCTTTTAACCTCTATACGTGTATCAGATTGATTTCTTTTTTATACAGACATTTGGGCACCGCCTTAACTATTATGTAGCGTATTTAAGGGCTAGTTTTAGAGTAAATGGGGTAGCAGTTGAGTTAATACAAAATTTTAGTGGTTAGGCAACCAATGTTACAATTTTTTCTTGAGGTATCTGACAATAACCTTTTATCACTTATAGGTACTCAGTACCATCCTAACCATTGAGCTAATTGGGCTATGGCCGAAGGGCGTCGGACCCAAAAAGGCGCCTACCCAAAAAGGCGCCGGACCCAAAAAGGCGCCGAGCGATGCCTTATTAAATATATATCTTTTTAAATAGTTATTTTTTACGGTGCTACATTTAATTGAAATGTCTTTTTTAGCTATATATTTGTTTTTTCAATTTTTTACAATAGTCCCCTTAGTTGATCACAAATATGTTGGTACGTCCACTAGTAGGAAGCTAGACATATACCATTAGCACCGCTATCAATCTACCAGGTCGCTAGACAAAACACATCTGGTCTGGTTAAAAGACAATGTGAATGCGCCTGCGCTGAATGGGCGTTTGTGTCAAAATTGGGTAGAAATGTCCCCTAGTGTTCGAGAAGGATACGAGCCGGCGCTTATTGCCCAACTTCAGACTCATGTATGAACCTGTACTGTAGCAGTTGTTTCGTTGTGTGAACTAGTGGTGGTTTACCTGAATGTTATGCTGTCCGGAAAAAAACATCCCTGGAAAAAGCGGCCCGAAAAATAATCTGCAGTAGAAAAATCTCCTGGAAAAACATCCCCGGTAAAAACAACTTCTTCGCAGTTTTCATTTGTACAAAAAATCGGCCGCCATTTTTAAGCTAGACAAATTAGGGAAAAAAAGTTGGATATACCCTAACGTATTCTACTAAACTCCGTTTTCAGTTTCAGAAAATTGGTTTTCCGGTATAAATGTATCAAAAAAACATGTGTCATCTCCGTTTCCAGTAAATTTTTGATTTTAAATGTTTGGACATTCCGAAGCTCATTTAAATCGAACCATCCGTTCGGGCGCTATAACGCGTAATTACCATTCACACATACAAACCCACCCATACACTGTCTGGTTTAAAAACGAAAACCACTTCTTTGAGTTCCTGGAAGTCCAAACCATGTTTCTTTATCGAGTTTTTTTTTCTGAGACTAGTTTTTCGAGGCTTTCGTTTTGGGCCTTGTTTTTTGGGGCTTTGTATTTCTGGGAATTTAACTATTTTTTTTTCGGAAATATTTTTTCGGATATTTTTTCCGAGTTGTTTTTGTCCAGGGATGTTTTATCCTAGATTCGAATGTTGCCACCGCTGTTAGGGCGCTACAAATTCTTAGCCCGGTACTTAGGTACTTAGGCCCTAACGTTGGGCTTATTGTTGTTAACTAACATATTTACAAAAATTTGACATACGATTAATAAACAAATAAGGTTACACTTAGATGACTCACCCTGTACATAAAAAGTTTAAAAAGTAATTCTTAATACAATACTTAATTTTCTAATAAGAAAAAAATGTTTATTGTTGTATATTCTGTATATCTTTTAAGTTTGACCATTAAGTTTGTATTAAGTAGATTTGCCAAATCTATAAACTAAATGAGTACAGAAAAATTTACCACAAACATCACTAAAAAAAATTTCATTGTTTTTAAGACAATACAATAAAGTATTTTACAGGATGTCACCATTTACCTTTGGCAATTCCTAAAACCAACAACCAAAACAACACTTATAATCAAAGACTGTAAAACTGTCAGATTCTACTTTGGTTGTACATCTGACACCAGAAACGATCTCATCCAATTACTTCACATCCAGAACGTACAAAATCTGCACTTCATTCCAGCTGCTTTGTCCCATAATCCACCAACAATAATTTTTGAAAATATAACCAACATTGAAACCATACCCACAAATACTTTTTCTCAAATCAAGTATAAAAGCTTCAAACCTGGTTGCTTCAATCCCACTTCTGATCTTGATTCGGTAATCTTTCAAAACGTAAAAATTGGCACCATCGAGACAGGAGCCTTCGAAAACTTAACGAACATGAAGTATTTCCGATGGGAAAACGTGTCAGTAAGAAAAATTAAAGCAGGGGGAATGAAAATTACAGCGGAAAAAGATTTAAATATGCAAATCCTAAACAGTGACATAAACGTTTTAGAACCTTTAGCCATACAAGTAGTTGGGGAAAAATTGATTGTTTTGGGAAGCACGATTAGCGAAGTATTTTCAAGCGCAATAAACGGAACTTTACACGTCTTTGAATTTAGTTACAATTTAGTAAAAAACATCCAATCCGGAGGTTTTTCCATTTTGGCCCAAGACGTAGACATTACAGCTAATCACTTCGAACATCTACATTCTGGAGCGCTCGAAAAGATAGGTCCGGGACTTTTTCGAAAATCTGCAAAACCAAAGTTTGCTTACAGCTTTCGTCAAAATTTCATTAAACACGTAGATGCTGGTGGCTTACATCCTGACATGTTGTCCTACAGGAATACTGATACCGATGTGATATTTGCAAACAATTCCCTTCATTGCACTTGTGAAGGATTGGCTTGGCTCGGAGCTGGAGTTCATCTTGGATTTGGATACTACCATTTGGAAGATTTTCATGAAATGGTGTTGGCTGTGATAAACAATAACACTTGTGCGTTTGTTTCTTGCAATTTACCTTTAATATCCGTTAAGAGGTTGACATTTCGCAATGGGAAATGCAAAGAAGCTAGTAGGGTGGACATTTGTACTTTATATGAATCTGGAGAAGAAATTGAAGATAATATGACTTCCAGTTTGGGAAGTTTAGGAAGAACTGTTAATGTGAAGATTATGTTGCTGATTTTTGCAATAATTAAAATTTGGTCAAAATAAAAATAAATTTCTGTATAGAAAAATTAGTATACTTACCAATAACTGTGATCTTAATGAAGAAATCATGTGCATGAATTATTTATAACTTTGGTGTATTTGCATATTGAATTTATTTTTATAATAAAATTTTTATTTGCGTTTTTGTAACATTTACTGAGGAATCAACAGTTGGTTAAAGAATCATCAAAAAGATTTCTAATTAATAAAAATGCAAAGGATCTGTTGTAAATATATTATATTGGATTACTTTCGAAACAAAGTTCACCCCGTACGATAACATTTAAAATTTTCACGGTACGTATCGCTGTTCTTTAATCTTTAATTCTAGTAAAGTTAAAAATTCCACAACAACACGCGATCTGACAAATTCACTTTGTGCGTGATCAAAAAATACAAGCAATTATGTTATTAGAAATGTATAAATGAACTAGTGCATTAGCCGATAGCATCTCCATGTTTTTTTCGGGCAAAACTGGAGTATTAAAGACTTAAAGCCCTCTTGACCTTTTTCCTTGGAGCCTTTCTAAAAAGTGGAAGCGTTAAGGGTATCATCCCACGATATTAGGTGATAATTTTTTTGCGAATGCGCGAAATCTTCTGCCGAGTGTGTAAATGGCAGTAACAGGATTAAAAGGGGTAGGAAATACAATTGAGTCCGATGCAGGATTCGTTCAAGAATGTGTCCAGTCATCCAGCAATCCGTTATAGGCGGTTTCTTATCATTCAACCCAACATCAATCACCCGGAACTTTGACCTCGTACCGGAACTTGCACGTGTGCCACATTACCGCCTGTTCTGACCTCTAGTTATTTATATTCGCGTTAGGGGTGATTTTGCTGTTATAACTGCGCTGTGTTCTAAATTTAATTTTTGTGCAGCTTGATTGAGGAATCTGCAGGTGTAGATTTTTTAAAACGAATGCGATTGGTTTATTGTGAAAATAGTATTCTATACATATTTTTTTTAAGTGGGAAAAGAAAATATTTATGCAGGAAATGGTTCGATGAAAGCCAATGTTGTTCAAGCCTGCTTTTAAAATTTTAACATTCCCATATTTCCAACATGCTGATGCTCTATTGTGACAAAAAGGAATATAAGATTTTGATGGATATTCACATTTTGGGTCTACAGAAACAAATTAGAGTGACTTACAAATGAACTAAATTTATCTGTCTGTAAGTGTATGTGTGATGCTCGATATCTCAAAATTTACTAAACCGATTTTAACAACATTCGAAATACTCAATTACTACAAAAATTTATTGGGACGGCAAGTTTTTAAAACGATTGAATACCAAAAACGTTTGCTAAATGTTTGGTATTATTTCTTCACGGAAATAAATAAAACACTAAAGGAGATATTAATGAGGGTCCCAAGACAATCCCGGGTCTCATAGTGTGCATTTTTTATCAAACATCAATTATTAGTTGAGTTTCTTTACCACCTAACCTGCCCCCATCTCGAATTGCATGGTAATCCATGTGTCTCTTTTTTACACTTGATGAAGTTTAGAGCTTCTCTGGCTTCTATCTAGCTTTTGCGCAACAGTAGTATCTAGATTGAGAGAACCTACAAGTTTAGAAGAATTTCGAATCACTTCTTTGCTCTAATGTTTATGTAGCGCATTAATTATCAAAAACAATTCAACTGAAGTATAGTCCCTAAACGCCTAAACTTGGTCGGAGTTTGGCGGGTTGCGTCCAGCCGGGGCTTCGAGCCCCGCATCCAACTAACCGAGTTACTGCCAGACCCATATAGAAATTATTTCTCAAACACATAAAGACTCCAGTTTGAAGGGGTTTCTTGTTATAGAAGTGAACGACAACTAATCTGATTTATTATTATATACTATTAAAAAAAACTCGGTTATTAGAGAACCTAATATTAGAAGATTTTCAAAAAAATTTTTAAATTGAAAAAAGACGAAAGCAAGGCAAAAAACAAGCCACTCTTCGACGTAACAGAAAGGAATGAGCGAAGCACCTAGACTTTCAATTTTTTAGATATTGTGACTTATCATAGATTCAAAAGTATCTTATTGTTAATGTGCTACGCCCCAACATTGCCTACAAAGAGAGAATAGTGAAGCAAAGGTCGACAGGATGTCTGTACTTCGGTCACGCGTCGAAAGACTTAGGGAAACGCATGGGCGTCAGATAGAGAAAGAGAGAGCGAGTGGTATTGTAAACTAAACTGATAGTACGCTGACTCTTTTCCAAGTTTTTTTATGGGGAAAATCGATTTTTTGAAAAAAGAAACCCAAAAACAGAAGGACAAATTCGCCTACCAAAAATTGGGTGTAAAGGGAAAATTCTGCCTCCCCCCTCTCCAATGTTGCCGTATTTAACAATTAAGTTGAAAACTTTATTCTACTATCATTCATGAGCAATTTAGCTTAAACGGAAATTTTTTATCGGTTCTCGTTTATTAAATATAGCGGTAGGCATTTTCGATTTTCAAAGATTCATAGAAGGTGTCGCAAAGAAGTTAGCGGACTGAGACACAAATTAAATTGTAGCTAATCCATAGCGGCATCAGACTACAAAATTTTTATAAAAAGTGGGGCGTTTTTGAGCTGCAGTATGTTTTTAAAAAAGTCAGAAATTTTATATTTTTTCACTTCACAGTTTTAATAGTTCCAAAAGTTCTAGCAGCTTGTAACATTATGTACCCTTAAGCATTTCAAATATCAAATATCATCCCGATCTGATAATTCGTTTTTGAGTAAATTGGCGTTAAAACTTAAATTTATCAAAAATTCGTAGAAAACGTCACAGAGAAATTATCGAGCTGAGACAAACCAAATTGTAGCTAATCTATAGCTTTATAAGTTTAAAAAAGTTTAAAAAATCGTGTAGCCAGTTTTTGTGCAGCATGTTTTGAAAATGTCAAAATTTTGATATTTTTTACATTTCGCAGTTTTAGTAGTTCTAAAAGTTCTAGTAGCTTGCGATTTGATAACTCGTTTTTGAGTAAATAGGCGTTGTACTCAAATTTTCAAAAATTCATAGAAAGCGTCACAGAAATACTTTTTTGAACTATTTCCGAAACTTTTTCACTTTATAGCATTTGACTTTCCAAAAAATTTTGTGCACAGTAACACTGTGCCTCTACAGGGCTATTGCGATAAAATATTTGAACTCGATCTGTCAACTCGTTTTTGAGTAATAAGGCGCTAAAGTTACAATTTTCAAAAAATCGATAAGCCGCCATTTTTAATTCTAGAAGATTAAGAGAAAAATGAGCGAAACACTTCGCCTGGACTTTCCTATACTTATAAAATAACATTGTTTTATATTTTCCAACACTTTCGATATACACCTGTCTAGACACGACTAGTTACAGTAAACAGCGTTTATAAAAACTTCAAGCCTGAAGAGCGTAACTTAAACCTACCATTACCACGCTGGCTCCGCCTGCAACTGAGTACATGTGAAACAACCGAACTGAAATGAACCGGAGGCACGAGTAAGGAAGCGTGTTGATGTTTGAAAATGTATTAATAACTCGAGAAGTAGTATTTTTAGCAAGAAATTACTCTTATTAATTTGTATTTAGAATTTCAAAACCTTTCTGATTTTAAAGCCAAAATGCCACGTTTCCATTTAAAAAAAAGTTATTTTTTACCGTGGCCGCCATATTAAAATTGGAAACTCAAGTTTTTTTCTTAAATACAATCGAGAAGAATTTGCCCTACAACTTTGCTCTTGGGTTTGCGAGTCTATCTATTAAAATTAAACAGTTAGCCTACACTGAACATTAAACGACTAGTACAAGAATACAACTGCTGTAGAAAGTATGTGAAATTCTTCTAAGTACAAAAAGATTATTAAGGGGCAAAAAATTCGATTTTTTGATTTTTTGTAAAAAGATTCTCCTAGAGCAAACAAAACAAAAAACCAAATTTTTAGTTTTTTATCGAAAAAAATTGGGGGGAG
Source organism: Ctenicera cuprea (assembly GCA_958336395.1). Classification (NCBI taxonomy): domain Eukaryota; kingdom Metazoa; phylum Arthropoda; class Insecta; order Coleoptera; family Elateridae; genus Ctenicera; species Ctenicera cuprea. Next base: position 40,766,340 of record OY284492.1, on the reverse strand, counting down.
GGGGAACAGTAGCCCCCCTAAATATGAAATTATCGAAAAAATATTATGATATTCGGATTTTGCTATTAATGGTGAGCTATTTAACCTTAACAGAAATATTTTATTGCCCCCCGTTAAATAAATAAAAGGGTACCAATTTTCAATATTCAAAAATTCACAGACGGCGTCACAGTGAAATTATAGGAATGAGCAAAAAACGAAATTGTAGCAAATGCCTATCTTTATCAGCTTCAAAAGTTTAAACAAAAACGTGTGGGCAGTTTTTGAGAAAAATTTTTTTGAAAAATTCCAAAATTTTGGAGTGCTGTCATTACGATCGTTTTTATATTATCAAAATTAATTATATTTCATGGTATAGTACCCTTGAAGGGCTACCAAACAAGATGTAGTTGATTCCAATCTGATAACTGGTTTTTGAGTAAATGGGCGATAAAGTCGAAATTTTCAAAAATTCGTAGCGGCCGCTATGTTGAAGCTAGAGAGTTCGGTAAAAAATCGTTTGATTTGTCCTAAGGCCTTCTTTAATCTCCACTATTAAAATTTCCAAAATTCCGAAAAAAATGCTACCAAAAAAACATGTCTAACTTCCGCTTCCGGTTTCGGTTTTTTTTTAAAAGCTTATTTTGTCGGTGAATTTTTGATATACCCCCTCATTCCAAAGCACATCAAAATCGGTCCAGCCGTTCCGGAGATATGGAGCGACTTGATTTCTCATTCCAAAACGTCCAATAACGGCGAATTTTATCAATTAATCTGCTCATTCATTAAAGGTACACATTTTAAATGTTTGTGAATTATAAATGCTTCCAGTATATCCAACTTACGTTTGTCATCACAAAAGTGTCAACATGTTATAGTGTTATTAGATGTCATTGAATGATTGTGTTCTAATAACTGTTTAGCGTAATTGGGTTTATGTTATTGGTGTTGATATTGGTAACAATGTACTTGTTTCTTGTACCTAATATCAAAATTTTCAATTGTTTGTCCTATATAAACCGAATTAAAGTTCGAGCAATTTAATCTGTAAATGCCTGATTTTAGTAAATTGTCTGTTTTTCCTTTAGCATTAAGTAAAGTTTTTAAAAATGTTGTTTGTTTGTTTTAAAAGTAATTTTACATTTATTTGTTTTGTTTATAATTTCGCCAATTTTTTCTGATTTATTGCCAAAATATGGAATTTACGCGTATTTCATTTTATCTGCTGAAGTAGTTGGATAATTTTTTTGAATAGCTAATTTATAATTTTTCTTTTTAATTAGTGTGTCAATAAGTTGAGTATCAACTTATTAATCAATAAGGCGGTGTTAAGAATTCTTTTATTTACAAAAGTATAGGGAAAATAGAAATTAGAAAGAAGAGATTTGGTTTCAATTATGGCTAGAATAGACCACTACATGTATCGTTCTTGTTTGAACTCATCAGGTTCCGATCGCAACTTTACCGGTTTGTTGCTTTGCAACTTTTTCTCGCCGCACATAATAGAGGGCGTTACTATTTTAATTCCCCGTTAGTGTTAAAATAGAAATTATTTTCAAAAATAATTCCATAGGCCGAAATATTTATTGTTATAATATACAGTGTTATTCATTGAAATGTGGTCATATAAGCAAACTTTTTTTAATCGAACGGCTAGACATATAGTTCTTTAACACAATTTTGAAGGATGCCTCCTGTGTAACACAAATAATAAAAAGAATTGGAAATTTCGTTTTCAAGATGATTGCCACCGGAAAAGCAATCGATATTTACTTTAAATGGCAACGTGCTAGTTTTTTCAGTTTTGGATAATCCTTTCAATTCTGAATACAAAAATTAGAGAGTAATATAACGAAAAAACCTACCGTTTTCAAAGGAATTTCAATTATTGTCGGATGCTTATTTATTATTTTTTTAAATTATTTGTCGGCTATAGAAACGATCAAAAAACAAAAAAAAAGCTTTATTTAAGACAATCAAACAACGATGCAAACCATATAACAAAACACACACATTACATAATATTTTAAATGTTCAAACCGGTGTCGCTGTTGATTTTTGCACCAATGTACGCAACCAACACTTTGTTTCATATTTGCTAACATTTAGGGTGTTATGTTCCTGATTCCTCGTCTTATATTTATTTGGTAAGAACATTATTAGTAGTAGAGTAGCCATCGAGGTCGCCCGATTTCACTCCATTTCATTTCTTTTTATGAGGTTATTTTAAAATCATAGTTTATGAGAATGCTTGTAAAATTGTGATAAAATTTAAAACAAGAAATAGGCAACAAAACTGTTGTTTATTGTGTACATTATGCGTGTAAAAGTCAAGAGGCACATCAGTATGAACATTGAACTTTTAACGCAAGTAAATAGCATGTAATGAAATCGTTTGTTTGTTAGTTGTTATTGTTTTTATCGTTGTTTGACTATAAATTTTCATTTGATTTTTGATTATTCCCATAACCGATATATAATTAAAAACTGTGAATGACTAGCAGACTATTAGTTTTTTGGTTATATTGCTGCATATTTTTATTTCTTACATTCAGAATAAAAAGAATTATCCGAAGCTGTTTGTTGCCATTCAAAGAATGTATTCACGTCGAAAATACTGGCGCCGAATCGGTCGCGCCGAAACGTTCCATTCCGTTTTTTATTCATAATAACATGAAAAATGTGTTTAGCTTCGATGACGATATTTGTGAAGACATCACTTGCTGTAAAAAACTTTGTTACGCAATGTATTTCTGTGGGATCATATTTTGCGGTTTCTAAAATGCCATCTTAAGGCCAAAAACAGAGAAACGCGTACGTCCACGAGCGGCGCCGCTAAAAGTCGATAGCGACACAAACGACAAAAGAAATCGATTCGTACGCAAAAATGTTTTTTTTAACGCAAGCAGTGATTTAATCGTAAATAGCGTGTTTCCATACTTTTGGCGGACCCTATATAAATTTTACAAACCTACTTGTCATTGGTTTTATGAATAGAAACTCTAACTTAAAATTGCTGACATGGAGAAGCAACAGCATTAAACGGTGCGCTACTGAATTTAAGGATAAAGAATACAGCGAAAATTGTATAATATTTTCGAAATTAAAAATTGATTTTCATGAAAACGTAGAACTTTTTCCTACGAAATTTTAAAAATCGATACTGCTTGATAACATAAGACACGGAATTGTCATTTAGCTTCAATAAATAGCAAGTAACCGATTTTCGATTTACAACACGACAATTTAGGGAAATAATGCATGTGTTTTGCTTACTGTCTCTAATACTTTCATCAAGAAAAAAACATAGGACATTTTATTTAATGCGTCGTTATTGATTTCAAATTAGCCGACCTCTCTTATATACTTTGAGTTCACTTACACTTTACCGTACTAAACTTCGTTATTATGTCATGTATTTTATTGAGTTTATTCTGTTTTGGTACGCAACCAATATGTATACGAAATGTGAATGGGTAGTATTGCAAATATTAGCAGCAACAACATAAATTTTTACAAATGTTACATATTAATACTACCGGTTTCTTTTTCGTTAGTGAGTGGAATGTTACCTTAGAAAGTACTCATTATGTTTTATAATGTACGAGTGAAAAAATGCCGTCTTAAATCATTTGGAAAAAGTCAGGGCTAAAAAGAATATGAAAACAATTTCGAATCAGTTCACGTATGACAAATATTTCAGACAATTTGCAAAATATTACTTCGATAATAATTTAAATTAGCAGAACCCGAAGGCTACGCCTCCCGGTGTTTTCTTGTAACTTCATACCCGGCGCTTGCTGCTCTGTATATTTCCTCCACTGAGGCGGTCTGAATAAGAGTTGCTCCCACACATAAAATACGTTAAAATAAGCGCAAGTACTTACTGAAGTAACCTAAATTGTGTTTTTTGAACACATAAATACGCACTAAAACATCTCGTGAGACGTTTGCATATAATTCCAAAATACAAATCGCCCTTATTTAGAAATACACGTATCTTTTTTACCTAAACCGAACTAGAAACAAAGTTATACTCCACAACTGTTTGGTTCGGCCCCTTGATGTTGTAGAATAGTGCGTATCTATCTATAACCGACGCTTACTATTACTTACGCTATTCTCCATGTAACTTATTAAAATACAGTGAATAGGTAATATTTTTTAGACTGTTCGATATTTAATATTGATCTGCAATGCGGTACTAACCGTGGATTTCTAGTCTAAACATTACGGGATTGAACGTAAGGGGTAGTGTAAAGATAGACTTTCATATTATGTAACTAACGGGGAATTAAACTAATAACGCCCTCTATTATGTGCGGCGAGAAAAAGTTGCAAAGCAACAAACCGGCAAAGTTGCGATCGGAACCTGCTAAGCAGGTATCTGCGATCGCACCGGCCTCTAAGCACAAAACACAGAAACGCCCGTGTGGCAAGAAATAAGAAAAGATTTGGTTTCAATTATGGCTAGAATAGACCACTACATGTTTCGTTCTTGTTTGAACTCATCAGGTGGACATAATTCTAACCATAATTGAGACCAAAAGCAAACAGGCATATATACGCCAGAAAGTATAAAACTAACGGGGAATTAAACTAATAACGCCCTCTATTATGTGCGGCGAGAAAAAGTTGCAAAGCAACAAACCGGCAAAGTTGCGATCGGAACCTGCTAAGCAGGTATCTGCGATCGCACCGGCCTCTAAGCACAAAACACAGAAACGCCCGTGTGGCAAGAAATAAGAAAAGATTTGGTTTCAATTATGGCTAGAATAGACCACTACATGTTTCGTTCTTGTTTGAACTCATCAGGTGGACATAATTCTAACCATAATTGAGACCAAAAGCAAACAGGCATATATACGCCAGAAAGCATAAAACTAACGGGGAATTAAACTAATAACGCCCTCTATTATGTGCGGCGAGAAAAAGTTGCAAAGCAACAAACCGGCAAAGTTGCGATCGGAACCTGCTAAGCAGGTATCTGCGATCGCACCGGCCTCTAAGCACAAAACACGGGCGTTTCTGTGTTGATGAGTTCAAATAAGAACGAAACATGTAGTGGTCTATTCTAGCCATAATTGAAACCAAATCTTTTCTTATTTCATATTATGTGTTCGATATGAAAACAACATGCGTTGGCGTTCCGGCAATTACTATTAGACAAACAAAGCGTGCTTACTCGAAAAGGGATCTTAGCTTCTTATTTGCATGAAAAAATTTACTGACGGAATGTATATACGATTATAGCACTTACATACAGCTTACAAACTCAACTTTTATAGTCTAAACATTAGACACTCAACGGCTTTAATATATAGATAGACAAAATACACACAAATCATGATTTTTAAATAATATACAGAGTGTGATTGCTTCGTTTTTTATTGCTAAAGAATAATATGTTTGATTTGTAGCTTGTCGTAAAAGTTATCCGCCTGCGCAAACTAAACACAAATTGAAGACCTACTTTTAGGCCACGTTTGCAATTTTTATTTATTTTTTTAATACAAAGCCATAAGAAGTTATCAAGATCTAGAACTCAAGTAACCTGAACAGGGTAGGAAAGTTTTGATTAGGCTATTCGAGTAATGAGCAACGTTCACATTTTTTAGTGTAATATTCAGTGTAAGCTATGGAATGTAATGAAATTAAGAATTCGTTTTGAAGCCGAAAGTTCACGCCGTTTTGCCGAGCCACCAGAGAAAAGACAATGAAAATGCTAATTATTAATTTATAAGAGCATTGGAGAAGCAAGCGGAAACCGTTTTTACTACTTTAGAAACCGTTTTTGCTACTTTCGAAACAGTTTTTACTACTTTCCACCGCATAGGTACATCTGAATGACTTTTTACAAATAAAAAATTTGATTACTAGAACCATTCGAATGGCAATTATTATGAAAATCATTCGATTATGCCCATCACGAGTAGAAATGTTTTTGCTCGATAGAGACAGAGATAGAGACAGGGGGGCACAGAAACAGCACAAAATTGATAACGTCTTAATCACTAATATCGTTAGGGGGTGATATTGTCCAAAACATTTTTTTACCAACTTGTATTTAGTAGAAGTACAAATCAATATACAGGGTGATTCATAAGATGTAGAACGAGCTTTCAGGATGGATTCAGAATCTGAAAACAATGAAAAAAATTCGTATAAACATTGTCACGGAAACGCTTCCTTACGGAGTTACAGCCGCAGGAAGAGGCAATAGTCCAAATTGTTGAAACTTGCCCACTTCCTGACGCACTCACTCAGTAACCAAGCGTTTCCGGACCCATACTTCTCGTAAATTTTTGTATTAGTTTTGATGTGCAGTATCTATCCTCAAAATTTGTGGATACTATTTGGTCATCTTGACAAAGCGTTTTTTCACAAATTTAAATTACCTCCAAAACATTTAACAAGAGATTTATTGTATATTTTTACTTTCCCATACTTCCACTGAAGTAAGGAAAGTTATGATTTCTTGCAACTTTTTGAATTTTAAATTAGAAAGGTATTATGCGTTTTGGGGTCCAAGAAACCCAAAAAACTGGTTTTTAAAGTATGTTTGTCTGTGGGTGGGTAGGTGCGTGAGTGCGGGGGTGTGTTGCGTTCGTTTCTTTATATCTCCGGAACTCGTTGACGGCGGAACCTCTTTACCGATTTCTATAATACTTGGTGTGTGGAAGTGTTTTAGGTAATTCTTTGTGAGGTCGTTAATCGGAACCAAAAACGGAAACAAAAATTAGACTTGTTTTTTGGTATAGATTTTTTTCTAAACTTTTTTTTGAAATTTTGAATACATACCGTTGTAGTGCATCTAAAGACAAATCAAATGCTTTTTTCCAAATGCTGTTTCTTTAAAATGAAGGCAGCTACGAACTTTTGAAAATTTTAATTTATAATGATTATTGTTCTAAAACAAAATATTTAATCATTATTAATCGTCATATTATTTGATAGCCCTTAATAAGTACAATCAAGTAGTTTACAAATGTTTGGAAATAAGAAAATTGTAAATACATATAGGTACTATTCTTTCGAAATTTTGGACATTGTCAAACACTTATTCCTTAATAACTGCTCAGACCATTTTTTTAACTTTTAAGCCGATAGAGCTTGCAATGGACTACAAATTTATCTTTTATTTATCTCCCAAATTTTACTGTGACGCCCTCCAGGAATATTACTATATTTCAAAATTAGAAATTGATTAATTATTTATGCAAAAGCGCAAACGCCGATCATTATAAACTTTTATTAGTTCTATAAGATATTTAAAGTACTTTATTAGGATCAGCAAAAATTATCAACTATTTTAAAATTTTTAAGAAAAATCAATACCTTTTAACATCAACAACGTGTTTTCCGGCAGTTGCGTGATTTTAACTACGCCTATCAATAAACACTAATAAATACAATTTTTCATTTTTGCTTATTTTTGATAACTCTATAAATAAAGTTGTTATAACCATTTTTGTCCCGAGGTCGGGAGCGCATTAGCCATCCAGCGCTTGTACGTAGTCGCACGCGCGCCGTACGTAACCAAGGGTCTGCAGCGGGCGGCTTGTACCAACTGGAGACGACTCGATGTAAATTTCAATCACTTCTTGACGCGAGAATATTTAACAGGTAAAAAGTATGGGAAAGTACCAGCGACCTGTTTCGCCCATTTTTGTTTATAGTATGACCCACCTCCTCCCCTTCTAACCCCATTATTAGCCAGCTAAGGTGCGTTTATTCAAACAAAAATTAGTGGAATAAGTAAGCTAATGCGTAATGCTCACAGATGAATTTTGAAAATGTTAGGGCAATTACATTGTTGACAAGAAAGTGATTAAAATGTGCAATCTTTAAGAGGCTGTACCGGGCTGTAACACCATAAGAATGTGTTTTCGAACTCAGGTTTATCGAAACTGTTTTCATTGTTTTCATAATCTTAATCTATTCTGAAACTGTGTTCCATCTTATGAATCACCCTGTATTATGACAAGTACCCCAAGCAGCATCACTATAGATACTTTCTCTGCGTATGTGTATAGTGTATACAGATGACAGTGCTTAGTACTTTTCTGCTCCCTATCAAATTTGTGCGTAACGGTACTACATAGACAAAGAAGACCTACAGCTTTATTCCTAGACGCCCTAGCTAGCTGAAACTCGACTCTTGTCAGTATCGCATTCATTTGCAGAAAGACCTACACAATACATATAAGCGAGAAAATAAAAAATCATACACACTTGTGTTTTAAATGGTGTACCAAATAATATTCATATACTAGCAAGGTCTACTGCGAATGAAATCCTTTTAGAAAATTATAAAATATTTCACCAATTATTTTTGCAAAAAATTAACCTAACGGATAGATTTTGCTCCAAAACATAATTTTATTTAAACTATTGGTTACAAATAATATCTGGTAACAATTTCCTATTACTACAAAGTAGAATTTTTTAAATCTATGTAGTAAATCCGGATTCGTTCCACCTGTCTCTAACATTTAGAGAGGGGGGGGGGGGGGTTGTAAAACCTACATGTTTACGCGTCCATTCTATAAGGCGCATATTTCCTTGTACATCAGACCGTTACAGTTTTCACGACATATAAGTTAATTTGGGTTTATTTTAATTATTTGTATTATTGGAACATAATCGGCTGATAGCTGTCTTGTCATTATAAAACCAAACTCGAACTCTGACAGTACTTCTGAAAACAGTTCTTTAAGATTAACTTCTTCTATTCGTATGTACGTGTTGCGTCAAACTATATTTTAGTCTACAAAATTGCAACTCTTCTGCATGACTGTCGAGTACAGACCACTGCAACGGAGAAATTCATGAGAACAGCAACTATTCCGTCATCCTGCAGATGCGTGCGTCAGCATAGCTATTTGTCAAGTTGCGCATAAGTTTAATAACCAATTTGCTGATTTCGCTGCCGTACGGAATTAGCAATTCAACTTAAAAACTATTTCCGAATAAGGATCAAAAACTGACATTTAATAAACTACGAATTTATTTACAACCACGTGTCATCTCACATTAACAATTGTGGCATGCAGCATTTTCGACACTTAGAAGGGTTTTACATGAGAAAATTAAAATTAAAAACACTAATTAACAGGGCCTGAAATCAGCATGCAAACGTCAACCGGTGCATTTGCACCGAAAACGGCGGGTGATGTAAAATTCGCCCATCAGTTAGATGATTTACTATCCATTTGCATGATAATTGCTTAACAGCTATTGAGTTTTTAATTACACATACAGCGCATTTGCTTTCAAACTTAACCGACTGCTCAGTTTATAACCCGACATATCAAAATCGTATAATAAAACAATAGCATTATGCTTTTAATGCGTTTCTTGTAATGATCTGGTATTTGATGTTTCGACTCACCTATTTTCTTTCTGTTTTTAAGAACTTACGAAAAAACCCGTGGGGCATAGCTTACGGGTTCTGCTATTTTCTAAATTGAATAAACGGCCAACTTAGTACATCAACATAAGTTTAATAAAACAGTAACATAGATAACACCAGAATAACTAACTATTTCAGCACGTTCAGTAAATGTTTAGAAGATTTCCTGCAATAAACGTGAGTAAAAAGACAAACATGTTTTTGGTAATTATGGAGATGTGTCAACTGGTGCGGAATGCGTGTTGGGCGACCACCTCTTTATGGCGTGAAGTGCAAACGACGGGGGCGGAGGCGCCTGCCACGTCTGAGGCGCACTCATCTGATCACTTCTACAGACATTTTGCGACAATATGCACAATGACTTCAGGACTGACTCATATCTGTGCCATTTTTCATCTTGGAGCAAACATTGCTCCTACACTTTGTCCTTAATGCATTTAACTTGATTGAGGATTATGACGGCGTATGGTCAACAATGTTGACGTATAAGGAACTACTTAAAAGATTTATTGATGTTTTAGCTGTTTGGTTTCAGCAAAGAAACGTTTCTTCCTAATAAGAAAATTGTTTTATTTATGCGGCGTGCCAAAACCGGACAAAACTCTTAGCTTGGATATTTCTATATTTCAGCCAATCCATTTTCATTAGTTTCATGATTTATCAAACTTATTTAAAATTTCAAACATTTATAAATGCTGTAGTGTTGTCGACTTTTATAAAAAAACATGTCAATGCATTGTTTTACTGCAATCTATAGCAACCAACTGTACAGAAAATAATAGAGAGAGAAAGGTTATTCCTCATAGTGTGAGGTTATGTTCGAAGAGTATGTTTATGAATAAACGCAAAATTATTTGAATATCAAAATTTTTTTAATAAAACTATTATTTTAAAAACATAAAATATCAACAATTCATAAATTTTATGCTAAATTCAAAAAAAACTAATTGCTGTTAATTTGACATTAAACAATTTGATTACTGTTTCCGCAGCAGACTATTCTTTTTAAAAATTGAAGCTTTGAAATTTAGTGTATAGTTGGTTGCCTACAGATTGCAGTAAAACAATGCATTGACATGTTTTTTATAAAAGTATACATAGCTGGTATGTATACAAAAAAGAAAAACTCACTGTATAATATTCTGTGTAATTTAACAATTTGTTTTAGCGAAAAGCAACACAAAACCACAGTGGGCCAAAAGTCAGTTTACTAATTTGGTTTAAATAACAAACAAGCAAGTATGTGGAAAACAATTCATTGTCACAGAAAAAATGGAAATAAATAAAAAAATTGGTAAATTTAAGAAAAATGGTGGTAAACGGGATTTGAATCTCTGTATCTTCGATACCGTTCATGTGTCGCGGGCTTGCAACGCGCGTTTTTTAACTGCGCCATGAAGCCAGTCATGCGGGCTAATCGTAATTTCAGAGTTATAAGCCGAAAATATTTATTGCAATAGCAAATTAATTCATTTAAACGGTAATTAAACCGGTAGCTTACCAAACTTTCTACCGAGTAATACATAAATTAGCGTTCTTCAGCGTTATCAGTTGCCCCAGTTATCTGCCTATGTTTAGCTAGTTTTGGGACACATTCTACATGTTTTTACAAAAAAGATGTTAAGACAAGAAAATGTGAAAATGTAGTAGCAGCGCGGTTAAAATTCGATTTTTTAAGTGGTATTTTACGAATTCTACGTAGTTTTTAGACAATTACATATGTTAAAAAAGATTTTAAAGAAAAAAAATTAGAAAAAAAAGGCAGCATGAAAATTTTCTTTTTAACAAAAACATTCCATTTCTACGTTATGTAGAAAAATATATTTGTTTAAAACTTACGGAAATTGTTTTATTACCTTATTCGCTACTTACGTAGTATAGCAAGAAATAAGGTACTGTATTCGTCGTCTAGAATTTAGAGCAAATGCGGCTCCTTGCAACTCCACTCAAGTTTATCGATTGTTTACGGCAATTGCTTATATTTTCATCATTACTATTGCTATAATTTGGTAGTTTATAGCTTACTTTAATTCTGGAATGTCGGCAAACATAACCAATAATACATTAATTTATTCTAATGAAATTTAGAAAATTAAGCCAGTTTAAATTGAGCAATTTTCGTTTGTTTATAAGAAGTAAGACATAAAAGTGTCTCCGGCATTAATGCAACTGCATGGCGAATTTATATCACAAGCAATCATAAATAAACACCATCTCAGGTTTAAGAGATGAAGTGAACCGAGTTGATCCCGGTTATCGCATTGACGGTTTAGACAACAATAAATACCTACGATACTTACTGAACTAGCTGAATCTGACGCCCTACGCGTTTTTACTTTCCTATAGTTTTATTATTGATTTCATGCTAATTTACGAAGTTGAGTATTTGACGGAAAAACATCTTTCGGACTTCCAGGAACCCAAAAAATTTGTTTTTAATAATTTTTGTATGTACGTGGATATGTATATGATATGTGTTTGTGACACATATACCCCGATAGGATAGTCCGATTTTGATGAGCTTTGGAGTGTAGAAATATTTCAAAAATTTACTGACAAAATAAGCTTTTAAAAAAACGAAACCGGTAGCGAAAGTTAGACATGTTTACAATAGCATTTCTTCAAAAACGTTTTTTTTTTAAATTGAATAGAGGAATCTGATAGAAGGCCTTAGAGCAAGGTGAATGTTTTTTTTGAACGTAGTATCATTAACATAGCAGCCGCTGCAAAATTTGTAAATTTTGACTTTACCACCATCATATTACTCAAACACGAGTTGACAGATAGGATACAATTTGGTACCATTACCATAGAAAAACACAACGCCACTATGTAAACAAATTCTTTTATAAATGAAAAATTGTGGCGTGAAAATTTTCAAACCAATATTGTCTTTTATGGATTTATTTAAATCGAAAATGAATTCCCCTGCATTTAATAAACGAAGGATGATGTAAAAATTTTGTTTAGGATAAATTGCTTATGAGTGATTGTAGGATGAGGTTCACGAGGTAATGTTTAAGTGTCGCAAAAATAAGGGGTCAATTGGCTCCCCCCCCCCCCCCCCAATTTTGGCGGATATTTTTGCCTCTCATTTTTAGTTTTCTTTAATTACAACAAACAAAAATCAGTTTTTCAAAAAATTAATACTACTATTTTTATGTGTAAACTTCTAAACTGTAGGTCTCCTATGTCTGTCTGTACAAAATCTCCGTGCACCAAACACAGTCATAGCAGAGAGGTTGCCAACGCTTTTAATAGGTTATGGCACGAGAAGAAAAAGAAGATAGGTAACACTATCTAAATTATTGGAAAGTCTAGAAGTACTTTGCTCAGTTTTTAATAAATTTAAAAAAAATATGCCCCGTTGCGCGCCGCTTGGGTTTCTGCAACCATATCCCTTTCAAGTTGAGACAGGTCGAAGGGATCTGGAATTACTATAAAGAAAGAATTAGGACAATCGCTATAAATTCATAAAATTCATAAAACTAGGACTTCGATAGGCGGTCTGCTACACTACCTACGTAATTAACTTATTTATTATTAAAACAAACAGAAACAAAAACATCGTGGAGCATAGCCCACGGATTCCGCTAGTCTCTTATTATTATAGTTATTTTGTACATGCTTTTGAGTTTTTTAATTAGATAAAAAAATGTTCCTCTTTTATACACAAAATTCCACAGTTTTCAACGAAAAATGTTATAATTCGAAGTCGAAAATGCGGAAAGAGATAGTTGGGAGCGAGAGAGAACAGGGCTGTCGCGTAGAAGATCTCGTAGCGTTGGTTTAACAGCTAGTTTTAAATTATCATCAGCACTTTGCTACACTAGAAGGATAGAAAAGTCAAACTAACTTCACTTATACTTATAATACGCCTCAACGATAACAACAGATTTGGGAAAATGAAAATAAATGGAAGCAAATGTTTAAACCGTTTTTTGTCAACAACTCACCTCACAATATCACGAGTTTGCAAAACAACCAGAATAATTTTTTGTTGTTTTTAACGAGGTAGACTGTAAATATTGACATTTATTTATTTTTTTGTTTGTTGATTATAATTTGGAGTTCACAATTTATATTAATATTAGACAAGCGGGTTTTAGAAGCAAATAAACAAAAATAACAATAAATTAAACAAAATAAAGGTGATCATCAGTGTAAATGCTAACCATTCAGTTCCCTATACATTTGGCAAAATTATTTGCGGTTTACTGCAAATGAGTTATTTGTTTGAATACTCCCAAAAAAGGAAAATATTTTTGTTTCTTTTCTTTAATTACTACACCGTCAGAAAGTTCTCCTTGTAATATTGCAGCATTATATTAATGAAACGCAAGTTGTCGGTTTTTAATAGAAACATATTGTTAAAAAATAATCTGTAAAATACGCAAAGCACTTCACTTCGACTTTCTAATACTTTAGATTTTGTTACTGTATTTGTAAAAGTATATTTGTATAACGTTGTCGTAGAATTGCAAAGCAAAGTAGCATTGCATACCTGCCTAAACTACAACCAAACCTTTCCTGTTTTTAACCGGTTTTTGGATTTTTTGAAAAAAATTCCTCGGCGTCAAAGAAAACCAGAGACGATACAGCAAATACATAAGTTAAAAATCGGGCGGTTTGAGAATAATGAATTAACTCCCTTAGATGTTGCTTTCCTTAAAAATTAAGCTGCAAAGCTTATTCCACTATCACCCATGTGCAGTTTAGTTTAAACTTCCTACGTCTATTAAATAAAAATCCGCGAATTTTAGATTAACAAAAATTCATAGAATGCGTCACAGAAAATTAACGGGCTAAAATAGAAACCAAATTGTAGCTTATCGCTAGCGCTAGAAGCATATAAAGTTTTAAATAATATATCGTGTGGCTAGTTTCTGAGCAATATTCCTTTAAAAATGTCCAAAGTTTTAAAACTATTTTTACTTCACCGTTCATTTGTACAAACATTCTCTTATACGGGGTGCGGCAACTAAAGTGTTACAAAGTGATATCTCCAAAACTATAAAAAACTTTTTTTGTTTTATTTGGCGGAAAGTCTATTAATACTCAAAATTACCAAAGCAACATTTGTCGTCGACACCAAAGCAACAATGTTGTTCGGTAGATGTTTTTGATAAATATAAGGAAACTAACTCAATTTAGTCGACATCAACATGTAGGACGAGGAAGATGAGATTATTATGGCAGCCGACTTTGTAGTAATTTTGCGATCAAATCGTTTAAAACGCGTGTTTGCGGTGAAGATGCTGTCGAAGCAAAATTGAAACATTGTTGGTGTCATAATTCTTTTTTGATATACCGCCTCCCGAGCGAAAACATAAACATTATCGGCGACCGCAGTTTCCGACACGAAAAGTCGGCAACTTTTATTTGTTTCAGCAACTTTTTCACAAACATTGTAGGCGACCGTGTCGCCGACAAATGTTGCTTTGGCTTTAGGCCAACAGTGAGTTTTAAAAACCACCCTATTTTAAGGGGTGGGAGTAACTTGAAAGTTTTAAATGGGATGATATACACTGTGTCTATAAAGTTACCCCCCCCCCCAACTAACTTTTTAACGACTTCATATTTTACCACAAAATTTGGTGTGCTGTAATGGGAAATTAAATACTATCTTTCAGACCATATTAAAATTTTGTGTCATCCAAAATGGCGACTGAGCGCCATTTTGAATTCTTTTTTAAATAGAAAGAGGGGTCGAATGACACCTCATTGGAAAGGTCTTTTAGTTCTGCGTCTGATCCTAGAGTTTCAAAGAAAAATATTCAGCCGTAACAAAATGACAATGTTTGAAGATAAAGAAGTCTATTAAAAAAACTAAGAATTAAAGCAAAAAGAAATTAAATTCAGTGTTCGAAATGTTCACCATTCACTTCTTGGCACATAAAAAGTCGGTTATAAAATTCCTGGCTTACATTTTCATAAGTTTTTGGAGTGATATTTCTGCAAACTTCTGTAATGCGTTGCTCCAGTTCTTCAGTTGTTTCTGGACGGGTTCTGTACACTTTCGATTTCAAATATTCCCATAGAAAAATATCTAAGGAAGTTAAATCTGGGGAGCGAGCCGGCTATTCTACAGGCTCCCGCCTACCGATCCATCTTCCAAGAAAATGTCCGTTGAGAAAGTCAGAAACGGGTCTACAATAATGAGGCGGCGCACCGTCTTGTTGGAACATAACGTTTTCAATATTATTTCAAGCCACCTAAGATATGTCTGGTAAAATTTTGTCCTGCAAATGAAAAAGTGGACTACTGGATTAAAAAATCAAAACAATTTTGAATTGAGTGAGTCCATTTGTTGAAAATCCTCCATTTTGTTATGACTAAATATTATTCTTTGAAACTTTAGGATCGGACGCAGAACTAAAAGACCTTTTGAATCAGGTGTCACTCGACCCCCCTTTCTAATTTTAAAAAAAAATTAAAATGGCGCCCAGTCGCCATTTTGAATGATACAAAATTTAATTTTTGGCTAAAAGATAGTATTTAGTTTCCCATTAAAGCACACCAAATGTTGTAGTAAAATATCAAGTCGTTTTAAAGTTAGTTAGGGGGGTGTGTTAATTTATAGACAGACGGTATAATTACCCCTAATGAGTGGGGGGGATCATTATAAATATTAAAAAGCGGAAGGTGATTATTTTTTTATATTTAAGTGTGCCTACTAAAAATAAGAAACCAAAGTTAGATCAAACAAAATCTAATTAGAGTGAAAAATATACAACATTTTATTCCTCCATTTATGAGGGGTTGTAAACGTACAATATTCACACTTATTGTCTGATTCTGGTTGCTTCTTTTTTAGTAGGCACATTTAAATTAAAAAAATAATTTTGTACCTGTTTTTAATATTTACAGAATTTCATATAAAATCAAAACAAATTTGTTGCTTAATCTTTTATAGTTTTAAAGATATCAGCTGGTAACACTTCAGCTGCTGCATCCTTTATAGTAACATTGTGTTTCCCCTAGGACTATTGTAATAGCAAACTTTATCCCGATTTGTCAACTCGTTTTTGAAAAAAAATGCGTTAAAGCCAAACTTTCAAAAAAATCATAACCGGCTGCCATGTTAAAGCTAATAGTGCTCGGAAAAAAATTTTCGATTGGTTTTGACACCCTCTATCATATTACGTTCTTAAATGTCGCGTTTGAAAAACATTATAGCAAAAACACATATCTAAATTGACTAAACTTTATTAAGATCGGTCCAGTAGTTGCTGAGATTTCGCCACATACACATACACTTTTTAAAAAACACTTTTTTTAGTGCCTGGAGGTCCAAAGCATGTATTTCCGTCAAATTCGCTTAATCGTGCATTATCGCAATCACAACACATTTAAATTTCTGTATCTGGTTACGTATTCGTTAACCTGCCAATGCCAATGCGTGGTTGCGTGTGCGTTCGTGTCTGTGTGTACGTCTGTATACGCGTTACAGTCCAAACGCCTTAACGTAGAAAACCCTAGTTTGCTATTACAATAGGATAACGCCGCAAAAGAAAATGAGGTTGGTCCGTCAAACAAAGGGTTTGAGGGGAGAGGTGCTCTACTTCAAAATAGACGCGCCCGAAAAAAAACCTTTAGATTCGTATTCTAAGCATATCAAATAACCAAAAATTTACGATTTTCGGCTTCAAAATTGGTACGAGCATGTTAAATGACAATAGAAACTCTTATTTTGCGATTTTAATCGATAAACATTGGTTGCGACTAGAAAACACAAAATATTGTACAATTGGGCGACTACATTAAAAACTTGGAGGGGGGGGGGGGACTCTACTTCAATGTAGACGCACTCTGGAAAAAAAAATTAAAATTAGTATTTTACACATGTTCAATAGCTGATCTGCGTAAACGCGGTCTTCTTACCCCCCTCCCCCACTGCCCTCTAACGTCTAATTATTTTTTTCAAAAATTTACGGTTTCGGCTTTAAAAACGACATGAGTATGTTAAATGACAATAGGAACAAGTTTCCATTGAGAAAACACCACTGAGAGGTTTCATTTTGGTCGTTTACCTGAACAGTTTAATTGGATAATCCCCAAAACAAACACTATAACTAAATAATGGAATCTATTTTAGATTTCAATGAAAAACTATTGTTTACAATTAACAAATACTAAAATTAAAATTTGAAAATTTTATTTTAAATGTTCAAAAATTATCAAAATTTCCCAGAATTGTCTAAATTTCAAAATATTTTAAAATTTTTGAAAGTTTGAAACTGAAAATTATAAAATTTTTAAAAATTCTTGAAATTTTTCAAAAATTATCAAAACAGAAACCATTTCAACTCTCTATTTTTCTTTACGTTTGAAATTTTAAAAAAATTTCCAAAAATTTTCGTAATTTTTAAAGATTTTCAGTAAAAGAAAGCAAAATTTAAAAAACATCCAGTATAAAATATATTTGAACGTTTATTGAGAATTTAAAAATATTCTAAATTTCCATAAAACTCAAAATTTTTAAAATTTATTAAAAACTTTAATGTGGCGGTTGCCCGATAGCTCCTTCTTATCATATAATAAAATCTCACAGTTTTGTATTAAATACAACACGGTAATTACTAATTAAATTCTTACACCTTACGTAATGTTTTTTTCTGAAACCATCATCACATTCACGTTTTACGAACACAATATATTGAGGAAAATATTAAAATTTGAACCACCTTGTATATATTTTATTGGTTTTTCAGCTGCCTCCTCCAGATTAATGCAAACCAAAAACGCCGTTATCTTTATAATATAAGTCTATCATTTTAGCAAAGCCAGCAAGGTAACCTACCAGCCTTCCTTCTAGTAATCGACGAAACCGCTCCACTTCAAATAGAATAAAAGCAACGACTGTTTGTCCATGTAGTATTTCACCTTCTATTTACCATGTCGCTACTGTGTATTTAAATAATCCAGGTGTTGTGCCTTATAAGCACAATCTTTTATTTGGACTGCGTTTCGTTACAGCTTAACAAAGCCCGCTTTTTTTAATCGACGCGGGGAATTTATTGTGGCGGAAATAAACATTGATGGCAAGTTTGTCGGTGGCACCGCAGGAAGCTCTGCAGGAACATCAGGAGCTACTACCGGCAGTAGTCCTGGCGTGAAAACGAGGGTCGAATCAGACAGACATCAATTGCACCACACTGCAATCTCATAGGTACATAAAACCGTCGTATTAGGATATGATATTTACACACTCGAGCTTTATTGTCGATATCCTGGTGTTTTGTAGCCGAATTTAGGTACCTTAAATAATAACGGGACATTACCATATTACAAGATTTATGACCGCCTAAAACCCGGAACGTTACAAATGCTAAATGTTTACGTAGCAAAGCGATAAGGCAATTTAATGAGAAATATGGGTATATACGTTAGATAGGCATTAAAATTCAAATTAGTGGCTTATGAAGGTGAAATATGAGGGTGGAGTAGCAAAATAATTAACCAAATTAATATAAATTATTATTAACTTAAAATTTCCCACAACTCGTTCACCTTTCAAGGTTGTTCCGAATTTTTTGAATTTTATTATGTTGTAAAACTAACGAGTTCCATTTTAATTAGCAAAATTGTTTCATCTAAGCAAACCCGTTTGTGAAATTGGACTAACATGTTTTTTGCTGTATTTTTTACTATTCGGCTAGTTAACTTGATTGATTTATATCAATATGGGTTTTATCTAAATCTAAGGCATAAATTTTAGTCTCCTTGAAATACGCATAAGGAAAAAATAGGAAGGGTGGAGTCAAAGCAATTTAGGAAAGGAAAAATTTCAACCTTAAACTTTTGATAGGTAATTTGTAGTTCTTGCCAAGGTTTTTATTTCTAAAGTTAATGTGCAAAAAATATGAGCAAAAAATAATACTGATTCAGTAATTGTAAAATGTACGTGACAATTTTCTTGATTAAATTTATTTATGTAAAAATTAGCCTCCATAACGAAAACTAGCTAAACCCGTGGACATCGCCTCACGCAAGCTTTTGAAATCGAGTGTTGCATCGCCTTATGTGACCGTTACATTAACATTCGCTTCAAATACAGCAAATACTACAGCATAGCCCATCGTAGCGTAAAGTTGAGACAGTTACAAATTTATTATATGGAATTTATTATATCGATTGTATGCAACTGTTAAATTTCCATCCAATTATAAAGCAGGATAGAAACTGTCAATTAGAAGGGAAAAATCATAATAAAACTATTTTTAAGTAGTCTTTAAAAAGTATATAATTTAAATAATTAATTTACGCTGTCTAAAATGTTTAAGTAAATTGTGAAATTAATCAAAGCTGAGCAGAGCGCTGTTAAGTTTTTAGAAACACATTTAATAACGTTCTAATTCTAACAGTTACAAAATTAGTTAAGGCAAAAAAATCGCCTTTGGGTTTATTCGAAACATATTTTTTGTAGGTAAAGAACACCAGTCGCCGAAACGTACGTTCGCCCCTTCGCACGTGCGAGAGGGCGGATGATGAATCCCCTTAACTAAAACTTTATTCAAATATCAAATTTAAAAAATCTAGGTTGTGGGCTTCCACGGCTGTTGTCCATGGCATCTTGTCTTTGGAGCTGGAGCCGCGTCATCAAAGCTGCTACTGGCGACGTTTCGTCCATGGTTGCACAGGACGCCTTCAGGACTGTGACTGTTGTTATTTTTGTATTCCAGAAGCAGATTTCAAAGCCCTGAAGAAGTCCCGTGCAGCCGTTGACGAAACGTGAGCAGTAGCATCACCGTTGACACGGTTCCAATCCGGAAGTCAAGATGCCATTAAGCTTAGAACTATACTTCACTATCACTGATGAGCAACTTACAGACATGTTTTGTCATTAAATAAATTGGCATTAATTTCAAAAATTCATAGATGGCGTCACGGAGAAATTAGCAAAATTACGGACTATCCCTAGCTCTATGGACTTTTTGAGCAATAGTTTTTAAAAATTTAAAATTATCAAAAGTTTTTTACTTTACACTTCACATATTTACAAAAACTCCCGCACATAAAACTCT
This sequence comes from Ctenicera cuprea, assembly GCA_958336395.1. Taxonomy (NCBI): domain Eukaryota; kingdom Metazoa; phylum Arthropoda; class Insecta; order Coleoptera; family Elateridae; genus Ctenicera; species Ctenicera cuprea. Next base: position 40,745,919 of record OY284492.1, on the reverse strand, counting down.
GTTAATTTAGCTTAAACGAACTAAATCTAGTAACTTTAGTAACATTTGTGTTGTAAATCGTACTACTAGTTTGTGGTTTTTGGTAGTGTGAGATTCACTTTAAAGCTATCAAAACCACAAGTGTGAGGTAATGTACAATCTAAAAATTTTGACGTCTGTTTCCTTCCTTTCTTGTTTGAGGATTCCCAATTTTTAAAACTGCATTTTACAATACAGAGTGGCTAGGAAAACCCCGGCCACTTTTCTTGCGGCGGTCAAGAGATGGCGCTTTAGTAAAGAAAAATTAAATTAAAATACCGGCAACAACGCAGAATCCAAGACATGTTGGTTGTTTTGATATGGGACGTATTTGATAACCAAAACGTCTTGGATTCTGCGATGTTGCCGGTATTTTAATTTAATTTTTCCTTACTAAAGCGCCATATCTTGACCGCCGCAAGAAAAGTGGCCGGGGTTTTCCTAGCCACTCTGTACTGTGCACTGCAGATCTTGGGATCTAAAAATAATGACAAATATAACCACGGATCTTAATTTACGTATAATCCGCCTACATACTTCTGGTATTATTCGTAGAATTGAGGTAGTTTAAAATTTTTTTAAAACGTAATGAAAACTGACAAAATAAAGTTTTTTAAATTTGAATTGTTTTTGAAAATTTTACAAATGTAGAAATGTTTTTCTAACAATTTTTGAAAATGTTAAATGTTTTTAAAAATTTTGTAAATTATCTTAAACTTTGAAAATTTTTGTAAATGTTACAAATTTTAAAAACATTAAAAATTCTCCAAAATGTTTTGAAAATTTTAAACAAATATAAAAAATTTTGCAAATAATTTGAAAATTTTGAATTTTTTTGACTTTTAGTTTTTGTAATTGCAAATTCTTTAAAAAAGAATATCGATTTTATAATTGTGGTGATACTCGTGAGCGATCATTTAATTAAACTGTTTTGGTAAACGACCAAAATAAAAAAAAAGATATTTTCCCAATGAAAAGTTATTCTCATTATTTTAGAAAAATCAAAACAGCGATGGTGGGGAGACCGGGAGTGGTAGGAAGATTTGTGCTTCCTCAGATTGGTTATTCGACATGCGTAGAATATGAATCTAAGATTATTTTTTGAGCTCTTCTATATTAAAATATAGCACTTCTCTCCAACCCCTTATTTATTGAAGTAATTATCTGGTTATATAATATCTGGAATTTTGTAATTGCAAACAATATTTATCCGCTGAAAATTGTACATCGATTTTCAAAAAAATGATCGTCGTTTTTTGCTAATTACTCAATTAAATTGTTCAGCTAAACGACAAAAAAATTCTCTGCAGGTCTTCTCTCAATGGAAGGTTGTTTCTATTGTCGTTTAACATGTTCATACCGATTTCGAAAACGAAATTCGTAAATATTTTAAACCAAAATCAATGGTGAGGGTGACCGGGGGTGGTAGAAAGATCGCGCTTGCGCAGATAGTCTATTCGACACTCGTAGAATATGAATCTCAGCTTCTTTTTTGAGCGCGAACCAATCTCGCTTCTTCGCAGTTACGTCTTCGTGTGATTACCAACGTTTTAAATCTAATCAGTTTTTCCTATACTAAAAGTATGTGAAAGCAGAAATGTTTGTGAATTTTGTTAATTCAGAAAAATCTAATAGTACACTTGAAAGTGCGATTCTAATACGAAAAAATGGTTAACTTAAATTCATAGATAAAAAAACTCTGGATAAATCACTTCCAACGAAAACGTCCTGAGGAAAAACTATGAAATATTTAATTTAAAATTGCAGAACGATTTTTTCATGGGAGAAACGAATGCATTTTTGAAAAATAGAAACTTGCTCAATTATGAACTAATTTTTTAGTTAATGAAAAATATAGCAAAAATGTTCCCTATTGTTCCATTTTTCAATTTTTGCTATTTTCCAAAAAAATTTGGTACATTCCTTTAGAGATTTTTTTCCTTGAGCAACGATAGGTTTTTTCGATAACATTCTCCGACTGAAATATTTTCCCTCATTACTTTCATTTCTGAAAAGCTAATATGTTATAACCATTTTTAGAAATCGACGAGAAATGTTACACACATTTTTATAAATTCAAAATGTAGCTGCAAACATTTAAATTTATTTTTCTCAATTGTATCATATAAGAGAAATAAGGCGTTTAAAGAGCTAGTCACAAAGAAGTTAATTAAAAACTCAATCAAACCTAGAATTCATTGGTTTGTAAAGAGTTTGGTTTATGATAATGACAGATTTTGCTGTAAACATCTGTTTCGGGCAGCTCGTTCCACTGGAATAATTTTCTTAGAGAAGTTTTCTTTAAGCAGACGTTTAGAGCAAAAGTTTTCTTTTAACTTTCTGATATACATCTATTGTGAATTGTTTTGTACTTATTTATTAACCGTTGAAATTGTTGAAATGCTCGCAAAACTTATCTGGCATTCAAAAATTGTATGGTATGCGAAACTTTTCATTAATTCTTACTTTTTACCGATTATTTGAACTAGCTGAGGTACTAACGCGACACGATTTTTCTCGTAAACTTCCGCTCTCTTTTGCCTGCATCGCTCGTTTCCTTTATTATCGATCTCTCTTTCCTTCTTTCTTCTTCGGCATTTTTCTTCTTGTATATCAACAGAACTCTCGCTTTCCTATTTCGGGCGAATCAATCGCAACATCTTTTGCAAATTTTTCTCTCCTCTAATCTCTAACTGTGTTTACGCATTGCAAACACATCAAAGTTGTTTTTTTTTTCACATTCCAATGCTTTGAGTATATTTTACTTTCCTATGCTTTCAGTATAGGGAAGTATTGATTTCATGAAAATTTTCGAAATTCAGATTTTGTTGGAAATACAAAAAAGTGGTTTTAAAAAGATATCTTGCTGTGGGTGGGTATGTATGTGGGTAGGTATGTGTGTGTGCGGTCCCTCACAACTATCGAACAGATGGTCGGATTTCGATGAGCTTTGAAATCTGAAGATATATCAAAGATTCGCCGACAAAATAACTTTAAAAAATCCAAAACCGGAAGTGGAAATTAGACATGTTTTTAGTAGCATTTCTTTAATAAACCAAATTTTATAAATTTGAAATTGACAGAAAACTCTAGGGAAAATTAAACCCTTATTTTTGGAACATTCTAGCTTTAAAATGGCGCCGCTGCGAATTTTGAAATTTTGACTTTGACGCTTTATTACTCAAACACGGGTTAACAGATTTCGTTGAAATATCAAATCGTATTAGCCCTATAAAGACACAATGTTACTGTGCATAAAAGATTTCGAAGAGTTAAAAGCTATAAAGTAAAAAATTTATCAAAATTTCGGATATCGGATCAATACTGCTTAAAAACTGGCAACACGATTTTATGGTAAATATCATAAGCTCATAGAGCTAAAGATGAGCTACAATTTGTTTGTCCCATCTCGTAAATTTCTCTCTGACGCCTTCTATACATTTTTGAAAATTTAAGTTATAACGCCACTCAAAAACGAGTCATCAGATCAGGATGAAACTTGATAACAGAAATGCTCTAAAGATACACAATGTTACAAGTTACTAGAACTTTTGAAACTACTAAAACTGTGAAATAAAAAAAATAACAGATACGATTTGATTGGTGTTCCAGTACGCTAACTTCTTTGTGACACCTTCCATAAATTATAAAAATAAAAAAAATCCTTTTTATTTTAAATTGCTCATGAGTGATAGTAGAATCAAGTTCCCAACCTAATTGTTAAACACGACAATATTAGGGGGAGGGGGGTTAATATTTCCTCCTTTCCAATTTTTGGTGGAAGAATTTGTCTTTTCGTTTTTGGGTTTCTTTACTTCCAAGGAATTTTTTTCCAAACTATCAAAAAATCGATCTTCCTCACAAAAAAGTGAAAAAAACTCAGTGTGGCGGAACTACACCTACACACAGAGCTACCTCTCGACTTTTCAGAATTCTCTCTTTGTAAGTCAGTAGTTGAATAAATGAAAAGTTCATACTGTTATTTTTATATGAAAGCTATAGTTTATATTGTTACTATTATGCAGCTATGCTCTATGTACAGTGGTAAGAGAAGAGGAATGTTATTGTAGTCAACGTTGGGGCATAAAACGTTAATAATTATGGGGCGCTAAGTGTAAAGTGAAAATTTACTCTGCATTTCACGGTATTTCAGGCAATTTGTCGCAATATCTATTATATAAACACACATTTAGCTAAATGCTTTTTATTTTAATAAATCGTTGTAAATTTAAATAAATCCTTAAACATTTGGTACAAATATTCCAACATTTAATAAAGTATTAAAGATTTAAATAAATCTTAAAACATTTACTTTAAATTTTCAACTATTTACTAGATCTTTATGTATTTAGATAAATCTGCACATTTTAAATATTCGCAGATTTAAATAAATATTTACCGATATAAATAAATCCTTACAGATTTAAATAAATACTAGTGTTACCCCAGCGCACAATGCACTGACAGACTGAGCGTTGACAGAACCGGCGAAATGTCAAGTCACGTGATGCATTAGTTCCAATAAAGACACGCGACGTTATTGTAGATGGCGCCCCAAGTGACGCGCGTCTAGCCGACCTTCATATATATTATAAATTAAAATAATTATTATTAAAAAAATCGACATAGAAAAAAATATAAAAATGTTTCATGTTCCATCTGTGGATAGAGACCTTCCATTTCAAAAAAAATGGTCCAAATTGGTAAAGCGGTAGCCGCTGGAGGAACCGGAGAAAAAAAACCCTTTGTGCTTTTATATATGTATGGATTTCAACATTTAATTTTAAGCTGTCATATTTAATGTTAACTTGTCATATTTATTTGACCGTGGTAGACCCAGCCTACATAGAAGACCAAGACCATTTAAACTGGTGTTAACGTTCAACAATTATGAGCACGTTTTCTGTATTTAAAGAATTTGTACAATTAATGTTAGTTCAATCATTAATAACAACATATTTAACAACATAAACATTGCATAATTTATTATTCATACAATAAAATTTCCTCACCATTCCCTTGAGAACGTAATTTTTAGTCTGTTTTGTTTAAGCGTTGAACGCTCCTACCATGACCCTGCCATGCGCTTTACTAACGGTGCAAACGGTCTTGGTGTCCTAAGTCGGTTGGGATCACCAAAGTCAAATAAATATGACAGATTAACATTAAATGGGACAGCTTAAAATTAAATGTTGAAACATTTATTTAAATCGTTAAGAATTTATTTATATCGGTAAAAATTTATTTAAATCTGCGAATATTTATTAAATATTGAAAGATTTAAAACAAATATGTGCATATTTGGCTAAATACATAAAGGTTTACTAAAAATTTGAAAATTTAAAATAAATGTTTCGGGATTTATTTAAATCTCTAATACTTTATTAAATATTGGAATATTTAAACCAAATATTTAAGAATCATTTAAATCTAGAATGATTTATTAAAATAAAAAGCATTTAGCTAAATGTGTGTATATATATAATAAATATTGGGACAAATTGCCTTAAATACCGTGAAATGCACAGCAAATTTTCACTTTACACTTGGCGCCCCATAAATAATAAGAAACTTTTGAGTGTATGATAAGTAACCATATCTAAAGTAGAGGAAAGTCCAGGGGAAGTGCTGCGCTCATATTTTCCTTTTACACCTGATGCAACGGCGATTGCTGGGTTATCCTGCTTAGGCAACACAATGAAGTAAAACCTTGCAAGAGATGTTTCAAATTAAAATGTTTTTTATTCATAATTTCATATCTTTACAATCGGTCTAGGACCGTCGGACGCGGCCGTTAGGTCACGGCTATTAGGGCGCCACCGCTAGGGCGCAGGGCACTAAGACGCGAGGACACTATGGCGCGGAACAATTAGGACGCGGGCCACTAGGGCGCGAAAACACACAATTACAATTTACACTTACGCTTACGCTTAGGCATACGCTTACGCTTACGTTTACGTTTATGCTTATGCCTACACTTACTCTTATGCGTACGCTCACCCTTACACTTATGCATCGCTTACGCTTACACTTACACTTACAACTACAATTACAATTTACAATTACAATGACAATTACAGTTACATAGATCCGGCTCTGAGTGGAATAGATGTGCAACTAAAACGAATTATTTCGCCAAGAAGATTCATATTGAACGCGCTCTAGTGTCTCGAGCTCTAGCGTCTTTTTGCCCTAATGACCCGCGCCCTACTCTCCTCGCGCGCTAATGTCCCGCGCCATAACGGCCGGCCGGCAACAAATTGAACCCCGAACTTTTTAAAATACACACTTGCGCAAATGTGGATTATAAATCTAAAATTATTTATCAGGTGCGCAAATATTTAATGAAGATAGTCTTGCCCCTATTTTCAGCGACCAACCTCAATGCAGCGTGGTTGCATCGGAATAATACCGCCAATGTTTTAACACTATTTTGATTTTTCGGCGTACACATGCGTACGCGCACGCTTACTTACGCTTACTTACACACACGCACACGCAGGTCAACACAGAGAGAAAGACGCAGACAGGCAGATAGAGCGAAAGTGTCTATGGCAAACATAATCCAACTTCAAACGTACTTAGTGGTCAAAACTTCGATATCTAGACAATTTGTAATAGGTTTTGTATAATTCCAACTCTTGTTATACCTTTTTTTTTCTGATTGTCTGTATCTTAATAAACTGAATGCTATAAATTAATATCATAGTATGTAATATTGTTCACATACAGAGTGATTCAGAGTTGCTTCTCAAATTATATTGGAGTTTTAATCAAATTTTTGTAAATTTAAAAGCACTTTTATAGCAACTTTTTCTTCTGTATATCTAATCAAAATTTTCATATATTTAGGGTCATATTTTTAATTTTTTTTTGTTTTGGCACTATTCAGTGGTATTTTGATTTTGAATACATTAAAGTATAATGATTTAGCATTCACCTTCCGCAACCTGACGATATTTGAAATAATACAAAAGTTGTATAAAATTTTTGATCGGATAGTGATCTAAAAAAAAGCTGCTGTTGAAAAATGCTTTTAGGTTTTTATTAGTCATTAAACGAACCAGGTCTATTCTTTTTTTTAATGCAAAATTTCTCCACTTTACCGCAATTTAATCAAATATCAATAAGCTTCATTCCAATGGTGAGAAACCCTGTATAAAAATCCTTTTGATACAATAATAAATTTTGCAGGTTGCTCACATTGCCTAATGGATACCAGAAAGTGCCCAAAGCTTCCGATATTTCTTACTCATTGGTGAGTCCGCATTTTTCTCATGGCTTAAAATGTGTTCACGTTTTGAAGCATCGGCGCCTTTTAGACCAGCCCTAAAAAATACAAGTATCCATATTATTAAAGCTGCTTCCTCAAGAGCACATCATATATCTGTCTGCGACATTTAGCATGTTGCTCGTGACAAATTCCGAAGGGCTCCCGCCTGACCTTCTCCATCCCTTAGCTGTCAACGTAGGGATATGGGTAGACGCCGGCGGAAACACTTGGCCCCCGTGTGTTATGCTTGCAATATTTTAAAACAAACATTTTGTTTAAGTAAACACAACAAATTCCGTACAAATGGAACGTTTTAGTTGAAGGGCGGGCGGTTTCACTTTTTCCTAGCAACGATTTCTTGATTGTGTTCGGGGTTTTATTTCCATTTTATGACGAACCCACATCCTTTCTGAACGAGCTAACAGCTAAATGCAGCGGAATTAGATGGTAACACCCCTGTATTTGCTCTAGGCTTGAATAGGACGATTGCACGAGGGGATGATAAACAAGTAGAACTTAGTTGAGTACTGTCGGAATACATTATGAAGGGGACGAAAATTAACTAAATTTTACGAAAAAATTCGACAGTCTCTGCACGTAGCTTGTAGGAAGAGTTTCCTTGTACTGCTTTAATGTGGAAGTAGTTGGGGAAATTTGATATGTGGAGTTCTGATCAATAGATGGACTCCTATAAATATGATGTAAGGGCTTTTGGCGCGACTGACTGTCTCTAGTTAGACTAATAAATTTCAAAAAATGTGGAATTATAACTACCAGGACAAAACAGCCAAGCATGCTTCTCTTTTAAATAACTACAGTAAAATCAAAGCTTCCTAAAAACATTTTCATTCGTTATAAATACAACCAACAATCGTTGTTACCTTGATAGAAGATGTAATTGTTCTATGAATAATAACAAATAATATGCCACGCATGTGAATATTATAGTCAAATAATTCAATTTCTGCACAAATCAAACAAAATATATACACGTTCCAGTGGCGTTTCGTTGGTTAAAAATTTAGGTAGGCAATGGCAGAAATTATTTAACATTAAAATTAAAAAGTAAAAAAAATTACAACTCTAATTTACTAAGGCCTGTTGTTAAACGAATTAATCTACGAATAAAATTCCTATTCAATTTCACGTTGTCATTATGCACTTTAATTTGATAACGTAAACCTTAGTCTAAAGCCAAGTTAATGCGTGATTTGCCAAATAATTTTAATCTAACAGTTGCAGATAAATGTTTTTTGGTCGACGAACATTTTTTAATTTATTGCAACTGAAAGATTTTTTTAAACAGAGTATGTTTCAGACTATACGTTTGAGGGGTTAGATATAGTAAAAAATAGTAAGCAATTCCAGCAAAATAGTTTATTTTTAATATCGCTACCAGTTAGCCAGTCCAGTATTTTAAACTATTTAGTATTAAACGATCTAGATTTCTTCCTCCTGTCTGTCTATAACCGCCCTAGTTATTTGAAAGTACATCGCCCATGATTTTTTATTTCTATTTGTTTTTCGTAAAAGTATCCATTAATTTTTTTCTTTAAAAGCTAGTCAACGAGAATTTCCATACTTACTGCAAATTTGCAAACCACGCATGAAATAAATAAACGCACAATAGCTGCACGCTGGACCTAACTGCCGCTGACCGGCGCAACTAAAATATAAACTGCACAGACCGTGCCTTTGCCGTGCTTATTGCGTTCTGAAATTCCTACTATTTCTTTGCATTTAATCATTGTAATATTTTATCAGTGTGCGTGCAAACGTATTAATAATAATAGATTGCTTGATTGTGTCCTAGCTAGAACCATTTGGCTTGATAAGCTCGGCCTTCGCGTATGCGAAACTGTGTTTATAGGCCTATTTATTTGGCGCATAATTTTTAATGTTACGCGGTGGTGTTAAAAAGTAAAAACTGTGTAAAAGTATCTTTTTTAATTGAAAGTTAGAATTTGATTTTTTTTTGAAAAGTTGTTGTAGGCACTGCCTACCCTGCCTAATAGGACGGACACTGACCACTGACACGTTCATACAAACTTGATGTAATATAGTTAGAAATACTTTTTTAAAAAATTTGATATTTCGGCGATCTCTATTAAATTAAAGCATGTTCAAAGTAACTATTTGATCTTTTTCAACTGTTTGTTAAGTTCACGCTTATTGTTCGTTGGAGACAATTAAACATTATTCATATTTTTTGCACTAGAAACAAGCGTTTATGACGGATGGTGTAGTATTTTTAAAAGGTATTTATACAAGGTGGTCCAACACTATTACGCCCCTGTTTAAATCTGAAGCGAATCAAGATAGAGAAAAATGGTAATAAAAAAAATTTTTGATAACATTTCACCTACCTTTCTGCATACTCGAAAAATGTTTTAGCTAATTTCAGCATTAGCTAAAATGCTGTAAAGCGATCGTCATTGTTCTTAAATACAACTTACCATTTTTTTGCACTCATTCGATAGAAACGTTGTTTACATTTTGCCCGATAATTAACTTACCTAACAAAATTTTCGAGAAAAACGTGAAAACCTTTTTCGTATTAGCAGGCCCTGAATTTAACCGAAAGCCTATCAGCCTATCACAATTGCAATAGTATGTCTGGAAATGTATTTATTATCTCTTATTGTATTATACAACGCCCGATGCGATTCATATAGAATAACTAACCTTGGTAGTTAGATTTGTTAATAATATCACAGGGGGCCCCAGTTCAAATATGTGAGCTCGTTTTAGGATTTTTTCCACTTGTCTACGACATTTTTAATATCTAACAAAAAAACTTCTACCCGATTTCGAGTTAGATATACTGATATACAGAACATAAAGGGTCAGGGCTACGACAATGCAGCAAGTATGAAATTCAAGCATTTAGGTTTACAGCAAAGTGTTAAAGCGATAAATCCTAAAGCGATGTATTTGCCTTGTTACGCACATACTTTAAATTTAGCGGGCAATGATGCTGCTAATTCAACAAATGAAATTATCTGGAAAATTCAAAACCTTCAAGTTTGTTTGCTCGGTGTTTATTTGGCATGCTTTATTATCAAGCGTAAACACTAAGCAAACTTGATTGATTCATTAAAATCATTTAAAAATTGCAAAAGTACATCGACGAACAACGACCATACATGAAATTTCAAGAATTTCTTGCTACAGCAAAAGCCTTTGCTAAAAAAATGAACTATAAACATAGTTTAAAGATTTATAAGTTCAAGTTTTTTTCGTTGAAGTTCATTTTAATTTACTGTAAATAAAACAATTCAACTTCAACAGTTTTTTTTTTATTTTAGCCTTAGACGTATTTCAACGTGTTTACACGTCATTATCAAAGGCAAGATTAACAGTAAACAGTTGGTGTTGCTATAGGAACAATAAATCTTCATAACTTGATCTTGGTTTTCTATATCTGCGTCCAGATGACTTGATTTCTGATTCCAAAACGTCCAATAATGGTGAATTTAAGAGACCAATTCGTTCATTCATTAAAGGTACAGATTTTTAATCTTTGTGAATTTCAAATGCTTCTAGTATATCCAACTTACGTTTATTATTACAAAAGTATAAACATTTTATAGTGTTATTAGATGTCATTGAATGATTGTGTTCTAATAACTGTTTAGCGTAATTGGATTTATGGGGGTGTTTATATTTGTAACAACGTACGTGTTCCTTGTACCTATTATCAAAATTTCTAATTCTTTGTACTGTATAAACCGAATTACAGTGCGAGCAATTTAATTTGTAGATGCCTGATTTTAGTAAATTGACTGTTTTTTCTTTAGCATTAAACAAAGTGTTTAAAATGTTTTTTGTTGTTTTGAAAGTTATTTTACATTTATTTGTTTCGTTTATAATTTTGGCATTTTTTTCTGATTTATTGCCAAAGTATGGAATTGACGCGTATTTCATTTTATCTGATGAAGTAGTTGTATACATTTTCGGAATAGCTAATTTATAATTTTTCTCTTTAATTAGTGTTTAAATAAGCTGAGTAATAAATGAGTTTTTAATTTTTATTAACCAAAAATAACATTTGCACTAGAAACTGAACAAAATAGGTCTAGTAACTTTTTAGATTCAAACATAAAAATTAATTGAAATAATAAACTTTAATATTCTGTTTATAGGAAACCTACACAAACAGACATTACAATACCACACAATTCTAGTCATCATAAAACACATAAATTAGCAGCATACAGGTCCATGATACATAGTGCTTTAACGGTTCCTTTAGGTAAAATTAGTTATAATAAAGAAATTTCAATTATAAACAAATTTTATACAATAATGATTACAAGCTTACAACACTCAACTTATTAATACACTAATTAAAAAGATATTATAAATTAGTTATTCAGAACATTTATACGATGAAGTTATCTTTGACCCCCACCGCTTTTTCGCAGTACTTTTTATTCCAAAATTTTAGACACTATTAAAACATCTGTAAAAAAACGGTTTTGTATTTTGCAGGAATAAGACGACGATTATACTTTTTACTATTAAAAATGCTGCAGTGATTTAGACCTTAAACTAAGTAGTAGCTCTGAAGGAAGAGACGTAAGTGGAAATGAACTATCTGACGAAACTTTAGTTTTGAAAACTATTTAAAAACGCAACGGAATGAGCCCTCTCGATTCTCCTACAATATTTGGTAATATAAAATATTTATTCAACTTTTCCAAATTTCTTGATTGCCATATGAATAATGCTTACCCTTCCAATCACTGCGACGACAGAGAAAAATACATTCTCGAAACTAAAAATTATAAAAAATTTCTTACGATCCACCATGACCCAAGAAAGACTTTCAGATCTAGGCCTCATTAGTATTGAGAATGAAATTTGCCAAACCTTAGACTTTAGCGATACGTTGAACCAGTTCGCATCTGCTACAGTAACACGGGTAGTACTTTGAATACATAATCATATTTTTTTTTGTTTTTGTTATTTATTATAGTTATACTAGTTTATATGTACTGCTATGATATCTTGAAGCTGGGTTGTTTGGACTATTGGAGTATTGCAATTGCTTTTTGGATTTTGGATTTCTGAATGAAAAGAGAAAGAATATCAGTTTTATTGAATGAAAAGGGTGTTTCTAGTTAGATAAAACCTGTACAAAACGGATAGAAATATTTTGAATTATATTGAAAGTATCCAAAAGTAAGATAGTGGTAAAAGCAATCCAATACGTGTTTGAGGCTACAGTGGAGGAAGCTGCAAAATTACATTAACGTTCTTCAATAAATAAATGGTAATAAAATTGTTATTGGGAGCCGAGTGGTGTGTTTTTTTAAATAATCTAACCAGAGAACGAAGCGTATATCATACAACAGTTATCAAGTCAAGGACCACAGTAGTAATTGTGAAGAAACTAAGATAAGTGTCTGTTTTAGGAAAAGTAATATTTTAAATTTTCTTGATCCCCTATAAATTAGTATAACTTCAAATTGACATTTAATAAAGACTTTTGTAACGTGATATTTGGTTGTGTATTTATGTTTTATTCATTTTGTTTTTTTAAGCTTAATAACAACCCTGAGATTTTAAAAAATGCATTAAAACCAATTGGTAATTGCGAGATACAAGCATTCAAAAATTGTCTTCAGGTAAGTGCTTTGGGGCTGTATTTTTGTAGGCTCAGATTATAGCAGTATATAATTTCATCCCATATTTGAACCTGTATGGTGAATACGTATTCAAGCTTACTTAGTTTCTTTCCTGTTTTATTTTTTTTTAATTTATTTCTTAAGTACACCTCGTGTCCTCAATTAATCATCGTAAAATATATTTATGTATTTGGGAGGGGGGGGGGGCATTTACAACTTACACGCGAGTCCAGGTAACCCAGGTACGGCCCTGGCCAACCCACAATTAAATTCAAATAATGTAGGCAAAGTAAAAGTTCTTTAAGAGTTAAATTTAGATTAAATTAGAACTTCGTTCGGCAATTTTAATCAATGAGTTTCCAGGTAGCGCTAACGAAGCATAACTTGCGAAATGTGCCTACTTTGCATGAATACTGTGGTTGTTTTGACATTTTGTTGGTTCAATACGGAAGCTAAATTTTTCACCTCGAAGTGAGGAAAATAGTGAAAAATGGAGCCGATAAAGTGAAACATGATTCTAAGAATTTTCACGATTTATTAAAGAGAAAAATGATCGTTCGTCACATTTCGAGACATGTTTTTCCAGCGTCTTCTAAAAATATTTCTGCGTCGGGCGCACCCACTTGCAGTTCTCGAGTAGCGTGATTTTTTATGGCTTTTGACGTTTAAAAATGTGTAAACATAAACAATTTCGGGGTATATTTAAGTTCATATGCACTTGATCTATTAGCAATAGTCAAATTTAAATTTTTCATCGCCGGTTTCTGTTTCGTGACGAAGTAGGTCTGGATCCTTGTCGGTTGACACATGTAGGGCCTTCCTGATGATGAACTGGCGCGTTGATAACATAATGGCGGGTACGAGAAGTGGAGGACACTTCACATATTGCGCACAGACGAGCTCCGACAACCCAAACTGTGTTCGAGTTGAAATTAAGAATTTAAAGCAGTGTCAACCAGCTCGTGATTAAACAAAACATTTCCACATTTACATAAATCCTCAGACTCGGGGAGATAAGAAGACATCGATGCTTTAAAATTTAATTAAAATGGAGTGTCACGCAATTAAATTTTTCATATTAACTGTTTACTTGACAGCAAATTCAATTTAAAACTCGCGTCTGTGCAAACAACCTGAAGGAAAATTTCTTTAAAGAACAAACAATTAAATTTCGATCAAAACGAAATTAGGAGGACGGAATTTAATTTCCATCCCTTCCGCTACATTATTGGAAAAAGTTCCTCTCGATTTCGATTTCGAAAATTAAGCAAACTCTCCTCCACACAAAGGGTGAAGATTGGTTCGCAATTAAATGAATATGAATTTTAAGTCCCGCGTAATTAGTGTTGGGCTCGCTTGACAAACAAACTCTACAACATTTTCGGTTTGTAAACGGCGCGACGCATTTCAATTTCAATGAACGATGTCGTTGTCGTTAACCGCTGGAGTTCTATTAATTTGCGGACTTAGTTCTATGAACTGAGACCCTGTCACCTGCAACCCCTCTCTGTGGGCCCCCTTTGTGAAGAAGATGTCATTGGAACACACTGTTACACCCATCAACGGTCTGTACATGGCGATAAAGATTACAATCCATCGGAAATTAGGGGCGACTGAATGTAATTCAAAAGCACCCATTTCTACCGATTTCCGATTTGTTTTCGACCAGCTACCCCAAAAATGTTTATTACGAAGTTTCAACCCTTAAAGTTTACACCATTACCATTAGAAAATTATAAAAGTCTTTCAAATAAAAGGATTCTAGAATAAGAAATAATTTTGAAACAAAGTTTCAAAAAAGGTTCATGAAAAAATTCACAAAAAGTGAATTGAAACGCATGCGCAGAGAAAGCAGAGGTGCATGAAAAAAGCATACAAAAAAGCGGAAGTGTGGACTTTCCCATAGTAGGTATTAATACTTAGCATATTTGCAAATGTGTGAATTTTATAATTATAACGTTGTACATTTCACCGACTGTTAGATTTCTAAGAAAGCAAGCTATATAAGCAACCCTCCATTCTATCCACCCAAATTCAAAGAAAGAGCCACAGTAAAACTATAGGTTTAAGAAAAAAAATCAAATTGTAGCCACTCTTCTGCAACCTACAACGTTAAAAAAAATCGTGTCGACTGTTTTTTAATAATATTTTTTTGAAAATTTTCAATTTTTTGAAGAAGCACCACCTACAAATGGCTGTCAAACAAGTTTAAGCTGATACCGGTGATACTACTTTTTGAGTAAGTGGGTGTTAAATTCGAGATTTCTATAAAATTGTAGCGGCCGCCATTTTGAAGCTAGAGAATTCGGTAAAAACATTTTCGATTTACCTTAAACTCTTCTCTCATTTCACCGTATGTTAGATTTCTAAGAAAAAAAATATATAGGCAACCCTACGATGTCGCATACCGTATAAGAATAGTAAGAACGGAATCGCTTCGGATTTCGGACTAAAAGTCGATATAAATGGTTTATTTAAAAATATATATTTTAACTAGAGCTAATTAATAGGCGTAGTTCAAATCACGTAACTGCTGGAAAACGCGTAGTTGATATTAAAAAATATCGTTTTTTTTTCTTAAATTTTAAAATAGTAATAAAACTAATAAAGTACTTTATAAATAGTTTATCGAACTAATAAAAGTTTATAACAATCGGCGTTTGCGTTTTTCAATAAATAATTAATCAATTTCAAAGTTTTCAAACATGCCGAAAGCGTCAGAGTAAAATTTGGGAAATTAGTAAAAAACAAATTTGTAGTTCACTGCAAGCTATATCAGTTCAAAAAATTTAAGAAAAATCGTGTGGATTGTTTTTGAAAAATATTTTTTTGAAAATGTACAAAACTTTGAAGCAGTGCCATTGCGATCGGTTTTGGATTTTAAATTTAATTTTGCTTCATCGTAAACTACCTATGAAGGGCTCTCAAACAAGTTGTAGCTAATCCCGATCAGACAACTACTTTTTGAGTAAATGAGCGTTAAAGTCGAGATTTTCAAAAAGTTGTAGCGGCCACCATTTTGAAGCTAGAAAGTTCGTTAAAAAATGTTTCGATGTGCCTTAAGTTCTTCTCTTAGATCCCGTTTAAAATTTAACTTTGGAAAAAATGCCACCACAAAAACATATCTAACTTCCATTTCAGGTTTCGGATTGTTTTGAAAAGCTTAACTAGAGCTACAATTTTCGACATACGTTTTGATTTAAAATTTCTTCAAAATCGGTCCAGTAGTTTCGCTTGTATACACACACACAACCACACACCCGCCCACCCACAGACAGACATTTTTTAAAAAACACTTTTTTGGGTTCCTCGAGCCCCAAAACGTGTATTTCAGTAAAAATCTAGATTTAGAAAATTTTCGTGAAATCAATACTTACAGAAGGTATGGGAAAGCAAAAAGGTAAGAAGTGCATGATTTTCTGAAAGTTTTCATTCTTCACTTGAAAACGATCCCAGTAAAAAATTTAGAAAAATCGTAGACAATCCTTTTCCGAAAAACAACTCATTTAAATCATTTCTCTGAGTAAGTGTCTTAGATTTACAAAAATAAACTTTTGTCCAGGATTTTTTGCCAGGAGTTTTCACCGCGATTTTTTTATTTTGTGGATCATTTCCCGGGCATTTTCTTGAAACCACTCTTACCCTATTAAGGGCGTTGGCGGCCTCTCTGCTACGTCTGTGTTTGATGCGCAGAGTTAATTATTTTGCACAGGCAGACATAGGGGACCTACAGTTTAACGTGGGCTCCGAACCACAGAAAGTGCATGGACTTTCCCTCCAGGAAGGTTGTCCTGGAGAAAAATCCACCTCGCTGGTTTCCCGTTGCCTTGCAAGGGAGAACGACCGGGCCGAGATTCGAACTCAGATTCGCTGCATTAGTAGCCCGCGCGCTTACCGCTGAGCTACGGCCGCTCACCAAAGACATTATTATTTGTCAAAATCGCAGCTTTGGAAATTTTCAAGAAAACAATAACGACTGCCTCTTAAGTCTTACGTACAGTACTTTTTCTATTTATTATGGTTTATTTTTGGGCCTGTTATTAAGCTTTAGAATAGTTCATAGCACCCATATATGCAGTATCTCAAATTCCAAAAAATGGAACTCGTCGCATTTAAGCTAAGTACGGCAAAATAAACAAATAATTTTTGAAGTATAAATTAAATAAAAACACATTTTTCAGATATTTTGTTACATTAACTAGAAAAAACTTTTTTTTATTCAAAACGTCGTCCGTATGAAGCGCCGTTTGGTCAACTAAGGGAATAAAAATTTTCATATTTCTTCAACTAAAAAATTTTTTTCAATAAATATTATTTTACCCGCATATTAAATAGTATTTTTTAGAAATTTATTTATATTTCTGGTAAATAATCGTTTAAAGTCTATAATTATTATTTTAATGAAGATAATAATATATTTTGTAAACATAAAAGCTTCTATTCGTTCACAGGAGGTGGCGCAATTGCGTTAGCATGTTATCTACTGGCTCTGAGCATTTTATTCGGAAAATTGCCAAACACCAAGGGATATGACAAATAGGTTAGAATTTACACATTTTCTTTTAAATAAATGAAACACTTACAGCCAATAATTAGCTTCTCATCTCTACCTTAAATTGGGTATTTAATTGTTTTCAGTACCTAATTAAAATGCGGCTTTTATACGTCTGCATTAGCCAACATTTCCTTTTCACTTTGGGTCTATATCCGAGTAAAATGACGTAATAGCGCCACCTCGTGAAGGAATGGAAGCTTTCATAGTTGTAAAAGTAGTCAGGAAATGTGCAAGAGCGACTTTATATTTTATTTGCAACTGACTTCTAATCAAGAAACTCTCTTCCATCCTTTAATTTCTCATGTTGAGCTTCTAGACAAAAAATGTTGACGGTAGCTGGAACAAATCTAAATCTGGGGTCCATACAATTTGTCTTGGGGAAAATATATGGGAATATAATTGAGTAAACATCTCTATATGCGGCCGGGCATGTGGCTGCATTATGAGAGCGCATCCCCCTTGCACCAGTCCATAAAACACGTCGTAAACTCGCGCCTGTAATCAAATAATTAAACGACAAAACAACCGGATAACTATTATGTTTCTATTTCAGGGGTTTTACGAGTTTATAGCATGCACGAGATACGACATAGTTTATTTTATCGGTCAAATTTTACAACAACGCTTATATCATTCATAAACGTTTATTCCGGTAAAAAAACACGTGAAGAATAAACATGAAACCTATATCTAATATTGTTGTTAATTAAATAATAGTTCCATTAGTGTAAGCACTAAACATATTGTTTAATCATTAATGTATTGGTACAGAAATAAAATCTTTCCCATTGCTTGATTTTTCTTAAAAACAACATTATTACTATATAGTAGAGTGCCCAAGTCAGCAAAAGACGATAAGAAAATGATTTCGAAAGCACGTTAGTATGAAAATGTTTAATCTATGCCGTAAAAAGTCAAAATTTGAAGTCGTCCAAAGGTCGTCCCTGTACAAAAGGGCACTAGACAAAAACTTCGACGAAATTCGTATAACATACATCTAACTGATCCATAATTTTAAAATCTATGTCTGTACAATTAAATTCTGTAAAAAATAATTGAATGTTTTAATTGCACGGTCGTGTTACGGGACAAACCATTTTTGAGCTAATTTTACTCGGTTTGCAGTCGCTCGAAAATCTAATTCGTTTGCGATTTTTTTAGCTTTACAGTGCATTATATTCTAAAGCGTACCAGATATCAAAATATTTATTGTTAATAAAATTAAACCCCGGATTTAACAATGCCTATAGTTAAAGTTTCATATTTTTTGAGCAATTATTGTCTACAATATATTCAAAAATATACAGCGGTGCATTTTTCTTAGCACAGCTATCTCGCGTCGAATGCGGTCGCTCCTTCGCGTCCTCACTGCAGCCGAAGTATAGCTGTCTCTTTCTCACTCCTTAATGGAATAATCAATTTCTAGAATAAGAATACGTTAAGTTAGGGTTATTTTGGTTTTAACGAAAAGGGTTGGTATTTTTATAAAATCAATGTTTGCACTCTACTATATACAGGGTGTTAATGAATTGTAGGGACAAACTTCTAGGGCTTGCAAAACACAGCAAAGCAAACAACTTTTGTTAATAAATGTGTGGTCAAAAGTGTTTCCTTTCCGGGATAGAGCTTCTCAAATATTCTTTAAGAAGCGCCTAAATGTAGGCAACTCAATTTACTACCTACTATTTGTTTCCATAACGGCGGAAATTAATACAGGATAAATAATGCCCTCTTTCCCACTTTTCAAATTCAAATTAAATTTAAAATAAATTAATTAACAAAATGTTTTAAAACTAAGTAATAGGAAAAACGAAAATTACAAAGAAAAAATCAGCTATTTGAAAAATTTACAATAACTAATTCAAAAATTACCAAAATTATAGTAAATGTTCAAAATGTCGCCCCCCCCCCAGCTTCTACACACGAAGCATATCTACGAAGTAAATTCCTGCGCGCCGCTCCAAATATACCAGAAGTCTGTTGAACTTCTTCACATGCAGCAAGAATACGTGCCGTAAGATACAAAACACAGAACGAAAATAACGAAGAAAATAATTATGAAAAAATCACAGAACGAAAAAAACGAATTATAAAAGGTACAGAAAGAAACGAATGCAAGAAAAGCCAAAAATTATCACAAATATCGAATTGTGTGTCAAAATTGACGTTATTTGAATGCATGTATGTCTAGATCGTTTTTTTTTTCAAAATTTCGTGTGACCTGTGCAAAATAATGGAAAATGCAATTTGGTTTGCCTATTTTCAGGTACTTCTTAAAGAATCTTTAAGAGGCTTTATTTTCTAAAGTAAATACTTTTGAGCACACATTTATTAACAAAAGTTGTTTGCTTTGTTGTGTTTTGCAAGCCCTAGAAGTTTGTCCCTACAATTCATTAACACCCTATGTAGTAATGCCCTAAACCAAACTGTTAAAGGCAGTGTGCCAAATTGAAACTTTACACCGTACCTCTTGAACAGAAAAAATGATTTCATCGTAACAACTTTGAAATGTTGTAACTCCGTAACAGCGAAACACAAGAAAATTAATTGGGCCAAATCAGTTTGGTTCGTAGAATATGATCGTAAATTTATTACTTATGTACTAGAACGAAGATAACAATGAATCACATTTCTTATCATTCATCCTTTGCATAACAAACCATCAACCAAATTATCTTTACGGCTACTACAATTTTTTACGCAAAACCGTCGGTAAATTTTGGGCGCTATGATCAGTTCCCGCTTCTGTATTCATAAGAAGATATTATTATCTTAATGAGCCGCCTTCAATTGCGGTTTCCTTTGTAGTAGCTCATAATATTGCAAAATTGTTTAACAAGTTTGTTTAGCGTCGTGTTATTTAGAACGCCTTATCTGTTAGATTAGAGCTTAAAATTAATATTCGGCACGAGATCTTAAAGAAAAATACTCTTATGGTTTGCACGCCGTATGTCAACATAAGACACTACACAAGTATTTCATTGATAACCCGCATCCGGGTCTTTTACGCCTCTTATTTACTATACATCTTTGCGCCAAGATTTCAATTAGTTTCGAAACGGTCTTTCCTACTTATCACAATTTATTGAAAATGAATGAGTTAAACTTTAAAAAAAAAAGTTGCAAATTTTTTTATTGTAATGCAGATAAGAGTAGTTACTTCAACCACGGATGAAAGGTAAATTAGAAATAGAAGAATAATTATGAAATGCAAAAATTGCATGCAATTTGATCAAAGTTAATACAAATTTTAAAAATTTAGAATTTTGTTAATTTAATTAAGTTTATTGAATTAAGAGTCTTCACACAAGTGTGTAAAAAGTCAAACAATTCATTTAAAAACCAAGAAAACTGTCAAAAAATCAAAGAAATTGTAAATAATTCATCAAAGACTAGAAAACGTCTTTGTGGTGGTATTCTGTGTTTCTTCTGTGTTTTTGAACTTCATAAATATAAAGACCAAGTAGATATTTTAAGTGCTTGCGTTAAATTTGTGGAAGAGTTAAGAAATTTAAAAATTTAAACTGTCGGTTTTAATGGAACCACTTAGACTACATTTGTTTAGAATGCAAGAAAATTTATAGAACATAAATTGTATCTTTTCTGTGGGTGCTTTGCTTGATTATTGAAAACTAATAGGGTCTTTAAAAGTATGTAAATTAGAAACAGCTTAATAAATGAAGGAATTTTTATATATCTACTAATGAAGCTTATACGGGAAATTTATTTACTTTTGTATTGAAAATTTATAGAAAAAAAATCATGACAAAATCATAATCATATCAGTTGAAACTGAATTTTTTCGAAATACTATACAGGGTGTTTCTCGATCACCGCTCACGATGCATAACTTTGTTATTTGTAAGACTGTTACTACCAGTGGCGTTCCGTGGGTTCAAAATTTGGGTAGGCAATGGCAAAAATTATTTAACATTAAGATTAAAAAGTAAACAAATTAAGCCAACTCTAATTTACAAAGACCTGTTTTTAAATGAAATAATCTACGCATAGAATCCCTATTAAACGTAACTTTGTCATTATGCACTTTAATTTGATAACATAAACCTTTGTCTAAAGCCAAGTTAATTCGTAAATTGCAAAATAATTTTAATCTAACAATTGCAGTTAAATGTTCTTCGGTCGACTGCTGTTTTTTAATTGCAGCTGAAAGATTCTTTAAAACAAAATGTTTCAGACTACACTTTTGAGGGGTTAGATATAGATGAAAATAGTGAGCAATTCCAAAAAAATAGTTTATTTTTAACATCGCTACCAGTTAGCCAATCCATTTCTTTATACCATTCAAACAAACAAAATTTTTTTTTACTGTCTGTAACGGTTCTAGTTCATTTGAAGTACATCGCCTATGATTTTTCATTTCCATTTGTTTTTTGTAAGAGTATTCATTAAATATTTCTTTTAAAAGCTAGTCAACGAGTTTCCCCATATTTACTGCAAATTTGCAAACTATATATAAAATAAATAATCACACAATATCTTCACGCTGGACATGACTGCCGCTAACCGATGCAAGTACAGTAAATACTACAGAGGCTGTGCCTTTTCGGTGCTTATTGCGTTCTGAAACCTCTACTATTGATTTGCATCTGATCAGTGCATTATTTGTAACCATGTTCATGTAAATGTATTAAGAATAATAGATTGGTTGATTGTGTCGTAGCTGGAATCATTTGGACTGATAATCTCGCGCCGCCGCGTATGCAAAACGGCAACGGTCTATTTATTTGGTGCCCAATTTTTTATGTTAAAAGTAAAAACTTTATGTAAAATTAACTTCTTTTTAATTGAAACTTATAGAGTTTGATTTTTTTGAAAAGTTATGGGGACTGCTTACTTTGCCCAATAGGAAGGACCGCCACTGGCTAATGTCATTTGTATGATGAAGTTGGCGCTATAATATTAATAACGCACTTCCGGTTTAGTCAGAAGTTGCACAATTTTCAATTCTTAAATGGCACTATAAATACTTTTGATATCGAAAATCGGAAATTTATGAAAAAAACACAGTTTTCGTAGAAGGGAGTAAATCATTACATTTATTAAGAGAGCCTAGATTATATTAAACGTATAAAAAAACAATTATTTGAACCCTTAAAAGAACGAACAAGGCCTTTAGTTTAGTTGCTTATTAAATATTAATTGATTTGTCTTGACAATTCCGCACTGTTTTGAATATTATTTACCTCCCTTGGATTTGAGATTAGTTCTTAAATTCAAAATTATTTTAGGTTGCCCCACGCGGAAGTTGACCCGCGCCTTTCAGGTTGTTCATCAACATAACCAAGGTCTCCTGGATTAATATCTACTGGAGTCTGGAAACAGCCTGTCTTATCAAGCATTTCCAACAATAACAGCGCTTCTGCTAACCAGTGCATCAAAAATGCCACATCTGAGGTTAAGTTGTTAGTGATTGCCACGGAATCGTAAGCGTATATGAACAAAACAAAAACAAAAACTTGCTTTGCATTTCACTTCGAATTCCCGTTTTATGACCTCCTTCAGCGTGAACTGACAAGTACGGCTACCTGACTTAAATAGTTAAATTTTTAGTGTGTTGCTTTCACCGCAAACCGCTAGATGACGCCACGTTCCGGGTAAAATATATGAAGTGTTTGCGGAATCAAAATATATGGTAACTCGAGTTGTCGTATACAGACGTCTGTTGATGGTAATCTAGGTGGCCGTGAACGTGAGATGTAAGGCAGACAAGTAACCCAATAAAATTTATATTTAGGCCAAGATGGTAGTGCAACTAAAATATTGCAAACTTGCAACATAAACTGATGCACAATTTCATTTCTGATAACAATATTGAAATCTTAGATTAATGAATCGGTTAAAACATTAAATATGAAGCTTGAAGTGGATTTTTTTGTATGAAACTTGAAGTTTTTTTTAAACCATTGTTGCCAAACATATCGCATTATGTTGTTGATAATATGCGATATCAGCGCTAATCGTAAAAGTAATTGATAAAAAATCAAACTAATTGATATTTCATATGACGTATGAGCAAAAAATAACGGTTTTGGAAGTTAAAAAAAAACATCTTTTAATTGACCTTTAAATGTCGATATTCTGAAATTAATTGCAGATCAAGCAAATTGTGCGTCAGACATTCGTTTAAAATTCCACAGCCAGCTATGACATTTTTCTACTTATTCGAGCCCAGTTTTGTAAACAAAATCTCGAACTTCCATACTAAAAAATTCATTTTTCTTACTTTTTAACAAATATTTTATATCACAGTAGGAGTAGCATTCTAATTCCAACAATTAATACAACGTGGTGCATATAAAATCCTCCCACTCGTATTACTAAATAGCAACGGACTCATCTCTCACGGACTGGGTTGCAGTCAAACATAGAGATATTTTTATGTTTCTCAGAAATACGTTTATAAAGAAAAAACGATTAATTTTGAACTTTTGGTAGAGAAAAACAGATTGAGATTTCGTAACTTTAGAATGAAAAAACTGTATTGCAATAAAGAATAAGTTGTTTGATTTTATACATAAAAAAACATTCGTATTATTTGTAAAAGTAGCGAATAACATCACTGTTTTAGTAATTTAATATTATCAGTAAAATGAGTTTAAGAAAATCATTCTTTTTTGTGCAATTTGGGACTGTACGACCGAGAGCCGTCATATTATTTTTCTGATACAAGATACCCACAAGTCCGTCTCCGTTTTTAGGTGCTTTTCTTGCTTTTCTTAGTATTTTAATGCGGGCAAAACATTTTTTACGAGTTTTAGAATACCACGTCTTTTGTCTTGGCAAGTACAAATTTCCTTTGCTTAACATTAATACGGCGACTTGGCATAGGTAGGTTAGTGGTGAATTAGTTCGATGCCTAATGCGAGAACCTACAAATACAGTTCAACATTTACGTGATCATCGTTCGTTTGAACCCCAAGTGCATCATCGAGGAAGGGCATGAACCCGTCGAATTTTGGATGCTAAACCACATACTTTTAAAGCAGTTAAAGCAGATCCTACTGTTAGTAACAGAAGACTTGCATTTCGCATCGGAGTATCAGCATTTACGATTTGGTGTACTTTAAACAAACAGCGTTTGCACCCTTCATCATATATAACTGGTACAGGGCAGCAGATACTCTACGACTCTACGTCGTGTAGCATTTTTGTAGATGGATTTGAAGAAAGTTGAGGAGCATCCGAATTTTTTTAATTATTTGCTGTTTACCGACGAAACGGGAATTTTAGGGCGAAAAAGTTTTAAATGCCCACAACATCTACATCCGATCAAAAGAATATCCTAATGCATTTCGGAAACACCGCCACCAATAGAAATTTTGTGTAAATGTATAGGTTGACATTGCGGGTGACTGTTATATCGGACGTTATATCTTACCACCTCGTCTAAACAGCATTGACAATTTAAGATTTCTTAATGAAAATTGAAGAGCGGCCGTAGCTCAGTGGTAAGAGCGCGGGCTACCAATGCAGCGGATCCGGGTTCGATCACCGGCCCGGTCGTTCTCCCTCGCAAGGCAACGGGAAACCAGCGAGGTGCATTTTTCCCCAGAAAAACCTCTTCGAAGAAGAAGTGCACGCACTTCCTGTGGTTCGGAGCCCACGTTAAACTGTAGGTCCCCTATGTCTGTCTATGCGCACCAAACACAGACATAGGAGAGAGGTAGCCAACACCCTGAATAGAGTATGGCACTACAAAAAGAAGAATGAAAATTTAAACGAAAATTTAAAAGAAGTTCCTTTAGCTGTACTCAGGGTCATGTGGTACATCCATGTTGGAGCACTAGCTCATTATTCTCGTCAGGTATGAAAACAACGGTCTGAAACACCGGTCAAAAAAAGCGATCTGAAAAAAACGGTTTTAAAAACCGTTCTGAAGAACCCGGTCTGAAAATAACGCTCTGAAAAAACGGTTTAAAAGACAGGTTTGAAGAAACCGGCTTGAAAAACCGTTCTAAAAAACGGTCAGAACAAAACCGTCTGAAAACACCGGCCTGTAAAACCGTTCTGAAAAAACAGGTCTGAAAAACCGGTCTATTAAGCCGGTGTGGTAAAAACCGATCTTAAAAATGGATCTAAAAAAAACGGTTGAAACCAACGGTCTGAAAAAACGGTTAAAAAACGGTCTGAAGAAACCGGCTTGAAAAACCGTTCAAAATTCACCAGTTTAAAGAAAAACAATCTGAAAAACCGGTCTGAAAAACTGGTCTGATAAACGGTCTGACAAAACCGTTCTAAAAAAACGGTTTGAAAGACCGGTACAAAAAATGGGCCTGAAAACCCGTTCTGAATAAATTGGCCTAAAAAACTGTTCTAAACAAACGGTCTGAAAAACCTGGTCTGAAAAACCGGCCTAAAACAGCGATCTAAAAAACAGTCTGAAAACCCGGTCTTAAAACCGGTCTGAAAATTTATTTTGTTTTTGTTATTCGTTTCATTTATTTATTATTAGTTAGACTTAATTCTTCTTACCTATGTCGTCATATAAAGAAAAATTACCGAGTTGGATAGTGATTACGTCAAAACCAGTTTAATCAATGCATTGAGACGCATTGAGGTGTTTTTCAGACAGTTTTTTCCAGACTGGTTTTGCAGACTGTT
Source organism: Ctenicera cuprea (assembly GCA_958336395.1). Taxonomy (NCBI): domain Eukaryota; kingdom Metazoa; phylum Arthropoda; class Insecta; order Coleoptera; family Elateridae; genus Ctenicera; species Ctenicera cuprea. Next base: position 40,719,818 of record OY284492.1, on the reverse strand, counting down.
TTTTTTACCCGTATTTCAGACCTGTTTTTTAGACCGGTTTTAGCAGAACGGTTTTCCAGACTAGTGTTTCACCGGTTTTTTTTCAGACTGGTTTTTCAGACTGGTTTTTCAGGCCGGTTTATCAGATCGGTTTGAAATGGTTCAAAACCCGTTTTTTTTAAGAACCGGTCATAAAAGCGGTTATCCGGTTAATATTTTATCGACAGCACTAGGTTGGATAATAATTTTCGAAGCAAGTGGATTGGTCAAAATGGGCCGTTGGCTGTTACGGCCCGATTGATCACTTCGTGCCATTTCTTTGGGGGGATATATGAAACAATTGGTTATAATAATATGCCACCCCTGTAAATACCCTTGAAAAACTAAGAAAGTACTTGTAGAAAATGCAACAGAAATTATTCGCGAAAACCTGATAGTTTTTTTTTAGAGTGCGCTAATCCATGTTACGAAGAGCCCGTGCTTATCTGGAAAATAATGGATTACATTTTGAACACTTGTTGTAGGTAAGGTAAGTTTTTTTATGGGTTCAACTAAAAAACTGATAATCGTAAGTAAATATAAATTAACTAAATAAGAAATAACCTTCGTGCAAGACAAAAAACTGTACAGTGTTTGCATAATCTATTTTTGTCTTTTCACATTTAATTTAATCTGCTTATTGAACGGCTCGTCAAATTCAATACAGGGAGTGGGAAAACAAAAAATATGCGAGGTTAATAGTTATATCTACACGAAATTCAATAACACCCTGCACGTATTTCCACCGATTTTATTTGTTATAGAGAGATCTTAAAGGTGTTGCATTTTGCGCCGATTATATACGCAAGTAATTACTATTTATAGGTAATTGGTCAGATACAAGTCAATTCGAATCAAATTTATAAAAGTATTCTTCAATCATCACATGCTAGAGACGCAATATCATGTTATCATGTTTTTTGTCCTATGGGAAATACTTTCCTTTCCTTCAGTCGGTTATATACTGAAAGCTTGTATTAAAACAGAGCATGTTTACTCAGTCCAAGTTTCAAAGACTTTGAATAAATTTGGTTGCATATCTTCAACCACGATGGTTTTCTTTCAAAATAATACGAGTACAATTTATCTGTAATTTGCATTTTTGAAGCATTATTTCTATGTACTGTTTACGAAGTTATGGCCTCTTAAATTTGGGAAAAAAATGTTGTAAGTGGCCTGGGATACGAGTTTATTTTTTTAAAATTATTTTTATATAATTGTTAATCAGACTTTTTTTTTACAATTAATTAATATAATTGTATAAAAATAATATAAGATTTTGTTAAAATTATAATAATATATAAATAATTAACAATACTTTATTTGTAATTTAATCAATGTTTATTACGTATAAACAATGTGTATAGCTTATTTGAAAATGAAATTTGTTTAAAAATGAATTTGTTTAAAAAGGCGTCAAATTCAAGAAGCCATAACTTCGGAACCATTAGGGCTACAACATCGTTTTTTTTTAGTTTTACTCAGATTTGAGCTTACTTTTGGTTTTTCTAATACCATGCCAGAAAACAAATATATTTCGCAAAACTAATAAGTACATTTTTTTAAAAGAAAAAGAAAGTAAATTTCTAGGGGCTATATCTCGGAAACTATTTAGGCTAAGACATTATTTTTTTTTTAGTTCTGTAGAAAATTGGTTAGATAGAAATAAATGGCGTTTGGGAAGCGAGACGCGGCCTCGGCCGTAAGAAACTCGCCAATATATATATATAGAAAATTTTATATACTTTTACCCAACTCAGAACGACTTTTCACATTAGTTTCACCGGAAGCAACATATTTCCGAAAAAAAAACATGATCTATGTAAAATTACACAAAAGAAATATTAAAATGGTCTCTGAACCGCTTTTAGATAATTAGGAAATGACTGATTTCTTAAAATTTGAAAAGTATGATTTTGAGGTCCAAAATCGCGATAAAAGGTCACTTTTAGAGGCCATATGTCGAAAACTGTTTGAGCTAGGACCGAGGAGTAAAGCGCACTTAAAAACTTTGTACAATTACTTCCATTAACACAGATACTTCCACTTGTAGTTTAGCATATTTCCATGTACTTCCACTTACTTCACATACTTTCACTAACTTTTTACTTTCGTTTACTTCCATATACTTCCACCGTACTTTCACAAACTTCCATGTACTTTTACAGTACTTCCACGTACTTCCACATTATTTCACTTACTTCCGTGAACTTTTACCGTACTTCCATTTACTTGTACATACTTCTACTAACTTCCACTTACTTCCACGTACTTCCACTTACTTTCATATGCTTCCGCCGTACTTCCACTTTCTTCCACGTACTTCTACTTTCTTCCACTTACTTTTACATACTTCCACTTACGTCCACGTACTTCCACCGTACTGCCACCTACTTCCACGTACTTCCATTTAGTTCCACATACTTCCACATACTTCTACTTTCTTCCACTTACTTCTACTTCTACTTACTTTTACATACTTCCACTTACGTCCACGTACTTCCACCGTACTGCCACTTACTTCCACGTACTTCCATTTAGTTCCACATACTTCCACATACTTCTACTTACTTTCACGTACTTCCTCCTACTTACTTCCACTATTAGTTTTATATACTTCCAGATACTTCCACATACTTCCACCGTACTTGCAACACCTTCTATACCTACTTCCACTCGCGGTTTACCCTTCGGGTAGAAAAATATTTTTTTTTAGTTCTTTAGATAATTTTATATACTTTTATTGGTCTAATACTATTGAGATTGGGTGCATCGGAAACGAGCTATTTTAAAAAACTTGATATTTTGCACTTCTTTTCTCAAATTTGAAAAGGTCGCAGGGCTCGGATAAAGTTGAAAACTTAAAGCTTTTATGCTCAATCAAGGGTTTAGGCAAAAAAATCTATTCCTGAGGTTTTTTCCACATCTAACGGATTTATCCGACGTAATGACTGGACTAAATGGATTTAAATTTTTCAGGTTAATAGAGCTGGAAATGAGTTATAGTTTTGTTTAACGCGAATTGTTCTGTGGTGCACTTTTTAAATTTTTACATTTTTTTTGTATAAACATGGAATGATAAGGAAAATCTGCATTTAAGGTATATTACACATCAGTAACACTACAGTAAAATTCAAAACGTATTTTCCGCTAGTAATGTTTTTTGGGATAATTAATTTTATTTTCTATTCTCTGGTTTTTTTAATCTCAAGAAATGGGTTTTGTCTTTTTTTCGTGAAAGGGAACAGGAGGTCGTTTTCGGCTTACAACTACAGTTATATTTTTATAGGCGTTCCGAGTGTAAGTGGTCTACGAGTGATGACTCATTATTTGTTAAAGCGTTGCGAAATTAGAAATCTGACATAATAAGTCGTTGACATAAACTATTTTTGGAAAGTTCTTCCATTTTGCTTGTTACTGGAGAGGCATAGAGCTTCTGATTTCCTTTCCAATATTCCAGATTTTTGTTAAATCCCTTTTCATCCATCTCATTACTATGCTTATATGTATTTCCATTAGTGTTCCGCTAAAATGTGTGAGTACATACCCGAATTGGTTATTTTTAGTCCATTACTGCTTTTATTTCTGTCGCATTTTATCCCCATTATTTTCTTCTGTTTTCTTCACTATTCTGCAATATGGTAATTATCCATATTTAACACCAACTTTTTCTTGTATTTACCACTATTATGTGTATATCCCAAACAGCCCACATTTAATTGAAAAGACTCTGGCACGTCCTGATCAATTCTTCCAGACTACACTTTACCGTTTATTTCACTTAAAGTACAGAAATGGCTTCATCAATCAATCCAGTAAGTACAAGAAAAACCTTCTATTTCCACTGCAAAAGGTACATTCAAACAAGAATTCAATTTCCATTGTTTTCAATCCCAACCGATTCGTAGCTAACAATTTCAGAGTGTTCATTCAAAGATATTGAGGTGTAGTTTTGCTAACAGAAAGAGACATGCCTGATATATCCGTGTGTTAGAAGTAGAGCGCCAATGTAGTTTTAGCTTGAGAGAAACAGAGCGTATTTTCCTGGGAAAACGAGCAAGACGCAAACCGACGCCGGCGTTCATAGCGTCGCGTTTACAGGCGGCGGGCAAGGGGGCTTATCGGCTGATAAAATCCATCGGGCCTCGGGCTAAACGTTCAGTCGAGCGTGGTCGTTGTGCGTTTATCACAACCTCTTATCATGTAGCCTCACGTGGGTAAAATGCCTTCGAATTTTATGAAATTCTGTTTAATGAGCGATTATCGTTGGCGTTAGTGGATGCTTGTTTATGAAGTGTTAAATTCTTGCATGTTTAATAGATTCGAACTGTTTTAAAATTTCAAACTTTTTTATTAATAAATAAAACATGCAAACAATTTCTGGTGTAACGAGGGACATGTTAAAGGGCGCGTGGTGAGGACAATTCAATGAATAGTGTCAAAAACATTATGTGGTATCATAAATATCCTCATAAATATTTTGTATCAGACTGTAAATAGACAGTTTATCAGGGGTCACTGCGATTTATCCTCAGCAATATCAATTCTCGGAGGTGGATTACACTGCTTATCTTATCATCCTGCTACTGGATATTTAAGCAACAACGAGGTACGTTAATTTTAGCACTTTGTACTATGAGTGCAATCCTGCACTTCCTGTTATTCATGTTTGTACGCTATTTTTATTTGATAATCTGTGTAATTTTTTTTCCACAATAATCGCCATTGGGGTATCTCACTCCTGAAACAAAACGGTAATGAACAGGGGTTTTGTTTCATAATGTTAATTTTTTTTATCTTACACTAATGCAATACATTAGCAATAACCATTAATAGTTATTTATGTATCTATTGCGCGAAATTATACTTTGGTACTTGAGAATAAAAATTTTTTGTCGAGGCGGCAGCCGAGACGAATATCATTCTAAAGCATCAAAGAAATTTCGCTCATGAGTTGCATACATTTTTTCTACAGACTTATTGAAATAATGAAAAAAATTAAGTAAAATCATAATAACATACAAAAATGAAAATTTATTCTATCGCAATCTAGTCTGTTTCTTTGTTACTACGGAAACAAAATTTAACAAATATCGATATTTGTCGGTTATTTTTTCCTAAACAAGTTTGATCGGCGTCCTTTTTAAAATAGTACATTAAAAAACAAGTTTCATAAGACATGATTTTAGAACACGCGTCCAAGTTAGAAAACGAGCCGCTTGCGGCGAGTTTTCTAATGGACGAGTGCGCTTAAATGTCTTATGAAACGTGTATTTTATATTTTGTTTTTCTATTTTGGTCCAAAAAAGTTAAAAATTACCTTATTTTAGATTTTAATTTAAAAATATAATCAATTAGGAAAAATTTTTGTTTTTTGTTTCTGTTATGTGGCTGTTGATAACATTTAAAACAATTTCAAACAATAAAAACTACTGTCAAATTAAACTTTAGACAAACTGTGTTTGAAAGTGATTTAATTTTTAAAATACCTCAGATTTGAAGATAAGATGGAAGAATAATTATCTTGCAGCCCACCCGAGCTACGCAAAGTAGCGGAAAATACGCTAAATAAACTTAATTTTTGAACTTACAATTTGAAGGTTATGTTTATAGCGCGTGAAGGTTTTGTTGTCAAATGTTTGTCACCAACCTAACAAACTAAAATTTCGAATTCTTTAAGGAGTTGCTTTATGAAATCCAAATGAGTTTCATAAAGTAGTCAGTAAAGAACCAAAATAGAAAAAAGAAGGTTAAAGAACTCAAATGTGACATTTTGCATACGTACTAGGATTAATGTAAAAATCTCATCATTTTTGACGTCTGTATAAAAAACTATTATTGTATGTTTCCACTTGATTAAAATAATGCTACAATATCCGTATTTTAGAAGGGGCATTGTTCTTCAAATGGTTTACGTTTTACAACTAGGACTTGAAGAATTTACCCAAATAAGTTACATTTTAAACAATTTGTTATTAAATATTGAGTAACACATTGCCAGCAGAAGCCCGGTCGTATAGTTCAGTTAGTCCAGTGTATAGCTGTGAGCTAGGCGACTCCGGATCGATTCCTGAGTTAAAGAGATTCATGCGAGACTGGATGTTAACCGCCAAATTTGCGTCTCAATAGTTTTCCGGAATCGGAAGCGCTGCTAACAGCAGTAGAGCTTCCGGTGGTTCAGAATCCACCAAAAGCTGTAGGTCTCCTCTATATACGGTGTTCGAAACTCGCGGAAACGATTTTTCGATTTAACCAATTCAATCAAGTACTGAAAAGCAATTCATAATAAATAACAAAAAAGAGAGATAGTTCAAATGATAATTGAGAAGAAAATTACAAATGTCGTTTAAAATTTCTTAAAAACTTAATTTACGTTCTCAAATTTTCAATTAAGCAACGGAACGCTATTGGCTGTTGAAAACAGCACGTCATTATTTATTTTTAGTTTAGTGCTAAAGTGCGACAAAACGGACGCTAATTATTGGAACCAAAAGTATTATGGTATGCTGATGTTGATGGCACTGGGGACTTCTAATAAACAAGCAGAACGAGCGGTACGTTTATACGCGACCATTCTTTGGACCGATTTCAGCATAATAAGTGGCAGTCCACAATGCAAAATTAGGAACTAAATTCAAACAAATGACGAACTATGAAACAAATACATAACGACGTGCTGTTTTCAACAATCAATCAGACACTTTAAACAACATTTGTAAATTTTTTATTTCAATTATCGTTTTGAACTATCTCTTGTTTAGTCGAATCGAAATATCCATAGGAACTTTTTGTTCAATTTTTATGGTAGAATATCGTACCACACTCCGTGGCCGCGAGTTTCGGAACACCTTGTAGATGTCAATGTACAGAGAATTAGATAATTTTAATTTTAAAATTTATGGAAGACTTCAGTAGCGGCAGCTGTAAAAAGACCCTTGAAAACTTAATCTGTATATGTATTGACCATTGTTAACAAAAAACATTTTTTGATGAGTAAAGCAGCTCCTCTGTACACATCAACCTTTCATATTGTACGCGACGGAGTTCTTGCTCCGTTCTTTCTTAATTAAATCTTTGTAAATACAAAATAAAGGTGCTTTATTAAAATTTTTCACTCAAATATCTGAGAATGATTCATGAACCATCATTTTTTTTTCTTGAATATAAAAGCTTGAAATTCCTACCATAAACACAATGTGTGTATTGCAGCTTTAAAGCTCTTGAAGCTACGGGGATGCTGTTTATTAAATGTTTTCAATGTTGCGGATTCCATAACCGGGAAGAGTATTTTGACATGGAAAAATCAAAAAATATGAAATCAAATAACAGCCAGTAATTGATTGCTCGAAAGTTAAAATAAGGTTTTCACAGCATCTAACCTAACTATGACCTTGAACATAGAGTACTAGGAAAAACACCATAATACTTAAACATTTTTTGTTGGTTTTAAATCACCTTTGAAAGTATCTAAACTATGAACATTTCAAAAGCAAAATGTAAGCATCCTTGTGCACAGGAAGAAAATTCTGAAGGAACAGCACAAGTACAAAGGATACTCGTTCAGAGCCAAAAGGAAGTCTATTTGTAAGGTCCGGAGTAATCCACACCGTTACTTTATATTATCTCGCCTTCCTTATTAGGAAGTAAGAAAATAATAAAACTCCCTCGTCCTTTCTGTTCTCATAAATTCTTTCGGTATCCTCGTTTAGGTGCAAGGTTCGACAAAGAAACTCGAACACAATCAACAATTTTGCAATGTTTGTAATCTTGAACTTTTGTTAGTCAGTTGTGAATTTGTAACTCCATATAAAACTTGCCATTTTGGTATCAATCTAGTTGAGAAATTCTTTGTAAAATCAAAACATGGAGAAGAAGTTTTCAAACATCAATTTATACTCGCTCGTAAATCACGCAATTCCCAAAAGACTTAATCCTGAATCACTCACTAACCAATAATGCAATATCATGTGCCCCTAAATCCCAAATTCTAATAATATGGAAATCTGTTATTGTTAGTATGGTAGCTACATCAAAACATTTCACTCAAAGCGCTCTCATAACCCTAAATCACTAAACGCATATCACACTGATATTGTCATCCATACCATAGCTGTTACAACTAAGGACTTCATAATTTAGATGGAAATTGGGAAATTGGGGTAGGCACGCACGCCACTGTTAATGTTAGTATATGCGACAAGGCTCGAGGCTTAATGGTTTCCTGGAGACTTGGAAGCGTTTCCAATATCATATTCCACAAGACGTCTAGGGTGCGCGTATATCTAAGAATTATCGTTGTGGATCTAGATTGCAGTTTAGTTTAGAATTGTTTTTTTTTAACTTCGACTTGGTTCCACAAATGAACTTTCTCATACTTGAAAACATTATTACTTTTTATATTTTCAACAGCTACATCCCGAGTACTTGTAATTTTACAGATAATTTTGGCAAGGCGATCTTACTAGTTTATTGTAAGTAAAACAATTCTTAACTTCAACAGGTTTTTCATTTTAGCTTTATACGTATTTCAACGTGTTTACACGTCATTATCAAAAGCAAAATTAAAAGTAAACAGTTAGTGTTGCTATAGGAACAATAAATCTTCATAACTTGATCTTGGTTTTCTATATCTGCGTCCAGATGACTTGATTTCTCATTCCAAAACGTCTAATAACGGTGAATTTAAGATATCAATTTGTTCATTCATTAAAGGTACAGATTTTAAATGTTTATGCATTTCAAATGCTTCTAGTGTATCTAACTTACGTTTGTCATCACAAAAGTGTAAAAATTTCATGATGTTATTAGATGTCATTGAATGATTGTGTTCTAATAAGTGTTTAGAGTAATTGGATTTATGGGGGTGTTTATACTTGTAACAACGTACGTGTTTCTTGTACTTAATATCAAGATTTCTAATTGTTTGTCCTATATAAACCGAATTACAGTGCGAGCAATTTAATTTGTAGATGCCTGATTTTAGTAAATTGTCTGTTTTTTCTTTAGCATTAAACAAAGTGTTTAAAATGTTTTTTGTTGTTTTAAAAGTGATTTTACATTTATTTGTTTTGTTTATAATTTTGGCAATTTTTTCTGATTTATTGCCAAAATATGGAATTGGGGCGTATTTCAATTTATCTGATGAAGTAATTGGATAAATTTTCTGAATAGCTAATTTATAATTTTTTTCTTTAATTAGTGTATCAATAACCATTATTGCATGCATTTGTTTAATAATCGACATTTCTCTATTATAACTATTTCACTTAAAGGAACCGTTTAAGCCCTATGCATCATAGACCTGTATGCAGCTAATGACGTGTAAACACGTTGAAATACGTATAAAACTAAAATGAAAACCCCGTTGAAGTTAAGAATTGTTTTATTTACAATAAATTAAAATGAACTTCAACGAAGTAAAGCTCGAACTTATAAATAAAGACCTTACTAGTGCTTGTCAAGAGACATCTCTCAAAAAGAACATGAGTGCTCAACCTTGACGTCAAAATAATCAGAAAAGAATACTTTAAAGACGGAGTAGACAAAATGATTGTAGCGTAGTGTAGTTTGAGATTGCTAACAAAATGTAAATATTCATAAAAAAAATAGAACTATTGGAATCCGTGGGTTATGCCCACGATGTGTTTGTGTCTGCTATTTTTAAATAATAAATAAACTAAATAACTAGGTAGTGTTTCGGGCGATATAGCGATTGCTGTAGTAATTCTTATATAAATCCCGATCCTTTCGACTTGTCTCAACTTGAGAGAAATACAGCTGAAGCTAAAAGTATGCAACCCAAGAGACGCGAATATTCGCAAACAAACATTTGGAAACTTTCAGAAACTTTCGGACATATTCGCTCGTGCGATCATAGCACGCGCGGGACGCAGGCGGTGTGAATGCACGCATTCGTAGCAGGGGAATTACACAAGTACCTATCGCAAAAGGTCAAAAACAGGTTTATGCACGAGCGTAGTGTTGTTTTACTGTGGCGCAGTACGCCATTTTATTTTTATATGATTAATAAAATTTAAAAAAAAACACATTTAGATCCTGATTAGGTACCGCATTATTTATCGCTAATTATGGAAGTGTGAGCTTAAAAACAATACATTCAAATTTTTCTAAAGTTCTCTCAAATTTCCAAAATTTCGCGAATATTCGCAACAAAGTATAAATTTCATGACGTTTTACAACACTATAACATGATACTGTAGCTTACACATAAAAATAATAGTATTAATTTTTATTGTATATTTTTGACCAAAGATTTGATGGAATTAAACGAAACTAAAAATGAGTGGACAAATTCGTCTACCAAAATACGTGTAGGGGAGGGGAAGGAAATTAACCTCTTTTATTTTTGCGACACGTAGCAATTAATTTATGAATTACTATTACTACAAAAATTTGATTATATAAAATGCTAATTTTTTATTTCAAAAAATTTGTAGTGGCGTCACAAAGAAATTGGCAAACAAAGACACAAACCAAATTGTAGTCTATCCCTATCTGCACAAGCCTACCAAATTTAAAAATCGTGTGTTTTAGATTTTCACTCCACTTTCATTTATTTATAGAATAGCAGAGTCGTGGGCTACGCTCGACGTTTTTGTTTGATTATTTCTTTTAAAATAATAAATATTTTTTTTGGCTGTAAGGCATGTTTTGAATGCGTGCACAGTGGCGTAACTTCGCCAATGCAGCTAATGCAATTGCATTGAGGCCCATAATTGGGAGGGGTCCAAGTTCATAGTATATATTTGTCGTAATATAAGAAAAATATTAAAAGGTGCACTAAACAAATTTAACAGTCAACATTAGAATTATAATCCAAGACTACATATATATTATGTAATGTATTCAAAAGTATCGCTAATATAATCTGCAGTATTGTTGTGCTATTTGGTAGCAATAATATATTTTCAAAAATTTCCCAGGAAGGGAGCAAAAATTCAAAACCCCCTATGGGGGCGCCACTGAAACAACCAACACACTGCATTTAGTATACGGGTCCCTTGCATAAGTAAATATGTATTACATAATATACATTTAGTCTTAGATTATAATACTAATGTTGAATATAAAATTTATTCAATGCACTGACTAATTTAAAACATATATTTAATATTTTTCTCGTATTGAATAATAAGGCCTATTCTAAATACATTTGCGTTTATTATTATAAAATAAAAATTTGGAACTTGGACCCCAATGCAACTGCATTGGCTGAATTGGCGCCGTTAGGCGCACTGTTCACGCATGAAGTACATCATTCTGTTACAGCTCGAAACAGCCTATTTTAAATTTTTTTAATACATTAAAAAAAAGCGGAGCGTAGAGTTCTGCGTGTTTAATTTAAATAAAACATTTATTTCAAATCTCCCAATATGTAATAAATCTTAATGTGTTTACATAAACAAAACCCTTTAGATTTGCAAACAGAAATGTAATTTGCCAAATTAACAATCGCGTCTAGGATATACAAAATGTGAGTCGACTATAACTATATAACCCATACTTCTGGTAATATTATTTTTTTAACAAACGTATGTGTTATCAATTTAAACATGCAGATTTTTAAAAATGTATTCGAATAAATTAAAGATATGTGAGGTGTAGCATATCTTCTCATCACCTGTTCCGTGTGGTGCTTAAAGTGGCAAAGGACAGTGGGGACCTACAGCTTAATGTGGGCTTCGAACCACGGAAGTGCACGCACTTCATCTTCAGAGCAAATTTGACTACTAGGAGAATATCGGATATGAGAAGTGACGCTAAAACCCGCTAATCCGCAAAGAAAGTTATATGCGCTATAGGCAACACGACTCACATCAGAGTACGTTGGTAGTGGTTGTTCACTGCCTCCCAACGGTGCATGCCAATTTTAAAAATCCAAACCTATTTTGCCAGGGAAGCAAACCCTAGGCAGCTACGTAACAGTTCAACACCTAGACCGCTATACCAATCGGCGGCTTATTAGAATATATTGAGGATATTAGTGTTTATTTGTTCCGACGCCGACCTTCATTGTTATTTGAAACATCCAGTCTAAACACTAAAACAATTTTCCGTCTTGTCTAAAGGCACATTTTATTACAACTTAAGAATTTATCATTACTAAACCATAAATAACCAAATTATAGCAACAGCGGTGGCAGCAATCGTAAATAATTGCCGTAAACAATCTATAAACTGAGCGGAGTTGCAAGAGGCTGCCGTTGTATTATAGTGATAAATTTTGTCGAGAAGCAAAATTTCGTCGTGTTGTTATGGTGAGACAGTTAGGGATTTACTATATATATATAGAGACGATTTTTTTTTATATAGTGACATTGTGCTTCTCTAGGACTATTATAATACCAGACTGCATTCTTATCTGTCAACTCGTTTTTAAGTTGAGTTCTTACAAAAAAACATTGTCCAAGTTCCGCTTCCGGTTTCGGTTTTTTAAGCTTATTTTGTCGGTACATGTTTGAACTATTACATTCCGAAACTCATCAAAATTGGACCATCCGTTTGGGAGTTATGGAGCGCACATATCAACTCATGTAAAGACAGTAATTTATAAACTTTAAAAATTTACAGAGGACGTCACGGGGGAATTAGAAGATTGGGGAAGAAGCTGAAAATGATAAAAGCTCGTATGATCAGTTTTCCACAAAGACAAAGTTTTTGAAAACTTTGGAAATAATTTGTTCAGAATATTTTGATCTCATAGCGTTATTGTTGTATTATAAATTTTGTGCTCATGCATTTTTGAGTAAATTGGCGTTAACTTGAGATATTTATAAATTGCATTGGCCGTCGTGTTTACGGTACAGAGTCTGGGATTTGTCTTAATGTTTTTCATCAGATTCCGTTACATTTCCACTTTTCTGTTTATGAAGAAATATGCCAAAAATTTCCGATAAGTTTTCACAAGTTTCAATAAACTACTGCAAACCGATTCGGGGGTATTTAAACTTAAAATTTAGAAATATTAATATTATTATGAAATCACTACTTAAGTGGTGAAAATTAAAAATCGTCCTTGATGGTGTATGTCTGGATTTGCTAGATAAGATTTTGATTCAATTTTAAATTATTTTAATCCTACTTGAATAACAAAAAATATATTATCGTTTAGATAATACAAAGTGTTCAATATTAATTATAGATCTGTGTCGGTTTATCACACATAAAGTGTCAAAAGTCAGACGAGATCGAGCAATGACGCTTACGTCGACCTAAATAATCAAAGTCGTAAGATTGCAGGAGGTCCAATAAGTAATAAAGAAAAACGACCTGTATTAAAGTATAGCGTAAACAAAATGCAGCGAAGAAAAATCTAAGGCTTCACCACATAATATATTTTCCGCTTCAACAATAATATTTCTCAATTTCTTGAAACACCGAAGTAATATTTCGTGATAAAGCTGTGCTCGTCGGTTTTCTACAATAAATTTTTCATTTTACTTTATGTGACTGAAGCCGGTCTGTAACAAAAGGCCATTTCTTTGTATTTACTCTTGCAAAATGTGAGTAAATAACGGAGCATTGTACCGAGACTTGCCAAGAAAATCATTATAAAATAAAGCGGAATTGAGAGCTTTGAGCCAATTGTAGAATGATTTAATATGAAGCGTTGTTCCAATAAACCTCGGCTCGGAAATTGCATTCTTTCAAAGGTGATAAAACGTTCGTTTTTAGAAACTTATATTTAACCATCGTAAAATGTAATGCATTTAAAATTAGATTTTTTCATTGAAGTAATTTGCGTTCGCTGTATATTTTTTTCTTACAATGTCGAAAGTCACAAACCCTTCACCCTAAAACCCTCCGGCAAGCTTTCCGTCATTAATTGGCACTCGAGTGCAGTCTTTTCATCTGCGACAAAATTACATCCTAAAACTGACTAGGAAAGATTAATGTCAAAGGAATTGAGCCATCAGACTCAAGATGAGGGTCCTTTGGGTTTTCCAAGGAACACTTTTGGTATTATTCAATAATTAGACTTTGCCACGCAGTCGAGAAACGTTAAGAACCTGAAGAAGCAGGAAAAGATCGTTAATAAAAGAAAGTTAGAAATTTTTTGTTGATTTAATATACAGAGCGGGACTCTATGCCAACTTCGAAGGGCAAGTTCTAAACTTCAAAACAATAACAAAGCCTTGTAAAGATGGAACAGTCCAATCATTTTTTGTTCATAACGTGGTAGCAATTGCATTAAAATTTTGGATTTTATATGTGGGCACCACCCATTTATTTTAGTATTTATACACTTGATTACGCATGAATAAGTTCACCAGCAGTACCCCGTATGGGGCATTACGCAATACATTTTTCTACATATTTTCAATATATTTTTTGAATATTTTGCTTAAAAACAAGATTGTTCGTCTAAAAATTCACAAAAAAGATATCCTTGTTGAAAATCGCGATAATTAAATTGTTGTTAGGAGAGAAATATGATACCATAAAACATATTTTCTATTAAGAATAGGGACAGGAACGTATTTTGATACAACCACTATAATTATATTGCTGAAATAGTATAATAAATACTGTTGTACAATTTTATAACAATTTGTATTATTATTACAATATTTTTAATGAACTAGTATTACATCCGCAGTAATACTAGTCAGTGGCAGTTCCGTGGGTTCAAAATTTGGGTAAGCAATGGCAAATGCACAAATACTGTAAAATTAGGTTAAAATTTTCTTATTTCCAAAATTAAGCTCGTTATCTTTATCAAATATCAACAATCAACAAAACATGCATTTGTCTTTTAAAAGTTAGTCCACGAGATTTTTCATCATAGCTGCAAACGCGCAAACTACGTATAAATTAAATATAAACTTATTTGGTGTCACATAAAATATCCTGTACCCTGATTGTGGCTGACTGATATACAAATAAAAACTATAGCAGTGCTGCCAAATCAAAAATTTAAGTATTACCTGTCAAAAAAATTTCTATGACACCATTTTTTTTTCAATAAAGCCCCGCACCCCCTTGCGTTAAAACATTAATAATATAAAAAGCAGCTCTATTAAAAACACAACTTAGTTATTACATTCTTATACTACTAGAGTTATGTGTATTATAATTTACTTCTGATTAAGTAACGTACAAATAATGGTAAGGACTAATGCCTCAAGAAAACCCAAAAGTCAAGAATTCAGATAAATTTACAGATTCGGCTACTCACGGTGTGTTATAATACGTCCGGCGTATTTCCCAAGTGGCGGAAGAAGGTCATTGTGGACCCCAGGCGCAAATGGATTGAAAACCCCTACGTGTTGAGTGAGGGGGCCCACTAAAAATTAAAAATGGACAAATAGATTGATGGTCTGCAGTACTGAATTGTCTTACCAATAGTTTCCTGGCGCCCGTATAAACGTCCACGTGCATCATAAGCGTAGCGAGCCCTGGCCGGATCTTTAACACTGTGTACTAGGCAAAGCGAATGCTCTCTTGTTTGCGTAGACCGCAGACGTATGCCGCTACTCGGTACAAACAGTAAATTATGGATTGTTTTAAATAACTAACAATAAAAATATTGAAAATAAAAAATGCGTTCTTGCTTTCGTTGTTTTGGGGCCCCTGCAAGGCTCAGGTGAGCGTCTTGTGCGCCTGTGCGGTAATCCACCACTAATATTTTGTAGACCCTCAGCTAGCTTTTATTGCGCCTACTTGTAAACGAGCAACTAGACCAGACCATTTTTCAAAATCATCAAATCTGGTGATTTTTACAAGACCTGGCAACACTGAACTACATGAACAGACGGGCCTAACCGCCTATTAAGGGCCGGCGGGTGGTCTAGTGGTTAAAGTCCCAGGCTTTGAAACTAGACTTCCAATGGCAGTTGGTTCAATTCCACTGCTCGTCGGTAATTTTTCTGAACAAGTTAAATCCGACGGGTCCTTGGATGGTGTATGTAGGTGTGTATGTTGGGTTGCATGTCTGTCAGGGGTGGGGTGCATGTTAGACCGGTGAAAGAGCGCAAGTCCGCTGAGCCCGGGTAAGGGGGTGGGATGGGAATAAAAAAAAACCGCCTATTCGATACTTGCTGGATCCTGACATCCTTACTATTTCCTTGCATTCCTTGCATTTCCGTATGCAAAATAGTGTTGAAAGGCAACGGTCTATTTATTTAGCGCCTAATTTCTAATGTTACGCGGTGGTGCGCAAACATAAAAACTGTATGCAAAAGTTTTTTTGTTAATTCTTAGAATTTAATTTTTTTTTATTTGAAAAATGATAGATAGGCACTGCCTACCCTGCCTAATAGAGCGGACCGCCACTGATACTAGTCTGTTTAGACGTAAAATATGCTATTTCTAAATTTAAAAAATGCATTAAAGGTAACAATTCTTGTAATTAAATTTAAATAAAATATATAATACTTTTTTAGTATATCGTTATAATATACCCATTGCTATATTTTATATTATTAAAATGCGATTGCTTACGAAATTTGAGCTTTTGAAAGAGCAAACAGTAAGGAATGTTGGGTCCATATATAAAAAACACCGGAAAAAACTATTACGTGACCCAATTGAGACACCTCTGATGCACTTATCAAACAAAAATAAGTTAAATACTAAACTTATTTTATTTATTAAAAGAATCATGAGGTCGTGCGTGAGCACAACTCCATGACCTCCATCCCAGCCTCTTACCCGGGTTCAGCGTAGTCAGCGCTATTCACCGGTCTAACATACCCTACTCGAAATACTGAACTAGATGAATAGTGCCTACATATAAAATTTTAAAATTTATTGACTTTGGTAGTTAAACACCGTAAAGGAGTGGGTCCATATTTGTAGGAAGGTTTTTCATAACTTTGTCTTTTAAACTCGACGCCGTATACTATATACATATACAAGGAAAAGTAAATTTCTATTTTTACAAACAAAGGTTTTAACTCTTAGAACTGTTTGTAATTTTTATTACCTTCGTCGCTAGAGAAAAGTATCTATTATTTTCATCAAAATTTCGGACCTGGAGATTTTGACGGAAATGCACTTATTAGGGTTCGAGAATACCGAAAAACCAGGTTTCGCTATGGTGTCTGTGTACGTGACGCCTTAACCCAAAAACCCCAATTTAAGTTAAGATTGGTAATCACACTGGGATGAAACCGCAACCTAGCGAGTATGATCCTGCCAGAAAAAGGGGTGGTGAGAAGGGGAGCTATTGATAAGCTTTGTCAAGATGCCGAAGCAAGCCCGTCACCGCGTAAAGTTGAGACAATTGCAGATTTAAGGTATAGATAAATTCCATTAATTTAATTTTAGTATCATACTAATATTATTATTATTATCATTACAGTATTTTTCGTATCATACTGAAACAATGAAACATGTCAGATTTTATTTCTTCCAACTATCGGTTTTGGAGTGAGCCTCCGCCATAAAGTTTTTGCAAATTGTGTATAATGATTGTAGAACTCATCAATTCTCAAATGTATCAAGTATGTACTCAAATTGGGCTTTTCAATTGTGTATAATACAATAGGCTTTGGAGTTTGGTAAAAATCAGTGTTTAAAGGTTAGCAGTAGTAGTTAAAAGCGAATCGTTTTCTGACCCCTTGCGTATACGTTGATAGGAGCAAAAATGTGGAGAAATTTAGAACCTAAATTCTCGTCATTGGGGCTTAGAGGAAACTAACTGTATATTTAATAACTATGTAAATGTACTGCATAACCACTTTTCCGTGTAGGTATAAGATCCACTAAAATACAATACCTATCCATCTTGCATTTTATTTTTATGCATTTTTTATCATTTTAAAAGAATATTAGGTTTGTGGAAATAGAACAAAATTTTACAGTCGTCTTTTTTAGAAAATTTTGGCCGTTTCTACCGTTTCAAAAGTGTTTTTCGTCATAACACTGCCCTACCAGGGCAATTACAACAAAAAATGTTATATCGGTCTTTTAACAGCTATTAAAGCCAAAATGAGTTGGAGCTGGGGAGTTAAAAAAAGCAAAAATGAAAGTATAAAGATGTAAAAATTAACACTTCTTCTATAAGTTCAAAACATTCTAATGGAAATATCTCCGAATTAAAAACTGCATTCAAATTCAACCTGTTTTTCGGGAAACCTCAAAAACAAAGCATTTACCCAACCAACACACGATAAGTGTTTCGGTACTCCTTTAAGATTATTAAGATACCCAAGACACCAAGCGTTGGTTGTTCGGGATTTTAATATCGTCCACAGTTTGAAGATAGCAGGCTAATTAATTTGCATAAAGAGTTTAAGATTAGGTTGTACGTGCATTGCGGTTATGTACTCGGATAAGCACCAGAAATAAACCGAGAGCACGCACTGAATTCATGCGCTTCCGGGAAAAACTGTTTGAATAATTAATTTACAAAAAAATGCCATCACTTTATCAAATTATTATACATAATGGAATCATCCGACTTAAGGTTATCTCAATTAATTCTTAAGAAACATCGATGTTAAAATTAACACATCAGCAAAAACACAATCAGATATTCCGAAATTCCGCGTCAATAAACTTCAAAGAGTTAACGAAAACAAATCGTCCCTTTAACGTTCATCCCTTGTAAACTGAATGCATATTCAAAAATCAATCACCGACAAGGGTTGTACGCTGCAAGGTAGAATACCAAGCGCGCCATATCGTAAAACTGCTGTAAAACTGCGGAAGACGGAAGGATTTCCGTGTTACTTCTCCATTATCCCCAAGAAAAATTGCCTCCTTTCAAAAGTTATCCGCGGCTCGAAAATTGAAACAAACTAACGAGCAAGCGCCCATTTTCCCGTCTTTTCTAGCAGCCCGACGTCGAGGATCCCATTAAAAATTTAGCGCCGGCGTTTGTGAATCCCGGAAATACAATTAAAAATTTAATCCTGCTCTGCATATGCGCTTTGAAATGTGTATTGCACCGCCACCATGTCAATATTCGGCCGCAAATGTAAGAAGTCCTTTGAAAATGTCTGATCTTTGTGTTATTATTGCATCTGGAGTACCAGGAATATTACGGGAACGTTTTCAGAGAGAAATCCTTTGAACCGCTGCAAAGTGAAGGCACTTAGGCATATCTCTCCTGGATTTTTTCTTTCATTTCTCCTACATTGGCACTTGTAAAGTCGACGTTCCGGTCGGCATGGATACGCAATACGACGGCGTTATTGCATAAAGTTACACGCCTGAAAGATGACGCCGCCTGACGGCAAACAGTGGCGTACGTGAGTGATTACGGAACCGTGTCCCGAGCACTTTATCCTGGAGAAGTGTAATTAAAGGCTGGAGAGGCTAATTTATGCTTGCGACAAAAAAATGTAATTGAAACCGCGAGAGCCGAGTTGTAATTTCCGCAGCTTTGTCGTCCTGAAACACTTTTAGTACCAAGGTGGAGAAATGAGGTTTTCTTTTGAAGCTAAAATTGTACGGTTTCTAGCGTTAACCTATTGGGTATAATATTTACGTTAATTGAGCTTTTTTAAATTAGTATTTTCTATTTTACAGACATGCAATTGCGGAATAAACCTCGTTTTGGTATTTTTCTTCTACATGTATTAAAATTATTATAGATTTTTTTAGAGAAATTTATAAGGTTGGCTAACTCTTAAGTATTTCAACAATGACTGCAATTAACTATAATTCTAGGTACTTGCAGTGTGCTCCTATTACTTTAACACTTTCCTAACCAACTAGAAGTCATATTTTAACAATGCCTCTGGTTAACAACTAGCAGAAATACTAAAATTTAATAAAAAAATCTGGAATAAGGAATTGTTTTTTTTTAATTAAAATGCAAAATGATACAGAAAAAAATATCGAAAATGGTTTTCGATTAATAAAACATGGAAAACAGCTGAATACATTTTAATAATATAAGTTAATTTACATTTTAATTTAAATTTAAAGTTTAACTACAATATTGCTTCAAATGTATTTTGAAATTGCATTTATTTATTTGTTACAATGTGCGTAGAGTTAGTAAATGATTTGGAGCCTGGCGACGAATAAAATGATTATAAAACACTCAGTATTAACTATTATTAAAAACATTCATAAGTGGCCAGATAAATCACAATTTTGTGAACTATAAGAGTTTATGAACTAAATTAGAAGTACCCTTACATAAACTCAATCACTAGCCAAGTTTGTCATTGTTTTTTCGTACTGATAAAATAAGTTTCGTAATTTTTTAGTTGCTTAACAAATTCAGCTTTACAGTTAATGTTATCATAATCAGTAGCAATTATACCAAAATAGATATTAATCTTATCCAAAGTTCTTGCTATAAAAATATCTAAAAATCACAATGAGTAAAATCAGTTAACTACAAAATTTTACTTTTGAATATTTATGTTTAAAGAAAATGTCTTAGTTTTGTATTTTATTTATTATAAACGTATAATTTAACAACGCTCGCTTATAGTACTATTTAGTCCCATGTAACAAACAAAAACAGTCTTTTCATTATAAATAGAGTATCTTTCTATCTATATATTAAATTCGAAGCCCTTCCCTCTGACTTAGCTTTTAGTGGTGGGAGACGCTCGCTCCCAAAACCCACATATTTTGGAGCTGATTACAGAAGGCACAAATGCGCTTGCGCAACAGCCCGCTACGTTATACTATAGAAACAGGATTCTAGAGTGTGCAGTATTTAGTTGCGATACTGTTACATAATCTGTTGATACCTCACTATTGGAAGAGACGCGGAGAACGAATCAGCGCTTCTCGCCACGACCTTGTTGCTGTCGTTTCGAACACAAACACAGAGGATGAAGCATGCAACTTCCGGCTATTTATTTAAAAAGCTGAAGCACAAGCAGCACTGAATTTTAGCAGCTTGCGAAGAATTGGTGTTAAAAGTACGTAGCCGCACGCGGTGTTTTTTTTAATAATCATTTTTCACTAATAAAATCAACTTTATTATTCAAGATTTATTGCATTACACAAGTCTCAAAGTCCTCCAGGCTGTCGCAGTCCAAGATGCCACGTCGGCGGCGGCACATTACGTTCTTCCAAAACGCGGTCAGAATAATAACATGCGACCAAATAAAAAGTTTTGCTTTACTGTTTCCGGTGAAAACATCCCTGAAAATAGTTCAAGAACAATTTCGCTGGGAAAAACATTGATGGAAAAACTGACAAACGTTGTTTGTAAAAAACGCTCCGGTAAAGACATGCTCCAGTAAAATATTCCCCGGAACAAACAAACCTGGAGAAAGCAACCACCATAAAACGTCTCGTAAATAGAAGCACGTGCATTTTATTGCTGATGGACTGCATAATTTAAAAAAAGCTTTTTCTGAAAATGAAAGGAGTTATTTTCTGGCTGATCAATTTATGCGGATATAATTTGGGAAGTATATGCAAGTGTCTAACAAGATTTCTTTAGTGCGTATTTATTAGTTACAAAAACAGTTTCAATATCTTTTTTAGAAAATTTTTCTGGAAATAAAGAAAAGTGACTTTATTCCCGACTTTTTTTTAAAGAATTGTGCTCTGGTAGCATTTTTTCGGTGAATGTTTTTCCTGGAAATTTTACGAGAAGTTTTCTTTCTTAAACGTTTTTCCAGGGCTGGTTTTCCAGTCTTCTTTTCGGTTGTTTCACAAGATTTTCTTTCCGGGGGCGGCTTTTATTCACGAGACCGATTCAGCGGAGGAAACGTTCGGAGCGGTGAATGAAAGCTATGGAGTTACAAAAAAAATTTGAGAGCGTAGACTGCGGGTTCTGCTAGTTAAAAATGTAATAGCAGTAAAATAATAATTTTTCTCAAATAAAAATACTTTCACTAAATTTTGAAGAGTGACCTCTCGTCATCGGCGCTCAAGTTGACTAACTACACATTCACTAAATGTCTATTTTATTATAACTTATACGGGTAAGGCCAATTTGGCTTATGCATTTTGCAACAGTTATTAATTATGCGTTCAGATGTACATTTCGGCTGCTAAGCAGCGATCACCAGTAAACTAAAATATACGAAAAACAACGAAGCAGATAAGTAACTTAAGCAAAGGACGGGGTTATATGCACTAATATTGTTGCCAGCTACATTTATCCTGTTGTAGCAGAGAAAAAAATATCTGGAAACACTGTTAGTGCATGTAAATGTGGCCACTAAGTTGGGTGATGGATCGGTTAACTGGAGAAATTGGTAAAATTTTAGATATTTGCACGTGGACCAATTTCTCCAGATAACCAATCCATCACCCAACTTAGTGGCCACATTTATATGCACTAACAGTGTTGCCAGATATGTTTTTCTCTGCTACAAGAGGATAAATGTAGCTGGCAACACTGTTGGTGAATATAAATCCGACTTTTAACTATATGTACCTGAAAAAAACTTATTTTGTGAAAGTAAAAGTTAACATATTAATATAAAAATAATATAGGATGTATTATAAGTATTATATGTAGTTAGGTAAAAATAACTAAAGTTGCAGTTAATGTCAAAGTAAAGTTAAAAATACATATTTAAATAAATTGCTTTTTTCGGACTTTAATACCAGCAAAATCATTAAATCTCTTTCCGCAAATCCATGTGAGACGTCTGTTTTGCTTCTATTTCCAATAGAGTTACGGCATATAAAATCAAGGTGGCAAAAGAAAAACAAAAGCAACGTAATTACTTCAGAGCAGTTTAAGTTCACAGGCGATCAACATTGACAATAAATTTTAAACCTACTCTAGATATAATTTGATGCAATATAGAAACAAAATTGCAACGTGCTTCTCAATGGTGTAAATCTTATTTTGATTTTTCTTAAAAAAAATAAAAAAAAAACCTTTATTACTACAGTTCAATCAGTCCGACATACAAACTTTGAAAAAATCGTGACAGCAGTTTACGAAACATATATTTTTAAAGATTTTCCAAAACGTTGGAGGGTTGCCATTGCGATTGTTTCTAAATTTTTGAAATTATTTTCGTTTCATGGTACACTCAAAAGGCTGTCAAACAAGTTGAAGTCAGTCGTTTTTCGTGACGACAGCAAAAACGGTGCCTGCTTACTTACCTGCTCGGATCCTAAATTTTCCATATGCCATAAATTTTTGTGACTGAAGGGGGAGGTGCAGCCCCACCAAAAATACATTTTTTTGAAAACTTACATTAGATTTTGATTCTACTAGTTAAGATGAGTATTTTTTTAAGCAGGGGTCCTTTGTTGTTTCCCGTTTAATAAATAAAGAGGTACCACTTTTTATTTTCAAAAATTCATAGAGGGTGGAATTATAGTATTCAACATAAAATTATACGTGTATTTAATTTCTCCGCAATTGAAAAACATTCCACTTTTACATAGAGAGTTCGGTAAAAATGCTACCAAAAAACATGTCTAACTTCCGTTTCCGGTTTCGGATTATTTTGAAAAGCATAACTAGAACTACAATTTTCGTTATACTTCTTTATTTAAAATTTCATCAAAATCGGTTCAGTAGTTTCGCCTTTAGAGGCGTCACACAGAGACCCTCTATATCCATAAACCTCTATTATTTGATTTTGTCTTTTCGGTTTTACTAGAAATGATTTTACGTTTACTATTTTAAATAGAACACCCGATATATGTTCAGGACATATTTGGCAACTAAATATAATTCTGCGTATGTTGGTATTGTTTAAATAAAATGTTCTATTAAAATAACATAGGACATTTTTTTAAATATTTTGTTAAGAAAAAATATTTGGATACATAAATAACAAATTATTTATTATTATTCTATTTCAATGTAATGATGTGTCCATCAGTTTTCTGTACAAATTTTGCACAAAGCGTAATATTATATTCTCTCTCATTTAATGTTCAACGCTACACAGCGAGCCAGAAAGAAATGTGCTGTCGAAATGTTTTAAGTTAAATAATACAGGTATGTCCAAAACGCTATAATAATATAAATTGTATAAAACGTTAATATTAAACCTGTTTATAAATGTGATAAAGAAGTTCCAAGATGAATGCAAGTTTATCAACACAACAGAAGATGGCACTAAAAGTTCCATTAACACGAGAAATTCAAATGAGAAATAGAGAAGCTCACGAGTTGGCTTTTCAGCGTTGTGTTTTTGCCGCAAGAGCAGTTCTTTTCAGGATTTCAGAAACAAGTAATGAAATGAAACGTTTCTGAAACTGTGGTTTTGTACAAACCGCTTCCATTTTCCTCTTGTTATATTGTTGGAATCTCTTTCATTAATTTACTTCAAAGAAGCTTTTATTTATTAAAAAAAAATTTATCACAGCAGCGCCACAATTAAAACTGTTCAAAATCTCATTTATTATTGTCCGTTATTATAAAACTTCCTGGGGCGTTTTTAGTGGCGCTTCTTGTGTTGCGTTAGGTCGCATCTGCGAGTGAATTTTGTGTCACATAAATAAAGCTGTATCAGTTAGTGTCGCATGTGAGATATCCATCCATCATTTCTGGTTAAAATGAGTCCCACATCCTTCATCTCCCGTATAAATTTGATGTGATAAATTATTGTCGCACATTTGCAGTTGTTACTTTTTGTGTAGTTATCCATTTATCCTCCTAATTTTCATTAAAATGAAAGCCGTCGCGTCGAGCTCTAAGGCTTCCATGTGCGTACCTTTTGTGGTTAAGAACGGGAGTGACGTTTGAATGTGAAAAGCTTTTCGCGTTTCAGAGCCGAAGGAGGTTTTGATCGGAAAGCCCTGAAAATTTCTATTTCATGAAAGAAGGTTTTTCTGACAGTTGAATGCTTTATGCTTGGTTTTTCATACTCTACATGTTGGGTTCATTTTAATTTTTCATTTCTTTTACCATTTACAACCTTTTCGTATTAATGTTTCGTATAACAGAGGTCGTAAAAAGAAACGCGGGCGGAAACAGCGTATCAAAAATTCTTAAAAAGCAATAACAATACAATAAAAAAATCTCGTTTGCGCTGCAGTAAAATTTCATTGTGAAAGTTTTCCTGTTATCAAAAGTCTCTTAAAATTGCGTGTGAAAGTACAGTACTGCCTACAAAGCTCTGATGGTGCGACAGCCTTTAGTAAAAGGGGACATAAAGGCCTTTATCCCCCGTAATAAATGCGTGAAGCAGCTTTGTAGAGCTGTCAGAACGCGTCACTCCTTCGAGGATCAAAGCCTGCTTTGCATCTCAATGTCGCGCCCCAGCCAAACAATGACGCGAATTTATACCAGGGGATTTCAAATTACGTAAGCTTTTTGTTCGATTTTAGTTTGAGAGGAGTTCTGCGTTACCTCCCTATTCTATTCTAGCGCAAAGTGTACACACAAAGTAACAACCATTATGTAACTAGGCAAACAAAATACCTTTTCTAAAAGCGATACTAAAAAGGTGAATTAAAACACCTACTCATTTAGTTCTACTTTTGGAGAGAAGACTTTCTAAGTTTGTTTTACAATGAGTAAATAGTCATCTTTGCTCTACAAATTCATTATTTATGGGACTACCCATACAATTACACGTAATCAAATTACTGATGCTAAATATTTGAACAAAGCTGAAATGCAAAATATAAAGAACACTATCTGAAAAAATTGCATTTTTTGCATTAACTGGAAAAACAGGAAATATGAACATGTTCAGTTGCTGGAGCAGTAAAAATTCTGTAAAACAAAATTAAGTCTTGCTGCTTACCTAATTAATCAAATTATGTAATTACTATGTAAACATTCGAAACTAAATACGATCTTAAGGTAGAGCTATATCTACATATCTGTAAAATTGACAATAAAATGGTACTATAACCTTACATCAATAAAAGTCGCGAATTTTTTTGGGAATTTAGGGCAAGTAAAATATATATTTTTTTTTAAATTAAAGTTCGAAATTGTATCCAAAGCTAGAAAATTCACCTAAAACCCTCAAACTGTTATGTGCTTAATTTTGCATTGTTTTATGTTTCGCCCCGGTTGAATTTTGAATAATTTTCCGGTGTTCTTGCCTTGCTTTGCTCTGCGGTAGTATCTAAGTTTGCCTTATTCTTCCGAGCTTTACTGTATCTTAATTTGCCTTTTTCGTTTTGCGTTATATTGTCTCACTTTTCTTTGGTTATTATTGCCTTATCTCGTGTTGCCTTAAGTTGTTTGCCTTGCTTAGCTTCCTTTTTTCGATCTTGTTATGTATTGTATTGCGTTACGTTTTGTTTAGCTTAGCTTTGCCTTGTTTTGCCCTGCTTTGCCTTGTCTTTCTTTGCCTGATTTTGCGTTGTCATGCTTTACATCGCCTAGCCAGCCTAGCCTAGTGTGCGTACTCTTAACTTGCTTTGTTTACGTGCCTTACTTTGCCTTATCTATGTTCTTTGCCTCTCCCTCTGCTTTAGCTATCATTGCCTTACGCCACGTTACCTTTAATTTCTTTGTCTAGCCTAACCTGTTTTCTTCGATCTTGCTATGTATTGTCTTGCCTTACGTTTTGCTTAGCTTTGCTTTGCCTTGCTTTGCCATGGCTTGCCTTGCCTTCCCTTGCCTTGTCTTGCCTTGCTTTGTCTAACCTTGCTTTGCCTTGCTTTGCCCTGCTTTGTATTGCTTTGTCTTCTTCATTATTTTGCTTTGCGTTGCTTGGCCCTGCTTTGCCTTGCTTTATCTTACTTTGCCTTGCTTTATCTTACTTTGCCGTGCTTTTCCTAGCTTTGCCTTGCTTTCCTTTGCCTTGCTTTTCTTTGCGTGATTTTGCCTTGTTATGTCTTACCTCGCCTAGCCATCCTAGCCTAGTGTGCTTATTCCGAACTTGCCTTGTTTATGTTCCTTACCATGCCTTGTATTGCTTTACGTTTTACTTAATTTTACCTATTTTTACTTTACATGGCCTTATCTTGTTTAGCTTAGCTTTCCTTGCTTCTTTCTATTTTTCTTGTTTTATTTGCTTTACCTTGCCTTGCTTTGTTTTAATTTGCGTTACTTTGCTTTTCTTTGCCTTGCGTCGCCTTTTTTGCCTTGCTTTTCTCGCCATCCAATCCCTTGTTCAGCATAGCCTGGTTTCAGTCCATCTGCTTTGTATTGCTTTGTTTTTCTTTGTCTTCTTCATTATTTTGCTTTGCGTTGCTTGGCCCTGCTTTGCCTTGCTTTATCTTACTTTGCCTTGCTTTATCTTACTTTGCCGTGCTTTTCCTTGCTTTGCCTTGCTTTCCTTTGCCTTGCTTTTCTTTGCCTGATTTTGCCTTATTATGTCTTACCTCGCCTAGCCATCCTAGCCTAGTGTGCTTACTCCGAACTTGCCTTGTTTATGTTCCTTACCATGCGTTGTATTGCTTTACGGTTTACTTAATTTTACCTATTTGTACTTTACATGGCCTTATCTTGTTTAGCTTAGCTTTCCTATTTTTTTTTTGTTTTATTTGCTTTACCTTGCCTTGCTTTGTTTTAATTTGCGTTACTTTGCTTTTCTTTGCCTTGCATCGCCTTTTTTGCCTTGCTTTTCTCGCCATCCAATCTCTTGTTCAGCATAGCCTGGTTTCAGTCCATCTTGCCTTGTTTTATTTGGCTTTGTTTGTTTGTATAGCCTTGCTGTGCGTTACCTGGCTTTTCTACTAGATTGCTTTGTTGCATTAGTTTGCTTTGCTTGGCGTCGCCGTACTGTATCATTTCTTGCTTTATTGTATTTTGAATTGTTTTGTTTTTCGTAATGATACTGCATCTTATCTTGATTAGCTATATTTGCCTCTTTCCTTTGCTTTGCTTTACTTTACTTCGCTTCGACTTATCTCGTATTTTCTTGCCTGTCCTAGCATTTCTTGCTGTATTATATCTTGCTTTGCTTTATTTTTCTGGATCATGCTGCACTTTATCTTACCTTGCCTTGGTCGTGTCTTACCCTATTTTGTTTTCACGCTACTGGCAATGTAAGTAGGCCTTACATCCATAGCTACAGGGATCGTAAGTGGCTGATGACATTCGTGTACTAGTTACCCTTGACGACGGAACTTAATAGTGTCACTTACACTCCTAGGAAAATAATGTTGATTTCAACTGTTCGTTGATATGGTAACAAGCACAGACAACTTAAAATAATGGGGCTTTTAAAAAATAATTCCGTTGACAGCTGTCAAAACGAACTTTTAAAAATATGATTAAATTTCTACCTGTAGGCCTACTTACATTGCCGGTAGCGTGTAAAATTTAATAAGTAACACGGAATGTATCGACTAATAACATCCTCGGCAGGCGACAAGCTTCGGCTCCGCCTCAGCTCGTATTCGCCTACCTCGGATGTTATTACGTCCTTACATTCCTTGATACTTAAATAACTATTTCCCTCGTCTTCTCTCGTCGTACCTTGTCTTACCCTGTGTTGAACGAGCATTGATTTTGCCTCGTTTTTTTGTATTTATTGTACTTCGTTTACACTTACCTTCTATTGCTTTCATCTGTCTTGTATTGCCATGCTTTCGGGTTACCTTCCTCTTTACCTTGCCATGCGTAGAATATTTTCTTATTTTATTTTACATACTTGCCTTGCCTTGTATTTACTTGATGTTACTTTGATTGACGCCTGATTGATTTGGTCGACTATTTAATTCTACTTTATTTTTCTATGCTATTTTCTTTTGCTATTTTTTTGTTTATTTTTTGCTGGACGTTGATTGTTACGGTTACGCACGATTTCTTTTTGTATGTTCATAATTAGGAAATTATTTTCAATTGCTTAGTGTGTTTTCATATTCTAATTTATTTGAAGAAAAAAGCAGAAAAATAAAATAAATCGCCTACTTGTTACCCTCATACGTCAGATGCTTTCCTTACAATAGGTTTTTCGCACGTTTTGTTGTTTTTCAAGTGTGTTTACAACGGTATATTTTTACTGCGAATTTAAATTGCTACTATTCACGCAGAAACTCCGCGGTTTTGTCACTGGGAGAAGTGTAATGCAAAGATACCATGTTAAGATACAATTTCATTTTTGTTCCCCTTTTCTTATCCCCCTTATGGGCGGTTGAAAACTTCGCAGTTATTTAGAATTATAACAGATTATATAACTGGAAAACCAGAAAGGAGTGCTAACTAAGTTGCTGAAAATTGTTCCAAGTTTTACAACAGATTTATGCAGTGTTGGCTTTTTCTCATTAAAAGCTTAACAGAAAAATTACACCAAATCCTGGATGAGATTAGGGTTTTTGAAATTACGTTTTTGTTTTGGGAAACATGAGTACACATTTAATTCCTTTTTTGGTGTTTTCTAGGACGCGACCTAGAAAACAAATGTAGTGTTTACAATAAATCGAAAAAGCATTCATTATATATACCTTTCCGTGTCGAATTTTTCCACTCAAGATAAATACTTCAAAGGTTTTTAGGTCGGGCGTCAAGCGTTTCCCGCTTATGCGTACTCCACCCTGTTGTGTGTTGTGTAAATTCATTCACGCTACGTACTACGCTCGCAAAATTCGAATACGACCCAATCGTATGGTATCAGTGGTGTAGATTCGAGGGGTCTTGTCATTTTACTCTTCTGCAATTTTTTTTGTTATCCCTTTTAAGAAAGGAAAAAATATGAACGAGTTATTTGTGTGACGCCCCCATTTCTTATGATCAAGCACCACGCCACTGAATAGTAAGACTCTATTTCTAGCAGATTTATAGGTGAGGGCGTTTTCTTACCAATTTCTAGATATCTGAAACCGATGCGTTGAAAAGGGTTAGGGCTATTCCTGTAGTTCCATGAGGGATTTTCAGACGGGGTTGACGCCACGTGATGGACTGGGGTTTGTCACGCAAATTGTTCATGCGCCCTCTTTGTTACGAATGCAACCCTCGGATTTCCATTTTTTGCTAGGTGCTTGTTTTTGCCATATCCCACTGTTACTCTTCAATATTGTGTATGTTAATTTCTAAATTTTAGTAATTAAATGGGTGACCAATAAAAAATTGCGTGATATAAACTTGTTACGCTTGCTTGTTTGTGACTCAGCTTTTTAAAATTAGTGCGGTTTGAATTTATGAATTAGGGATGAATGACTTTTTTCTACTTTCGTTTTAGAACTAGACTAAAAAAAAGTAAAACTTGCAGACGTAAATTATGCACCGTTAACTAACACTACGATTTACTAGTTGACCACTAAAAATACTCTTGCAGTTGCAGTTTTGCATTTTCGTTGCATTATTTATGTTCATCCGTGATGCATGGTGCACAATCACCCCGACTACATCCATTTTCAGCGGGTAATGGAAACCCTGTTATTTCCAAGGATGCATTTTTAAAATCCTTATCCATTATTGTTGGATGATTGATTGAATCGGCTGTTCATTTCCGCTGTGTACTTTGTACACGCTAGAACGCCATTACCAGTTGGTGAAACTTTAATAATTGAATATATTTAATTTATAATATCGATGCAACAACACAGGCATATCTAAAATCGATAAAATAAAAATTATACTTTCACTTTTACAAACACAATTGTTGATTATTATGGAAACACTTGTTAGTCGTTTCAAATTTTCAAAGTAATAAAAATAGAATACGATTTAAGGCTGAACAATCGGCTAAAAAGGGATTGATGCGATGCTTGGGAGGGTTAATTATGTCTAATAACGTGTCTAAAGTTTGACTAATGTTATTTAATAGAAAACTTTATAAAATATTGAGAAGAATGGGAAATTGTTGTAGATTTCGAAAATTAAGTAGTTGTTGACGAGTTATTGACAAATTAAGTTTTGTTTAAGAAACGACGACGTTTCATATTTGAGCATGGCTAAGTATCCAAATATATTAAATCTGTATAGTAAATCGGAGCCCTTCTCTCAGTCTCAACTTGTAGTGGTAGGAGATCCCCGCCACCAAAACCCACATATTTAGGCGCTGCTTATAGTAAGCCCAAAATCGCTTGCGCAACAGCCCGCACGTTATACCATAGAAACAGAATTCCAAGGTGTGCAGTATTCGGTTGCGATACTGTAGCATAATCTGTTGGTATCTCATCGCGCACAGAGACGTGGGAGTAAAACCACAAAGCAAAAGTGGATTTCAACAGCTTGCAAAGAGTTAATGTTAAAGACACGAACCCGCGCGCGGTGTTTTTAATATTAATAATCGTATTTTCACTAAGAACATCTATCTTATTATGGAAGTTTGATTGCATGACACAATATTTCGTAACACATAAGAACTCTAAATCCTCTCAAGGTCCCAATCTAAAAATCCCACGTCGGCGTCCAGCTGCACGAGATAAGCCAAACATTACCTTCTGCGAAATGCGGCCATACGCTGGATAAAACATTGATTAAAAAAACACCCGCGTACAAAGTTCGTCTGAAAAAGGTTCCAGTAAGGACATGCTCCAGTAAAAACATTCCCCGGAACAAACAAATCCGAGAAATAATTTCTTGGAGGAAACAACCAACAAGAAATATCCCCTAAAGAAGTTTTTCAACCAGCACCACCAGGCGGACAGTTGGACGAAGACGACATACCGAACTATCTCGAAACAACGCACCAGCCTGCTAATCAGATCTTTCTCTTGCGGAGAAGAAATGATTTTCAAAAGCCTAAACGGCAAAAAGGCGCTTAGCTACGAACTGATTATGGGCTGCATTATATAAGAGCTACCAACCATAGGTTATGTGATCACTGTCATCTTTAATGCTATCTTACAAACTGAACTCTTTCCGGCTCAGTGGAAGGTCGCTCAGATTATTTTAATCCACAAGCTTAGCAAACCACTAAATCCTACAGATCTATTAGCCTTGTGGCAATAATCTCTAAAGTATTTGGCAAGCTTCCTCTGAAACGGCCCACTTTTTAGTTAATGAATGATCACTCCACCATAGAACAAGTACATCGCATTGTGAAGAAAGAAGCTACTACTCTGCTGTATTTCTTGATGCAAGCTAGGCCTTTGATAATGTCTGGCCCAAAAGCCTATTGTACAAGATAAAAAAGACTCTTCCCCACCCGTACTATGTTGTCCTCAAACCTTAGCAAAAGAACAATATTTCAGGTAAATTACGAAGGTCAAATAACGTACCTGTATCCCATCAAATCGGGTGGTTGAAATTTACATCTAATTATCTCCGCTCCAAACCCAAGGTGTTGGCACCGCACCGCTATCTAGTCACGTAAAGGTACTAGCTAAATAATTCGCTCACGACTTTGGATCAAAAATGGTTATAACAACTTTATTTACAGATTTATCAAAAATATACAAAGAATGAAAAGTATATTTTTTTATTAAAGCTGATTGATAGGCGTAGTTAAAGTTACGTAACTTCCGGAAATCGCGTTGTTGATATTAAAAAGTATCGTTTTTTTCCTCTTAGTTTTAAACAT
Organism: Ctenicera cuprea; assembly: GCA_958336395.1. NCBI lineage: Eukaryota > Metazoa > Arthropoda > Insecta > Coleoptera > Elateridae > Ctenicera > Ctenicera cuprea. Next base: position 40,687,551 of record OY284492.1, on the reverse strand, counting down.
AACTTGAAATTATTTTTTATCTCAATAAACTGCTTCAAATGGTTTATTGGACTGTTTAAAACTTATAACGATTGGCGTTTTCGTTTTTGAATAAATAACTAATTCATTACAAATTTTTTAAAAATTCCTGGAAGGCGTCAGTGTAAAATTTGGGAGATTAGTAAACAATCAAATTTGTAGTTCACTGCAAGCTCTATAGGTTCAGAAAGTTATTTTTTGAAAATGTCCAAAATTTTGAAAAGCTAGCATTTTCACAATTTCTTATTTCCAAAAATATTTTTACATCACTTGATTACATTTATTAAGGCTTATAAAATAATAAAACAATATGAACTGATTAGAGGTCTCGCTTTTGAGTAATCGGGCATTAAAATTAAAATTTTTAAACGGTACCTAGCTACCTTTGTTTTGAAGATACAGCAGTACTATATGTATATTTGATTTACTTTTAGATTCTCCGCAATACCACGTTTTTAAAATTTAAAAAAATAATCTTTACCTAAACAACATGTCTAATTTCCGTTTTCTGTTCCGGTTAAAGATCTTACACAAAAATACCTGCAGCTAAAACACTACTACATACCAAATTTGACATCAAGAATCGGTCAAGGGGTTCCGGAGATATACGGGAAGGAACGCATCCTCCACCCATCTCACGCACAAGCAAACATTTTTCAAAATAATTTTTTAGAGATCGTTAGAGCCAAACGTGCATTTTCGTTAAAATCTAAAATTTGAAAATTTGCATGAAATCGTAACTTTCCTCACTTCAGTGAATTTGTGGGAAAGTAAAAAATTCAATAGCCATTAATTTTAAGATCGTAGTATCTTAACAGCTTTATATCTAGAATTAAATATACAATTTAAAAATGCAATAATATACAGAGTGTTTAATTTATATATAGAATTAAAAGTAAACAAAGTAATGTGCTGCGTAGCTAAACACTCAGTATAACTCCTAATGATTATGTAGCAGTTAATTTACGACGATTTTTATTAAAATCAAAATTTGATATTCCCAATAGTTTACGAAACTTAAAAAAAGGGGCGACACTTAAATATCACACTTTGTATAATCAAATAAGCCACTGGTTTGGGCTGGTCAAAAAATACCTAAACTTTTTCACTAACTTCTGAATTCAAACGTTTTCATCTTCGAATTTTTTCAAGGTCAGGGGAGGGGGTTCTAGATTACATTTTCAGCTATTTTCCCGCAACATAATTTTGAATTTTTTTTTTTCTTGCTTCATTCTTCTTTGAGATAAGATAAATTATATAGTCCACTTAGGTTCTAGAGTGAGATTCTAAACCGCAAATTATATTGAGCGTTAATAAAACACTAATTTAAAAAAAGCTTTTTTCTTAGAGTAAGTGTAGTTTTAGAATTAATCGGGAAATCTAAGCTTATATCTACTTAACGAAACATTATGTTAAATTTTGAACTTCTGATTAATTCTATAATTGTGTAACATCCTGTATAAAAACGACCAAACGCTCGACAATAAAATGGTTGACAAAACAACAAACTGAAATAAAACATCTTGTGGAATTCTTACATTATGTTTTCCTGTTAATATTAAATTCCATCCAGTTGTTTACGATTCAGTTTGCAGTACTAATTACTCAATGTTCTAGGTTTTCAATGTTCTAAAATTGCTTCAAGAATGCGTCTACCGAATGCTCGATTTATTCCGTGTTTTCGTATGATTCACACGATTAGAGTACACGAATTCCATTAGTATTTCTACATCCGTCTGACAAGCGATTTGCTTTCTGAAGAGAGACAAAGCACAGGCCCGAATGGGCTGACGACGGATTTATATGTTTATGGAAACAGACATCGGGCGCTCTGTATAAACAAATACACCTTACACACAGTAGATAAGTTACAAACTTGCTGTTCTGGAATTAAAGTAGCGCAGTCGTTATGAAGATTTACAGACAATTTCGGTGACAAAATAACATGAAATTGCTCTTTGGTGCATTATATATCTGTCGATAGATCCTCTATTGCATTTACATCAAATACAGCAGCATTATCGCAGTATTAATGGTTATGGCGAGACTTACATGTTACTAAGTGTTCAGGGATGGATTGGATTATTTTTTGTTAGAAATCTTGATTACAATCGATTAAGTGTTATTGCTTACTTCAACGACGGGGTTATGAGTTTTATGAAACTGATGAAAAGATTGCCATCTGGCGGTTGAATGCTTCTAAAATATTACCTTTGCTAATCTAAATAATATAAAGTCAATTGTATCAGTGGCTTTCTGTGGGTTAAAAATTTGGGTAGGCAATGGCAAATGCACAAATAATTTAAATTAAGATTAAAAAACCAAAACTTGGCAACAAAGAACAAAACACGTATTTGTCTTTTAAAAGTTGGTCCACGAGGTTTTCCATCTTCGCTGCACACGTGCAAACTGTTTAAAAAAAATACAATTGTTTGTTGTCATATAACCTATCCTGCACGCTGCACCTGACTGCGGCTGACTGATATACAAGTAAAAACTATAGCAATGTTGCCAAGTCAAAAATATAAATATTACCTATCAGCTAAAAAAATTCTATTTCACCATTTTTTTTTCAATAAAGTCCCCCACCCCCTAGCATTAAAACATCAACAGTACAAAAAAAAGCTCTATTAAAAGCAGTTTTGTTAGAGTTATGAGTATTATAATTTACTTCTTCTGATTAAGTAACTTACAAATAATAGGTACGTTTCTAAACGATTATTGTGTAATGGTAAGGACTAATGCCTCAAAAGACCCAAAATTCAAGAATTCATATAAATCTACAAATTCGGCTACTCACGGCTGTTATAATACGTCCGGCGGGTTATTATCTGGGGGAATTACCAAATTCATACAGTATCAAAATAATCCTGGATTCCCAAGTGGCGTAAGAAGGTCATTGTAGGCCCAGGCACAAATAGATTGAAAACCCCTACGTATTGCGTGAGGGGGTCTACTAAAAATTAAAAATGCAGAACTGCGTTGTCTTACTAATAGTCTCCTGGCGCCCGTCTTAACGTTCACGTGCATTGTAAGCGTAGCGAGCCCCGACCAAATATTTTAACAGTGTGTACTAGGCAACCATACTTGGTACAAACATTAAATTATGGTTTAATTTTAAGTAACTAACAACAAAAATTTTGAAAATTAAAAATTAGTTCTTGCTTTAGTTGTTTTGAGGCCCCCAACGCTCAGGTGCGCCTGTGCGGTAATCTACCACTAATAGTTTGTAGGCCATCAGCTATCTTTTATTGCGCCTATTTGTAAATGACTAACTAGGATTTCCATCCCAGTTGTCGAAACAGTTGACAGATTTCCAAATGGCGCTATTTGTGAAATAATTAAATTTTTGAGTTATGAAAACAAACACGTTTTTAAAATTTTCATTATTGGATTATGAAAAGTAGATTTTTAAATTTTTTTGCAATGGGAAATTGAAAAATTACCAGATTTTTGCGTTTCTGCAAAAGTTTGTACCAATCACCAGACTATTTTTCAAAACCATCAGATCTGGTGATTTTTTGCCAGACCTGGCAACACTGAACTACATAACCAGGCGCGCCTAGCTGCCTATTCGGTATTTGCTGGATCCTGACATCTTTACTATTTCTTTGCAACGGACCATTGTATTCCTTTACCAACGTGCTTGCTGAGGTTTTAAGAATAACATACTGGTTGATTGTTTCGTGGCTGGGAATCACTTGAAGCGAAATGGTTCGCATTTCCATATGCAAACCAGCATAGGCACCGGGTTTTGAAAATGCTCAGGGGTGCCCACCCAAATCACAAATGCTAACATTTGGCAAGTTGAGCTGATACAGACTCCAAAAATCGAAATTTTTGTTTATGTAAAGCTTAATAATTAATAAAATCAAATTAAAAAATATTTAATTAAGACATTTTTGAAACATACAAAAAACAAAACTGATTTATTTAAGTAAATTAAATTAAAAAATTAAATGGGAGAAACATTTTCAGCTCATAAATATGATAATATTGCTAATGCTAATTATTTAATTATAAGAAAAGTATTCCTGCGAGCTGTAGTTCTATTTATAAATATGTCAGCCACAGTGTCAAAATTTATCTCGTCGGCCAGTTCCCTATGTACGTTTACAATTGCATGGTCGTTCAATCTTCTTTGGGTCATGGTCTGAGGTACGTTTTTTAAGCGCCTTAAAGCAGAAAAGGAATGCTCTGCTGTACACGTTGAAACAGGAATGGTCAAAACGATTTTAACCAATACTACAATTTACTTTCGGCTTAGACCGGGTCGTAATTTAGGAACTACACCCACCATAATCAGGTAAGGACCGACCAGTAGCTTGTCTGCCTTCACAAGCATTTGCTCTAGAAGTTTGAGCAATATTTGTTGGTAGGCCCTGCCTGCCTAAACAGGGCCGTGTACTTAGATTATTTAAGCCTTGGGGCGGACAAGGATTTGATCTTAATGTATTTTGTTTGCCAGGACAATAATACTTAATCGGCTTCTGCTTATTAGCTGTTTGTGAACCCATACAAACTAACGTTTCGCAAGCCATCTTCAGAGTGAATAAAACACTGAATTCACATCCGGGAAGCGGAGGTATTTAAACCTCTTTGAGCCAGTCGAGCAGAACGGCGGAGTTCTGGTTGGCTGTGACCGTTGGGCAAAGACGGATCCGGTGGAGCGTGATCGTGAGATCAATGATGCTTAGGAGTCCTTAGAGGATAAACTACTGGAGTCTAAACTTTAAGCTTTACTGAGTCTAATACCATCCTCCCTGTTTATGTCATTTTATTCTTAGTGTTGCTCATAGTGGGCTGGGGGCATCCCCCAGTTGATGACGATGATATGTTAATGTTTGCATTGGATGAAGATGAATCTAATGAATCATCTTTCTTTTCTGCTACAAGAATTACAAATTTGTCCATTTTAACTAATCCAAATATGTATGTGTTAGCGATAATCAAATGACACTCGTCGCTCTTTCCAGTCCGCTTTCACTGTACGAATGCCGCTGTGGCGACGCGCACGCATGCATTTTGCCCTGCGCAATCGAGTTCTGATTTCCACAAACACTTAATTGAAATACTTCTTAAACGATACTATATATCACAATACTTCGCAATGTTTGTCGCTGTTGATTCGCACTCTTATCACTTTTAGGAGTATTTTTTCTATTTAATTTTTATTTAAAAATTATTATTTTATTTTTAGTTTAAATTATTTAAATGTTTTTAGATCTGGCTCAGGGGTGCGGAGCACCCCTGAGAAATTTCTCAGGGGTGCTTAAACCCCGGAGCACCCAGGTAGTCGGCGCCTATGCAAACCAGTGTTCAAGGGCAACGGTCATTTATTTAGTGCCCAATTTTAATTGTTACGCGGTGGTGTTCAAATGTAAAAACTGCATGTAAAAGTTTTTTTTATTAATTCTTAGAATTTGAATTTTTTTATTAAAAAAATTATGGATAGGCATTGCCTATCCTGCCTAATAGGGCGGACCGCCACTGAATGGTGTACCTAAGTATTGTATTTAATGAATCCTGCGTCACGGACTTTTGTAGTTCCCCCAAAACGAAAAGCGACTGTGTTCAATAATAGATTATTACTAGTATTAGCTTTTTAGAACATCATGTAACTTTCACGAAGCTTGATGTAAGAGGGTTTAGTGCACTTTTACATAAAATTTTAAATTGCAAATTACGAGTTGACGGCCTTCCTGATTGCCCCTTCACGATTTTACTTCGTTATAAAGCTGGAATAGAGAGAGCCTGATAGTCCGTTTCTTCCTTTATGAAAATAATGAAATGGTGACTTCGATAAATTCAGGAGTTAAATCGAAAAAGTTCCATGATAGTCAGTTATGAGATTTTTCAAGCGTGTTAAGGAATTAATCAAAATGTGATAAGATCTAAAATACGTATTAAAAGGACAAATGGTTAATTAAAAAATAATTCCCTTTGTAATAGTTATTCTAATGGCTGCATAAGATGAACTTTGAAAGAATTTAAAACATTTTCCCACTTACTACTGATTCTGCCTCGTAAATGGTTCCGTTTTTACGAGTTCATTATCTTTTTCTTATACACAGCTTTAGAACTTTAGAATCAAACCTAAGAGCTTTTAAAAAACCAATTTACCAAGTATTTGCTGTAATAGGTACTTGGTTTACTTAATTTGTGCAACATATTGAAAATATTTTTTGAGATGAACTATCTCGTAGAAAAATGTCACTTCAGAAATAACGAAAATATCAGAATAGCAAGGTTTACCTAAAAATCTCTCTCAAAAGCTTGCGAAAGCGCTCTTTTTGTAACAATAGACCATAAAAAATATCCCAATCCATTTAGTTGTTCGCCATTTCGTATTGTTTTAATTTTGGGAACGGTTTCAGTTAATATTTAAAAATTATTATGGAATTAAGTGAAAGAAATTACTTTAATTAAATGCATAGAAAATGTAAGATACTTTTTCTTGCCGTTTTTCAATTGAAAATTTTTTGGGCTATTTAATTGGAAAATTTTTATTCTTATTGAAAAGAAGCAATTATTTTTCCAAAGATTTTTCAAAGTGTTACACCTACTTCCATTAACACAGATACTTCCACATACTTCTCCTTGCAGTTCCACATTATTCCATGTACTTCCACTTACTTCCACGTACTTCCAGTGTACCTCCACTTACTTCCATATACTTCCATGTAGTTCCACACACGTCCTGATAGTAATTCGAACGTTACAGAACGTATTCGAACCGTTATTTTCTGAAAATTTTACTTGAAGGCTTTCTTTTAATGGAGTTTTCTATTTCTAGGGCTTCTTCCTAAAATCTAGAAGCGTATAACATGCTTATTATTATAACCATGTGCTGACACATTTTGAAAAACCTGGGGAATAATTAGCAAAAAATTATATTTAAGTAAATAAGGCTAAATTAAATATACCAAGTTTTTATTGGATTTTCCAAATAGTTTTCTATTGTATTGTGTATTTGTTCTTACACTCTAATTGATTCAATTATTTTTTGGGGCATTTTACTTACTTATCCGTATGTTTTCACATTTTAAAACTTTTGCTATTATTCCTGTGGGCTTTTACAAGAACTGTAGAGATTTATTGACATAATTTACTGGCAGCAAATGACTGGCTTCTTATTAATTTTCTCCGGATTTTCTTATGAATCTCAGGAATCTAGTAAATTATCAAAGTTCTTAAATCATATCAATTTTATACGTCACATGCACAGTATAAGTTTCGGACACCTTTGACGTATGACGTATTTGATTTATTAGTTGGCTGGTTAATACTGTATGAAAATCTTTAGACTGGAATTAAAGTCGTGGAAATACACCAAGTCACAAGACAAAATAATGTACATTTTTGGTTACCTTTGCATGTGTATTATTATTTCATACAGTTTTCTAATGTAGTTATGTAATAATAGCAACGAATATAATAGTTATTTATTATATCAGTGGGATAAAGGCATTATTAACACACGAATGCGGTGAGTTGCCCGACGAGGGCTTTAGCCCGAGTCAGAGTAAGAGCATGAGTATGTTAATGACCTTTATCACATGTATATAATACAACTTTTTATCTACGTCCAAAATTGAAAAAAACAACATAATTTTCAAAATTGAAAAAATTATATAATTTTGACAGACCATCTTTTTTATTTAACAACAGAGTAGCATGGTATTTTATATGAAAATAGAGTAGCATTGTATCTACATCATTTATTATAGTCATAGCAACCAAACATTTTTTGTCAATAATTGAGTTGTTTTTAATTTTGCTTTGATTTGTGGTGAAAATTGTGGGAAAACCGGTAAATATAATTATGAGTGATTGTGACAGTATTCCGTCGGACATAGAAGAAGCTGTAACGATGGTAGTTTCTTCATTGTTACCAGAAAAATCAAAAATGAAGTATGAACAAGCTTATGGACGTTTTAGCGAATGGTGCGATCAGAAGAAAATCAAAAATGTAGCTAGCGAGAAGGTGCTGTTAGTCTATTTCCAGAATTTGTCCGGACGATATAAATAAGAAGCTTCTCAAAATCCGAAAATGTTGTTGTTAATGTTTATAAAAAGTAATTGTTTCAATTTCTATTAATAATGTTGTTGTTAATGTTTATAAAAAATAATTGTTCTCAATTTCTATTACTAAAGAAAAAATAAAACTTTTGGTCAAAAATTGTCATATCCCACTGAGTGGGATAAGTGATCCTTATCCCATTGAGTTGGATAATAAACATCATTATGCAACTCAAATGAATGATATAATAGGTTCTTATCCTAGCAGACGTAGATAAAATAATATATATAATACCTAGTTACGACATTCAATCAATTTTCTAGTAATTTTCTTTCTCATCCAGTTTACTATAGATAAATAGAGCAGGAATTGTGACTTGGTGTATTTCACGACTTTATTTCGTATAGTATTTAAGACAAAACTGAAGTGTTGACTTCGAGTGGACTTTCCCATACTAGATATTAATACTTGTCGTATTTGCAAACGTGTAAATTTTATAATTATAACGTTGTACATTTCACCTACTGTTAGATTTCTAAGAAAGCTAGCTGTATAGTCAACCTTCCATTCCATCCATCCAAATTCATAGAAAGCGCCACAGTGAAATTATAGCTTTAAAAAAATCAAATTGTAGCCAATATTTCGTTCTTACAGCCTACAAAGTTTGAATAATATTTTCTTTTGAATTTTGAAGAAGCGCCATTGCGATCGTTTTCAGATTTTTGAATTTAATTTTGTTACATCGTATACCATCCACAAAGGGCTCTCAAACAAGTTGTAGCCGATGCCGGTCAGACGACTACTTTTTGAATAAGTGGGCGTTAATTTCGAGATTTTTAGAAAGTTATAGCGGCCGCCATTTTGAAGCTAGTGAATTCGATAAAAACGTTTTCGATCTGCCTTAAGCTCTTCCCTTATTTCACCTATGTTAGATATCTAAGAAAACAATTTATATGGGCAACCCTACGATGTCGCATACTGTATAAGAATAGTAAGAACGAAACCGCCCGCCCTGCAGCGGACATCGGGCTAAAAATCGATAGAAATAGTTTATTTAAACAGTTTCTACCAAAAATATGTAAAGAATGAAATATATATTTTTTGACTAGAGCTAATTGATAGCCTTAGTTACAATCACGTAACTGTCGGAAAAACGCGTTGTTGATAAAATGTATCGGTTTTTTTCTTAACTTTTAAAATAGTTGAAAATTCTTGCAGATTCTCATAAAGTAATTCAAATAGTCTATTGAACTGATAACAGTTTATAACGATCGGCGTTTGCGTTTTTGAATAAATAATAATTAATCAGTTTCAAATTTTTCACAATTTCATAGTAAAATTTGAAAGATTAATAAAAAATAAATTTGTAGTTTACTGCAAGTTCTATTGCCTCAGAAAGTTTAAAGAAAATCGTGTGGGCAGTTTTTGAAAAATATTTTTTTGAACCTTTTTAAAATTGTGAAGCAGCGCCATTGCAATCGTTTTCAGATATTCAAAATTAATTTTAATTTGTCTTATATTACACACAAAGGGCTCTCAAACAAGTTGTAGCCAATCCCGATCAGACAACTACTTTTTGAGTAAATGGGCGTTAAAGTCGAGATTTTCAAAAAGGTGTAGCGGCAGCCATTTTGAAGGTAGAGAATTCGTTAAAAAAGTACTCAATTTGCCTTAAGTTCTTCTCTCAGTTTTCAATTTTAAATTTTAGCTTCAGAAAAAAACGCCACCAAAACATATTTTTTTACAAAGCTAACTAGAACTACAATTTTCGGTATACCTCTTGATTTAAAATTTCATTAAAATCGATTCAGTACTTTCACCTTTAAAGGCGTCACCCACCCACCCACCCACAGACAGACATTTAAAAAAAACACTTTTTTGGATTTCTTGGGACCCAAAACGTGTATTTCAGCTAAAATCTAGATTTCGAAAATTTTGATGATATGAATACTTCCCTATACCGAAGGTATGGGAAAGTAGAAATCAAGGAAAGATTTAAAAAAATGTAGCAAAAGAAAAAAATTGTTTGTAGTATTTTTCCGATAACGACCAAATCTATACTCTAATTATTTTAATTTTGATTGCAGATCAAACGCAAGTGCCGAAACACCACAGGACGTATACCCATGTAATGAAAAAACGGAAACAACGAAATTCTGCTGCACAACGTTGAAAATACTTTCTAATTCCAGAAACTTGAGGTAAGTACATTTTTCTATAATTTCCCAATATCTAATCTACAATTAAATTGAAGATAACTGTCTGAAACAAGATTTAAGAGATATTTAATATAAACCGCTTTAGGTGAATAAAGGTCAAGAAAATTCCGGAAGTAAATTACAAAGATCTCTCTTTTACGAGCAGTACGAAACGGTCGTTATACAATGAAATTTGGTAGGGTTTATAGGGGTTTGATTTGAATTTTATAGCTGTAATTATTAAATTGCCCACTAAAAGACCTCGTAAGTGAGCTTTAGTGAAGTTTCATGAAGGTTTTAAATATTAAACCCTTGATTACGACATTAAAGACTTCTAATAATTGAACAATTTTTGCACAGAAAGAATATTTTGGTTTAAACTCGTTTTTTATATCCAATCCAAGCCCGCCAACTTCTTTATAATAGTCAATTTTGTGTGGGCCGTAATTTCCTCTTTGGGATAATTTGGTGTCTCGTAAATCTTCCTGGTTAAGATAGAGAGCACTTGAAAAGCCGGAAGAGTTCCACAAAATCGTGACGTTTCCTACTTTAAATTCATTAAAATACAATTTAAGTAGGCCTATTATTTACACTCTAGTGGCTTTTCCCACATTCTTCCTAATCCAATTGGTTTTGCTCGCCAACATTTCTTATTTAAAAAGAAACTACCCCAATGGGAAAAAAGGTGGAAATCTTAATAATAAAACAACAAAATCCCGGCTTTTGTGGAGTGCGGACGCGAACAGAAAATTCCGGGCTACTCCACGTTCCGTTCTTTCGTTTCGATCCGCTTAATATTCAGTCCACATTTCGACTATGTGTTGTGGTCGCGACCAATCGACGTGTCGAGTCTCTGTTCGAGATTTACGTCCGCTCGAATTTGATGCATAATTTCGATTGTTACGTGGCTAATGCGACAACTTAACCGTCGCACGGTAAAATTACGAGTTTTGGTGAAACCTGTGGCGTAACTCGACTATTAAACTTTTTATGGTCTCACCGGACAGTCTATAAAAATAAAAGTAGATTGAGTGGCCTCTTTTTACGAGGTGACGAACGACACGTTAAAAATGGGGCGTCTAGGATGTGCTTTATTTTATTCGCTCGGAATTTTGTCTGGCGCGTTAAACGCCTTTTATTTATCTCCAGTGGCGTCGACGAGAGGAGAAGACTCCTGTCCATGGAATAGCAGATTTGCATTTTAGAGGCAGAAGTACACAATTGTTTGTAATAATTAAGAATTTTTTTTATTTGATTAACTAACGGTTTTTATTGTATAAGCATTGTTTGTTGGATATTTCGAAAAAGTGGTAAAATACACATTTTTACTTTTATGAACACAAAAAAGTAGATTAAAAAATAAGCGAAGCACTTTGCCTGGACTTGGCTATACTTTAGAAACAGCCAAATATTTTCTATTTGTTTGAGAGAAAAGAAATGGACGTAGGTTATGTTTGGGAAAAAGATTTTTATTATCCCCACCCCACCCCCCAATATTGCCAAAACTTAAGTTGTAAAATTTATTCTACCATCACTCATGAGCATTTTAACCTAAACAGAAATTTTTTATCTTCCCCGTTTATTAACTAAAAGGGTGGGAATTTTGGATTTTCACAAATTCTAAGAAGGTGTCACAGAGAAACTAACGGACTGGGACACAAATCAAGTTGTAGCTTGTTTATAGCTCTATTAGTTTACAAAATTTAAAAACAATTGTGGGGTAAGTGTCCAAGCAATATTTTTTTTTTAATTTTCAGTATTTTGAACTTATTCTTGACTTCCTTGTTTTTATTTTTTTTTTTTGTAGACAGTAACATTTTGGTTCGTATAGAGCTGTTGCCACAAAAAATTTCATCCCGATCTGTTACCTTGTTTTTGAGTAATAAAGCGTTAAAGTAAAAATTTTCAAAATATCGTATCGGCCGCTATTTTGAAGCTAGAAAGTTTGTAAAACAAAAGGTTGAATTTGCCCTGAAGTCTTCAACCAGATTCCGTTTACAGATTTAGAAAATTGCATTTTTGAAACAAAATGCAGCCAAAAAACCACTTCCGTTTCCGGTTTCGGATGTTCTTCAAAAGCTCTGATGAATTTTCGATATACCTCCACATTCCGAAGGAAATTGGAAGAAATTCGGGAGTTACGAGGCGCATTCACCCACCCACAGACAGTAATTTTTTTTAAACCAATTTTTGTGGTTCCTGGAGGTCCGAAACATTTATTTCCACCGAAATCTCAATTTCCAACAGTTTTCATGAAATCGTAAAGGAAACTAAAAATGTCTGTCTATGGATGGGTAGGTGGGTGGGTGTGTGATCTCCATAACTCCTAATCCAATGGTCTAATTTTATTGGCCTTTGGAATGTGGAGGTGTATTATAAATTATCGGGAAAACAAGCTTTTAAAAAAATTCGAAACCGGAAGCGGAAGTTCGGCCAGTTTTTTGGTAGCATTTTTTAACATGTTTTTTCAAATATCAATATATAATGTTATAAAAGACTTTAAGACAAATCAAATGATTTTTTCCGAATTTTCTGGGTTTAAAATGGTGGCCGCTACGATTTTTTGAAAATTTTGAGTTTAGCACCTAAATTAACGAGTGAACAGATCGGGCTCTAATTTTTTTCTCGTAAAAGCCCTATAAAGGCACATTGTTACTGTGTCTAACAATTTTTGAAAATATGGAAACTATGAAGTGAAAATTATTTTCAAAACTAAAAATTTTCGAAAAAAAATGTTTAAAAACTGGCTACATAATTTTTTTAAGTTTATTTTAAGTTTAAGACAAGCTTATGATAAGGTCTTCTCAGTCACGAAAAAATAAAAATGTTAGGGACCATCTATTTTTAAAATATTGGTAGCTTTTCAGCAGCAAGCGAGATAAAAACGCAGATTTTAGATTTTACATAACTCCAAAGGCAAACAGCGTACAACGTTAAGTCAGGTGAATACGATGGCCAGGGTAAATTTAGACAAGCACCACCCATTTCATCGGAATGTAGCCTTCAACTAATTTGTAACAGCGAGGCTCTAATACGAAGGCGCTCCATCTTGCATGAAATACCAGTGAATTTTCAATTTTGATGTTTTTCGAGGGTATCGGCCTTGTTAAAATTAAATAAAGCTGGTACGCTTATTTGAAAGCGTTTTGTTCTAAGATGTAAACCATATCAACTGCTACTTTTTGCTAATAAAAATTTCCAGCTGATCGAATAAAAAATAAAACAGTTATTAGAATATAAAAAAATTTGGACAACTTGCACCGTGAATATAAAAAAAGGTGCTTGAAAATTTTTATTCACAAGCTGCTTTCATATTATACTCACCATTAAATTAAATTGGGCCTTGTCCTAACACTATAAAAATCTTGGTTACGCCACTGTTTATGTCACATTAAAAGTTGAAATGTTAACGGATAGCAAGGCTAATGGCCGAAAGCAATAAAAAAGTGAGATAGTGAGACACATCGTTTGCTTTTAGTTTTGTTATTGATTACGAAAAAAATGTCAGTTATATAGGTTTTCTGTTGGTTATTCTTCCTAGTGGGAGATAAAGGCGATAAAAAGACGCTTTTATCGAGAAATGCAAATTTCGTCAGAACGTTTTCGGGAAATGGATGTTGCAATGAGCGATGTTCAGCTCTGACAGACAGATAATTAGAATAATTTATAACTTTTTATGTGACTTTTGGCTTAAGAATAAGACGGATTGCTGCGGCAAATTTTAAATTTATCAAACATGACGCCAATATGATGATGTTACTGCAAGTAATTAAAATATATGCCTTTTTTTGTATTTCAAATAATTTATTATTAGCTTGACGCGCACGCCGAAAAATATCACATTGTAATAATAAATGTGCGCAAATGTTTAATAGAAAATACCGAGAAATTAGAAAACAGAAGAGAAAGTAAATAGAAGGAAATAATGTCACATTGTCACAAAATCACTAACAGATTTATTAACGTGAAGTACTAAATACTATTTTTTGTGTAATTTACCGGAAAGTATTCTTTTCCTATTCCAGATATTTTTATTATGGAATACGATTTTGAAGAAAATTCATATTTTCATACCGTTATATCAACAGTCTAAACAGGAGCAGTTGTTCTAAAAATCTTAAAAAATTTTAAATTTAGTAAAAAATGTGAATTGTCCTAAAATTGTCGCCTAATTTTGAAATCCTAAAACTCCTAAATTCATACTACTGTTTTAAAAGAGATTTTTTGTGGTTGTTTGCTTTAGTTTTTAACAATGTTAACTAAAATTTTTCGAAAAAGTTCATCCAGTGACTTGGCAATCAAAATTTTGTAAAGTGTAAAGAATGTGCGTTGAGTGCATGCTATTTTTATTAAAAATCTCGCCAAGAAATATACAGTCAACAAAAATCTGTTTAGGTAATAACGAGGTTAAACCGCGAGTGGCAGTAGGTGTACAAGGTAATGGAAGTGCGGTGGAAGTACGTGGAAGTAAGTCGAAGTATTTGAAAGAAGTAATCGTGCAAGTATGTGGAAGTAAGTAAAAGTAAGAAGTAGTGGAAGTACGTGGAAGTTTGTGGAAATAAGTGGAAGTATGTGGAAGTTAATGGAAGTAAGGTGGAAGTACGGGGAGGTAAATGGAAGTATGTGGAAGTAAGTGAAAGTAAATGAATGTCGAAGTACGTGGAAGTGAGTTGAAGTACGGTGGAAGTATATGGAAGCATATGGAAGTACGGTGGAATTACGTAGAAGTAAGTGAAAGTAAGTGGTAGTATTTGAAATTAAGTGAAAGTGATAGAACGTAGAATTAAATGGAAGTACGGTGGAAGTATATGGCAGTAAGTGGAAGTTAGTGGAAGCTAGTGGAAATATGTAAGTGGAAAAAAGGTGGAAGTACGTGGAAGTAAGTAGAAGTATGTGGAAGTAAGTGAAAGTGGAAGTACGTGAAAGTAAGTGGAAGTACGTGTAAGTAAGTGGAAGTACGGTAGAAGTGCATGGAAGTAAGTGGAAGTATGTGAAAGTACGGTGGAATTACGTAGAAGTAAGTTAAAGTAAGTGGAAGTGGAAGTACGTGGAATTAAATGGAAGTAGGGTGGAAATAAATGGAAGTACGGTGGAACTATATGGCAGTAAGTGGAAGCATGTGCAAGTTAGTGGAAGTATGTGAAAGTAAGTGGAAGTATCTAGAAGTAAACGTGGAAGTATGTGAAAGTAAGTAGTAGTGGAAGTACGTGGAAGTATGTGGAAAATGTGGAAGTACGTGGAGGTAAGTAGAAGTAAGTAAAAGTGCAAGTACCTGGAAGTGTGTGGAAGTACGGTGGAAGTATGTGGAAGTACGGTGGAATTACGTAGAAGTAAGTGGAAGTATTTGAAATTAAGTGGAAGGGGAAGTACGTGGAATTAAATGGAAGTACGGTGTAAGTAAATGGAGTACGGTGGAAGTATATGGCAGTAAGTGGAAGCTGGTGGAAGTATGTGAAAGTTAGTGGAAGCTAGTGGAAGTATGTGGAAGTAAGTGGAAGTAAGGTGGAAGTACGTGGAGGTAAGTGGAAGTATGTGGAAGTAAGTGAAAGTGAAAGTACGTGAAAGTAAGTAGAAGTACGATGATGGAAGGGCGTGGAAGTAAGTGGTAGTATGTGAAAGTACGGTGGAATTACGTAAAAGAAATTGAAATTAAGTGGAAGTGAAAGTACGTGGAATTAAATGCAAGTACGGTGGAAGTAAATGGAAGTACGGTGGAAGTATATGGCAGTACGTGGAAGTGTGTGACTGTTAGTGGAAGTATGTGGAAGTAATTGGAAGTACATGGAAGTATGCCGAACTACAAGTGGAAGTATCTGTGTTAATGGAAGTAGGTGTACAAAATTTTTAAGTGGGGTTTACGTCTCATATATTAATTATGTATTACTAATTTTAAAAACTATACTGGTTAGAGTTTCGTATGCGGTTTTTTTTTAGATGAACCATTTATTCCTTTAGTCGTTGTGGTAATTAATATTTAAAACATTTCAAAATTATCTCGAGTTTTATTACATTTTCTTTTATTTATCGCTGATAACACTAGCCATTTTTTGTCTATGAAATATTGAGCCGTCTGTACTTACGATTCAAAAGATATATTCTATCTTCGTCTTCAAGATGAAGCAACCTGCAAGTTTAAAATGAGATAATACTTTTACTTTCTCATCAAGAAAGTATTGCAATCGGACCGAGATATTTTCTAGTTTTCTTGGTAACCTGCCTTTAGATTTTCCTATTCTAGGAAAAAAACACTATGAAAATAATCTCGGAAAAAAATCCTAGAAACAAAATCCTGCGGAAAAAGTCTCTTGGAAAAAATCCTCGGAAAAAATTCCTTGGATAAACTGCCAACGAAACTCGTGCTATGCAAGATATTTTAAGAGCAATTAGACATAGAATTTTTGATTCCGACGATTTCAAAACATCGATTTTTTTATGTTTTTAATTTGACTTTTTATTTGTTGTATTTAAGTATATAATTTATCATTTTTAAGTGCTGCGGAAATAAGTTAGCTCAGATTGCTTGAAGTGGGGTAATTTACTATAGAAAATACTTACCACATTGTTTCTAAATCCATCAAACAACTGAACCAATTACTAAAGTCTGGATTTTTCACAAGAATTTTGTTTCTGGTTTTTTGCAGGTTTTTTCCGAGGATTTTTTTTCCGAGGAATTTTATTCCATAGGACTTTTTTCCGTAGGTTTTTTATTCCGGCAATTTTTTTCCAGTATTGTTTTCTAAAGATTTCTTTTTCTTAGGATTTTTCCGCCTGTCAAATTTTCGAAGGACCCCCCCCCCCAGGTTGAATACCGTGGCTCTAAACCATTCAATTCTGTCATCATTTAAAACCTATCGATGTTCTCGTGTAGAATGTATAATAAAGTGTTGGTATCGTAGGATCAAACGGTAATCTTACAGTTGTGGCCTGTTTTAAATACTCCTATTTTCAGTTTAATTTAGTTAATTCAGAAAATGTAATTATTTTAGTGAATGCGGTATCCTTCCATCATATTGTAAATGTTATCGAACCAAATCAGCATTTTTTGACATTAAAGAAAATGAATGTTCGAATGTTGCTGCTATTTAAACTATTTTTTACATAACATTCCAGTGTTATAACGTGCAAGGTAGTAAATTAAAGAACAGGAAAATAATAAACCAATGTTGACTTTAATTTTTGCTTGGTTAAAACAAGGAAGTACATGTAAAAAGTATCCTAAAATTGCCCTAAAATTAAGTAAAATTTTGACTTAAAACTTTAAAAAAATATGAAATAATCTGCTGGAGTGTCGCAGAACAATGGATAAGAAAAATCCAGGAAATTATTTGCTAAAGTTACTTTCCTAATCGTTTTAACTGCATTATTTTGGTCGGTATTTCATTGTCTTCCTAATCACTAAGGACCCCTTTCTAATAGTACATGGAATTTTTTGAAAGATAAAAAACTAAGATGTTTTTTCAAGTACTAGTTGATGGGTATTTACCTAAGTACTAAGACGATTTCCGGGTTGCGTTTCTGTTAGTGTAAGCTTTCTGCTTGTCAATTTGAAATTGTACAGCGTTTAGGTTTGTACTTAACGTCAAAGATTTCAAATGCAAGAGTCGACAAAATAAATAATATTAATAGTTCCTGGACCGTAGCAGAAAAATGAACAATGCAGCATTACTTGTATGACTTTTTGGTGTTTTTTTCACAACCAAGGAAAAATATGTTTATTGGCAGTGAAACGCAAATGTTCAAGGTTCAGTTTTGCAATTATAATGCTGTTGCGTAATTTATTTACTGACTAAAGTGTAGACTTTCTAAGAAACATTGAAAAATACTCAATTAGACGGTAGAAATAATACATTTTAATTGTTATTTTTATTTATATTAATTTTGTATTTTGAACATGAATTTTCAAGTTTAACATATATATAAATTCGGATTTTAAGGGCGGAGAAGCCAGCGAGTATTCTCATTCTCGGCGTACAGAGCTCGGTGTTTTAAATAGTGAAAAATATAAATTCCTAATGCTTGAATAAGAACCAAATTAAACATGGAATTGAAAATTATTTTGCAAAATAGATGGCGCTAGGCAAAATGCGGTTAGAAGCGGATATCGCAGAAAATTGTTTTAAACACAGAAACAGATAATTATAAAAAACACGTTTTGAGATCAAAGAACCCAAAAATAGACAAACGGTTTGAAAAAATTTAAAATACATCGAAAATTCATCGTGAGTATTAAGTTTAAAAAAATTCTAAACCGGAAGCGGATGTTATACATTTTAGCATACGTTTCAGTTTTTTGTTTCCATACGGAAACAGAATGTAGTAGAGAATATTAAAATATTGAGACAAATGGAATGCTTATTTTCTGAATTCGTGGCTCCAAATGGCGGTCAACACGATTTTTTGATCATTTTAACATTAAGGCATATAATTACTCAAAAATTATTTGTCAGATCTGTATGAGATTTGGTGTCGTATAATAATGACTTTTTGAAAATTAATTAACGTAGCAAAGGCGTGAAAGTTTTAATCACCGACAATGTCATCGCAGTACACCTACAACTCCAGCAGGAACGACCGCACTCTCCTATGTGCGGTCGTTGCTGCTGGAGTTGTAGGTGTACAACATTGTCTTAGGTATGGTTCGCTGCATAACTGTACTGCAGCTAAATATTTTCTAATTTCTTGTGAGAAAAGAATGGGGTTAGACTATTTTTTGGATTGCTCGGTATTAACGAAAACCAGAAACTGAAGAGAAAATTTGTCAGCCAAAAAATAGGTGAGGGGAGAAAATGACCCCCTTCTCCTAAATATTGCTGTACCTAAATATTAAATTGTAAACGTTATTCTACTATCGCTCATGAGCATTCTAACCTAACAGAAATTTTTTATCTTGTCCCGTTTATTAACTAAAAGGGTAGGAATTTTATATTTTCAAAAATTCATAGAAGGTGTCACGGAGAAACTAGCGGACTAAGACAATATTCAAATTGTAACTCTTTTATAGCCTTATATGTTAGCAAAATTTTCAAAAATCGCGTGGCCAGTGTTTGGGCAATATTTCTTTGAAAATTTTCAAAACTATGAATTTATTTTTGACCTCACATTTTTTATCTTTTTAAAAATTTTTGCTCACTGTAACATCGTGTCTGTATAAACCTCTTTAAAAAAAATATCATCCCGATCTGTCAATTCGGTTTTGAGTTATATGGCGTTAAAGCAAGAATTTTCAAAAAATTGTATCGGCTGCTACTTTGAAGCTAGAAAGTTTGAAAAGAGCAAGGTTGAATGTGCCCTAGAGTCTTTTACCAGATTCCGTTCACAAATTTCGAAAATGTTATTTCTGAAAAGAAGAAGCAGCCAAAAAACCGCCTTACGCTTCCTGTTTCGAATGTTTAAAAGCTGCGATGAATTTTTGATTTACCTCCACATTACCGAAATCGGCCCATCTATTCGGGAGTTACGATGCGCATCCACTCACCCGCCCACCCGCCAAAATCGCGATATCGAAAATTTCTTTGTTCTTACACAATGTATATACAATTTCAAAAAAATACGAAAGAGATAAGTCGTAGTAATATTGACATTTATAATATCGATATTGTGGATAATATATAGAAATTATTGATAATAATGTATTGTAATGGGTATTATCGTTAACATAGCGATATTATCGTTATTATCATACTATTAATACTATCGATATTATCGATAATATTGATATTATCAGCATTATCGATATTATCGACATAAATCCATTAACGATATTCGATTTTTGAATAAATAATTAAACAATTTCAAATTTTTCAAACATTCCTGGTAGGCGTCAGAATAAAATTTGGGAGATAAGTAAAAAACAAATTTGTAGTTCATTGCAAGCTTTATCGGTTCAGAAAATTAAAAGAAAATCGTGTGGGCAGTTTTGGAAAAAAAAATTTTTTTTTTATTTTCAAAATTTTGAAGCAGCGCCATCGCTTTCGGATTTTCAAAATATCGAAATTAATTTCGTTTCATCGTATACTACCTATGAAGGGCTCTCAAACAAGTGGTAGCTGATCCCGATCAGATAACTACTTTTTGAGTAAATTTCATCAAAATCGGTCCAGTATTTTCCCCTGTAGAGGCGTCACATGCCCACGCACAGACATTTTTTAAAACCCATTTTTTTGGATTCCCTGGACCCCAAAACGTGTATTTCCGTAAAAATCTAGATTTCGAAAATTTTCATGAAATCAATACTTCCGTATACTGAAGGTATGGGAAAATGAGAACCTTTTCGGTTTCTACTTTAAAATTTGACCTTAATAATCAACTTTAATATATATCCCACTTTTTCGGAGGAATAATTCAATTCAATTTCTGTATTTCAAGTACAAAATTGTGGGAAGATCTGATGATTTTATTTACATGGATATAAAATTAGAACCTATTTACAAATCTGTATACAGCCTAACTTGTGTTGACATTGATTACTATATGACAGTAAATTATAGGAGAAGTGACACCCCAGCGTGCAATTAAGCACGGTCACGTTACATTTATGACTGGAGGCGCTGATGAGAGTCGTCGACCGACGAGCGTCGCGGCGCCGTTCGCCTTTTATGAATAACTGCCTGATTAGGAAAAATCGCAAACGAGATGGGTTTCTCTAAAAATACACTATTTTCCGTAGCAGTACAAAATAAACAGCTATTTTCAGAAATTCCTTTTTTATTTTTGTTGACTTGAAATAATATTGAAAATCCAACGACAAGATATTTAAATAAAGATTATTTTTGTTTCGACTTTCTGTTTATAGACAGCGTCAATCAGGATTATAGAAGTCACTCGTCTAAATCCCGAAGGGCACCTGCAGCAAATCGTTTACATCTTAAATTGTTCTGGGAATATTATTTTAGGGCATTAAAAATTTTGCTAGAAAACGGAAATGTGGAGTGTCTCCTTTGTTGTCGTGGCAATGCTCTTAGGGCGATGCTACATAAGGGCGAATTTCTTGACACTCTGCTAAGCAGCTTATACTTATGACGATTAAAGTAGGTGATGGTGAATGGAATTCTTGGTAAACGGTTTACCTGATATGCTATTGTGGTTTAACAGCTGTCAAAGAAGATTAAACAATTCTCCAACTCTTATAACTGTCTCCCCGGCTCTTCTTGCATTACTTGGCAATTTTATATACAGAAATGGGTGTTTTTAAAAACCTTCCCGTAAGAGGTCGTTACAAACTTGTAAATTTGCAAAGTGAAATGGAAGACTACCAAAATTTCGAATTGTGCAATAGGTAAAAAAATGGTTTTAAATTCGTTTAGTTTAGAATATCATCCATACTTATTTTCTTTAATGATCCAAGTCCATCAAAACTTATTAGGTCATTACTTTTTGCTTTCCCAGTAAGTGCACTAGGAAAGCATTGATTTCATGCAAATTTTCGATTTGAAATTTGGACGGAAATGCATGTTTAAGGCCCCTACGAACTTAAAACCAGTAGCGGTCCATCCTATTAGGCAGGGTACGAGGTGCCTACCCATAACTTTTTAAAAGAAAATCAAATTCTAACTTTCAATAAAAAAGATTTTCTTTTACACAGTTTTTAGTTTTTAACACCACCGCGTAACATTAAAAATAAGGCGCCAAATAAATAGACCGTTGCCTTTTATCACAGTTTCACATACGCAAAGGCCAAATAATTCCAGCTACGACACAATCAACCAATCTATTATTATTAATGCGTTTCCATGCACAATGATCAGTGGTTGGAAGTAATGAATTACAAGTAATGCATTACTGTAATTAAATTACTTTTTTTCGGTAATATGGAATGTAATGCATTAATTTAATTGATAAGTAATTAGTAATTTGAATGCATTACTTTTTTTTGGTAATGTGATGAAAAAATACATTACTTTTGTCATTACTTTCATATTCAACAGAATAAATAATCAGGATATTCAGAATATCATACATGGGTCGTGACATAACAAATCCGGGTAAACCTGGGACCAACAAAATCCATATTTTCCTAGAATAATGTGTAATACCTACAGCAATGAGTGAAGGAATGTTAAGTAAGGTTTCATAGGAAATTTGTTGCTTGGTTGAGAACGAGGTACTTAGTTCGTGTTCCAAAAATTAAAGTACTTTCGTGCAACATATTAGCATCGTCTAATTTAAGAAAACATCTTGTGGTAAGTACTAAGTACCTAGTATAAAACTACCCTATTATTTGAATGTTACAGATATTTACTTATTATTAATTCCAAATTTGTAGCTATACCTAATACCTACATACATTTTCCCAATTACCCTTATTTGGGACCTGGACACTTCGCCCAAGGACCACAACGCCCAACGCAAAAATAGGCCCACAATGCCCAAATAATGTCCAGAACGCCCAATGACCACATCGCCCAACACGACCACAAAGCCCAAAAATAAGTAGAGACACAATGCCCAACGCGCCCATAACGCCCATTTATTTGGTAGTGCCATAATGCCCACTATGACCACAACGCCCAAACTGCTACGGGTCCATAAAGCCCAATATGTCCACAACGCCCAATTGTTTTATAGGGACACTACGCCCAACAAAAGGTCCATAATGCCCAACCGCGCTCGTGTAGAATCGGTTTTATCGGTCAGAAGCCATAAGGGACACAACGCCCAACCCGCCCACAAAGCCCAAATGTAATGAGAGACACAATGCCCAATTATGCAGGAGAGCCATAAAGCCCACTACGACCATACCGCCCAAACTACTAAACAGTAAATTACTTTTATATAAAGGTTTAAAGATTTCGTTGTTTTTTCTACAATGCTTATATTTGTGCATTATACCCCCTTTAAAGCAATTTAATTCTTTAGAAAATTCTAAATGCTAAGAAGGATGCCACTAATAAATACATTCTTTGAATTATCATAAACAAACAAACTGACTTAACATTTTCCTAAGAAAATTAATTATTGTTGAAAATATAAAAATAGACAAACAAAATCGCGAAGTAAAATATTAAATTTAGAAAACCAGACACTTTCTAACTAAGTTACTTTTGGGTCTTCCGTAAAATCGAAGATAAACTATAACTTTTAATCCAGTAGTTTTTTAATTCATAATACATACAACATTTCAAACATTTTTTTGTTGTATTAGTTCAAAATGGAAATAATTTTGCTTTTTGAATAGATACATTTCTAAACCTTAAATTTAAAACGGCTAATCATATTTTGCAAGAATACTTTTATTTTGTAAATTTAAATGTAGTTTCTAAAATTTCAATCCAAATTTTAAAAATCCCAGTAGTGCATCAAATATTCTTGAAAAGGGGGCGCAGATAAAAATAATAACGTCAGCCTAACATCATTTCTTTAAAATTTTGGTAAATCTTGAAAGAGCAACTCCCTCAAATACTTGTAGACCTATGGCAGTTAGATAAGGGTTAAATAAATATTGCATTTTGAACATTTTTTTTACTAAAATACAAAATAAATTTACATTCTAGAACACTTTTAGAGAAAGAAAATGCCTAACAATGGTTTAGTTGAAAAATATTAGTTCTGGTTTTCTAAATTTAATATTTTACTTAGCGACTTTGTTTGTCTACTTTTATATTTTCAACAATAATTAATTTTCTTAAGAAAATGTTAAGTCAGTTTGTTTGTTTATGATAATTCAAAGAATATATTTATTAGTGGCATCCTTCTTAAGTTCTTAGCATTTAGAATTTTCTTAGTTAAAAAATATTAGTTCTTTAAACACAGTAGATTCTTCTCATTCCAGCAGCCAAAAAATCAGAAACCAAACAAGATCAAATTAAATCATTAATAAGAAGTTACGTTTTGCCAAATCGAGTTGTGACTTGGAAGTTATTTAATAGGCAAACATTTATACATATTTCGAAAAATAAGTTTATATTTAAAAAAATTTAACTAATACAACAAAAAAATGTTTGAAATGTTGTATGTATTATGAATTAAAAAACTACTGGATTAAAAGTTATAGTTTATCTTCGATTTTACAGAAGACCTAAAAGTAACTTAGTTAGAAAGTTTCTGGTTTTCTAAATTTAATATTTTACTTAGAGACTTTGTTTGTCTACTTTTATATTTTCAACAATAATTAATTTTCTTAGGAAAATGTTAAGTCAGTTTGTTTGTTTATGATAATTCAAAGAATATATTTATGAGTGGCATCCTTCTTAGCATTTAGAATTTTCTAAAGAATTAAATTGCTTGAAAGGTGGTATTATGAATGATGCACAAATATAAGCATTGTAGAAAAAACAACGAAATCTTTAAACCTTTATATAAAAGTAACTTACTGTTTAGTAGTTTGGGCGGTATGGTCGTAGTGGGCTTTATGGCTCTCCTGCATAATTGGGCATTGTGTCTCTCATTACATTTGGGATTTGTGGGCGGGTTGGCCTTTGTGTCCCTTATGGCTTCTGACCGATAAAACCGATTCTACACGAGCGCGGTTGGGCATTATGGACCTTTTGTTGGGCGTAGTGTCCCTATAAAACAATTGGGCGTTGTGGACATATTGGGCTTTATGGACCCGTAGCAGTTTGGGCGTTGTGGTCATAGTGGGCATTATGGCACTACCAAATAATTGGGCGTTAGGGGCACGTTGGGCATTGTGTCTCTACTTATTTTTGGGCTTTGTGGTCGTGTTGGGCGTTGTGTCCCTTTCCAGCCATTGGGCTTTGTGGACATTTTTTGGGCATTGTGGCCTTTTTCTTGCGTTGGGCGTTGTGGTCCTTGGGCGAAGTGTCCTAGACCCCCCTTATTTTATATGTACAATGTTGTACAGTGTGAAATATCTGTATTGTAACATTTTAGGAAAGCTTAATTGGATGTTGCTTAATTTTTGCTTTTGTGGCAGCAGACGTTTTTAAAACGAAACGTCACGCTCTAGTAGATAACAATTTTGAAACGCAATTGTTGTTAAATTTAAACACGGAATATGTAGAATTCATTTTTTTTAAATTATTGTGTTTTGTGTGGTGTAATTATTAGTAGTATTTAATAACGACAAAAGTAATGTTTAAAATAATGCATTACTTTTTTCGGTAATTAGTAATTGTAATGCATTACCTTCCACGTAAAGTAATTAGTAATGAGAATGCATTCTTTTTTTGGCTAAATAATGAGTAATTGTAATGCATTACTTTTAAAAGTAATGTTCCAATCACTGACAATGATATAAATAATGCAATGATCAGTTGAACAGATGTAAAGAAATAGTAGGGATTTCAGAACGCAATAAGCACGGCAAAGGCACGGCCTCTGTAGTTTTATTACTTTACTTGCGCCGCCGGTCAACGGCAGTTAGTTGCAGCGTGCAGCTATATTCTCGCAAATAGAAATAAAAACTCATGAGCGGTGTATTTCAAAATAACTAGATCCGTTACAGACAGACGGTAGGAAGAAATATAGATCGTTTAATACTGAATGGTATAAAAGAATGGACTGGTTAATTGGTAGCGATATTAAAAATGAAATATTTTGCTGGAATTGCTTAAAAACGTCCGTCGACCAAAGAACATTTATCTGCAACTGTTAGATTAAAATTATTTGGCAAATCACGCATTAACTTAGCTTTAGAGGAAGGTTTACGTTATCAAATTAAAGTGCATAATGACAAAGTGAAATTTAATAGGGATTTTATGCGTAGATTAATTCATATAACAACAGGTCTGGGTAAATTGAAGTTGCCGTAATTTTTTCACTTTTTAATTTGAATGTTAAATAATTTTTGCCATTGCCTACCCAAATTTTGAACCGTCGGAACGCCACTGCTTAAAACAGTTTTGTTTTTAAAAATATCTGTCTTTGGGTGGGTGTGTATGTTTAATCGTTCTGGCATACCTTCGAAACAGATGATTCGATGTGGATGAGTTTTGAAATGTAGGAATATATTAACAATTCATGGAAAAAATCCAAGAGCAAGCAGAAGTTTAGGCATGTGTTCTTTGGTAAAAAATTTTCAAGAACTGAGCTTTGAAAATTTAAAAAACGCGATCGGATAGAAGACATTAAGATAGTGCCGGATTAACTATATTGGGAGCCCTGGTCTACGCTTTGGCTATGCACCTCGTCAAAACAAAAGCAAAATAATGTCAGACTTGCCATATAGTGACAACTGATTAAGATGAAACAAGACCAACCTGTCGATGATTAGTTTGCAAAACGTGGAGCAAAACTAATCATCGCCGGACTTGTTGCATAGGCGACTGCAGTAAATTTCAATAAATTAATTTTAAGCAAAGCCTAATCATAAAGACAAACACTTAACTATTAAATCATATGAAGTATTATTACTGAGGCATTTTTTTTTATTTTTATCCATGGCACGCCATGATATCTGCCATTAATTGATTTCTTATTTAATATCTTTGAAGTTTTAAACAAATCATTGAAAAGAGAATTTTATTGTAAGAGACTTTTGCAACTGTTAACGAAATATCTGTAAGATTGGATTCTAAGCAGGATTGTTATACATTATTAGTATAGTTCGGATTTCTAGTCTAGTATTTTGCCAGTATTTAAAGTATGAGGCAATGAATTATTAAGCAATTTTGTCATTATTCCTTTAAATGTATAGTTGGAGCATACCTAAACTTTTAAACAAATTATTTGCGAGCTTAGAATGGGAACACATCCATATGTTAGACCTTAATTTAGCTTGTGCAGGTAGTTATTATTTATTTGGTCAACTGAAAATAGAGCTTATGTAATAGTAAAATAAATTAAAACAGGGTTCATAAGCGTAGAATAGAAATGGTCACGAGTTTTAAAAGTAGTTCACGAAACAATTGTATGAAACTGCAAGAATATTTGTTTTAATTGAAATGTAAAATAAGAACCACGAATTAATAAAAATAGAACGTGTAAATTCATTTAATACAGCGAGAAAGTTCTACGAAAGAAAATTTTGGATTATCAACATTTATAAGGGACAGAAAACCACCACCGTTGAATAGAAAACTTAAAAATTTCACTACACAACAACAACTTTTTCTAAATTCTCATCCGAAAAATTGATTCTCTTTTTAAATATGTTTCACATACAACTTAATGGATTTGAGTACGCCCATGCTTTTTGTTTACTTATCGAATTTTAACGAATTTTTGGCTTTTCTGCGACTTTTTTTTAAAATTATGAGGCCGTGCGTAATCACGACTTCATGATTCCCATCCCACTCCCTTACCCGGGCTCAGCGCATTTAGCGCTATTCACCGGTCTAACATGCCCCACCCCGAAAGACATGCAACCCAACATACACACCACACATACCGTCCATGGACACGCCGAATTTAACTTATTCACAAAAATTTTCGACGGGCAGAGGATTCGAACCTACTGCCGCGGCCGTTGCGAGTCTAGTTCTGGAGGTTGGGACCACCCGCTGGCCCTCTTTTCTGCGACTAAAAGTCCGGTCTTTAGTTATTAGACAATATAATCAAACAAAATATCATATTTGAGTGTTACATACATTTGTTTAGGATAAATTTTATTCACATAATGCATTTTTGCTTGGATTAAGGAGGAGTCTAACAAGGCTGCAGTCTAGGCATCCAACAAAAGAACTCAAACCAATAATTTGTTTTACGGTTGGCTTGTTTCTGCTGCTAAAGCTTATCACAGCTACCAGGGGGTAGATCCACCACCTCTGAATTTTTTTTGATAATAATATTGTGATGTTATATTTAAAGTAGCAAATTTTTTTACAGTAATATAGTATGGATATTTGAAGTATGGAAGTATTTCAGGCCAAGTGCTTCGTCCATTTTTACTAATGACGCGACCCAAAAGCAAACAACATCACACTAAAGAGACAACAAGCTTTTTTTAGGACAGGAAACGCGAGATACAAAGAAACACAGTAAAACTATACCATTAATATTTTAGCTGAACCAATTCATCACCCGCGCTTTGACAACCTGATAACAAGTAACATCCAAGATGCATCTCCTCATTAGCGACAGAAATTATTATTTTAGTTCCAGAAACTAACTTGACACCATTCTGAAAGATTTTTGGGAGTGATGTAATGAGTTTCTGGGAATTGGAAATGAATTAAAAATATATTGAGTATGTTTTGCGGTTATGTGGTAGCATTATCTGTTGATCTAACCAACGATCCCTGTTTTAACAAATAATTCGACGAAAATATCTCCAGGTGTCCTGTATCGATTGCTGTCATGATTCTAGGTGGTCTTTGCGGAGACTTTGTCTTAGCGAGCTGTTTAAAATTAATTTATTAAGTGCTTGCATTTTATTTTCTAATGGATCGTTTTTTGTTAAATGACAGCTTGAGTTTTGTTGTGAGCATACACTGCATATATTTTTGAATTTTACGAAATTGAGAGTTTTTGAACATTCGGTGTGAAATTAACAGTAGAAAAATACCCAAAATACCAAGAAATACATTGGGGAAAACGTGTGGAATTTTCGCTTTTAAAAATTTTTCTTGTAAAATTTTAATTCGAATTTTTGAATTATGTATGTCGTTGGGTTTGCTAATTCTTTGTCAAAGAAATTAGGGGGTCAATTTTGTTATTTTAGCCTTATACGTAATCGACATGTTATGTCATTTTCAGAAGCAAGATTAGAAGTAAACAGTTGGTGTTGCTATAGGAACAATTAACCTTCATAACTTGATCTTGGTTTTCTATATCTGCGTCCAGATGACTTGATTTCTCATTTCAAAACGTCCAATAATGGTGAATTTAAAAGATCAATTTGCTCATTCATTTAAGGTATAGATTTTAAATGTTTGTGAATTTCAAATGCTTCTAGCATATCTATCTAACTTACGTTTTTCATCACAAAAGTGTAAAATTTTTATAGTGTTATTAAACTTAAGCTGGATATATTAGAAGATTTTGAAATTCACAAACATTTAAAATGTGTACCTTTAATGAATGAGCAAATTGATCTCTTAAACTCACCATTATTGGACGTTTTGGAATGAGAACTCAATTCATCTGGACGCAGCTATAGAAAAGAAAGATCAAGTTATGAAGATTTATTGTTCATATGGCAACACCAACAGCTTACTTTTAATTTTCTGTCTTAAGGTCTTTTCAGTAGCCATTTACATGAGAAAAATAAGAATAACTGACACGACAAGAATTCAATACGACACTTATCTTTAAAATAACTTCACAATACTTGAAAAAGAGCCAGCGGGTGGTCTAGTGGTTCGAGTCTCAGGCTCTAGAGTAAGATTTCCAACGGCAGTAGGTTCCTCTGCACGTCGGAAATTTTTCTAAATAAGTTAAACCCGGCGTGTTCATAGACGTTGTATGTGGTGTGTATGTTGGGTTGCATGTCTATTCTGGGTGGCGCATGTTAGACCGGTGAATAGCGCTAAGTACGCTAAGCCCGGGTAAAGGAGTGGGGTTGGAATCGTGGAGTTGTGCTCACGCACAGCCCCATTATTGTTAAAAAAATATGTAAAAAAATGATATGTGGGCCGAGCACGCATGTTCTGAGTGAAACTTCTTAAAATGTTATCACTGAAGGTGTTTTTCGATAACTATGATTGAATAGAAAACGAAAACGGGTATGGCATGTTTTAGTTGGTAGTAGAAATCGTTATAACAATGTGCCACCAGATATATGATGTATAGTAATGCAAAGCAGTCTACGAGTAATGGCAGTGGGTAGTGTGTGCGTCGCAGCGTTTCGATTACAAATTCATATTATCAAAATCATAGCCATATGATATATATTTTTTGTTTACAATATTTCTTAATGTTTATTCTTAATTTTTTTTTGCTGCGTGTATTCGTGAAAATCTACAAATGAAAAAGTTTTTCTCTTAGTAAAAAGTTCACTACATCGAAAGCAAAAAGTCTTATTCCTAATTTCTTTGGGCCAAAAATAATTCTTTTTTCCAAAATTAAAACAGCGCTGGTGCATCCGCTTTTAAACAAACAAAAAATCAAGTCGATATGCCAAATACTTCTCGATACATTACGTTGTATGTTTTAAAAAAAACGCTTAATCTGAAAATTGGAGATCTGTGCATTTTTTTTATTAATAAAAAAGTTTGGTACTGGTCAAAAAGGTCAACAATGGCCATTTTGTAGAGCAAATAACGTACTTAACAAGAATATGTCAATGTAATGTTGTTGTACCCAGAAATAAAATTCTTTTAAGAGGGAAGCGACTTTTAAAGTTTATTTAATTTACATGGAAATTTTATCAATTTCTAATTTATTTTTATATACAAATGTTTGTAATGTCTGAAATGTTAATATTTATATTAAAAATGATTATTTTTTTGTTTTTGTAAACAGGAAATATTATTGGAAAGTAATTTAATCTTCAGTCAAATATGTTATAAAGTATATTTCTCACAATATGTGCTATCCGTAGGGTAGCAAAGCAACATAATATAGTTGTTTAGAGTTGTGTGATCTGCGAGCAACCCACTTCGTGATAAAATCCGTGCTAAACTACTAATGCATCGATGCTCAGTATTGCCAACTGTATTATAGGAAAATCCGCAAAACAGACTAAAAACTTCAGAAAGCTCTAAACGATGCGAAAATCGGAAAACTCGGGACAACTCTTTTGACAACAAAAGAATACCAGAAAAAACACAATTATATACATTGTTTATTAAGGCTTCCGCATTTTATATTTTTATAATGTGCATTTGATTTTTTTAAATCAGTTTTTTTTTGTATTACTGCGAAACGAAAAGTAATATATTTTATTTACACGCACCCACACTGGTTTTGTTTTGTGTAGATTTTTAGGTTATAATATTGTCAATATGTCATGTCATCTCAACATTTTAAACGTAGTTAAACTGTACCGCTGTGAACGCGCTACTCTGCAAAGTAATATGGCTAATATTGGTTACGTTCAATACACGCAGCCACTTGGAACGCGCAACCAAAGTTCTGAACTCGGCCGCAGTTGCGAGATGCGTTCACAACAATCTCTGTTCAAAAACATATTACTTAAAATCAAATTATGAAGTTGTTAAAAACTCTAGGATAGCTCCAAAATAAAACATTAAGACTCCAGATCTACAACATGAAAAACTCCAGTTCTAGCGTTTAAACCTTTGCAATGAAAGATGGCCGCGCATTCGTTAAACTGCCTCCATTGCGAACGTTCGCATGTTTCACCCGCCGCCAAAGAAGTATCATTTGAAAATGAGATGTGTGCCGAGCACGTAAAACTTTTAAGCCTGTTTTCACTGAAAGTGTAATTTGAATTGTACGATTTAGCATAAAACGAAAACAGTTGTTATGTTTGAGTTAGGTTGTGGGATGCGCTATAAAAACGTCAATGCGCGTGAGTGACTTACATTAACACTTAATATATTTGTAGTTTTACCTTTTAAGTTTGTATTGCTTAATACCATATTCGGCAATGTCATAAATAAATAGGTAGGTGAGCAGTGATAACATTTAAGCATATTTTAATGTTAGATTGCATTACTGAACAGCTCTCTGCGACTGCGGTCACTGTTAGCTAGCATAGATAATACGATTCCCTCGTCCAGTCAAGTAAATGCGTGCGCACAATATACGAGGGACGTATAGAAGGGACTCGGGGGCTGATCGAGGCTCTGGAGTTTGGTCATGTTTCCAGAATTTTACATTTATTTTCTTATCTAGTATATTATTAACGATAAAAATATAAAAACAGTAGTATAACAGTAACAAAAATAGGGTACAAATTTTAGAACAGATGTTTTTTTCAATTTAAGATAATCCAGATAATCATTGATAAGAGCGTGACGCATTTTTGTCTCCGTTTCCCGAAGTCTATCCTGTTTTATCATAAGGTGCACGATTATTTTACACATGAGTATAAATACAAACTCTTTTTATATTCTAGTTTTGCTTAAATTTATGTATTTGCTTAAAACAAATTATATTATTCCGATATCTACAGGTTTTACTGCTGTTTAGTTTCTTATATTTTGAAAAAACAAGACATACTGGCTGTTTATTAAATAAGCTAATTTTATGCAAACCTGTTTATACTCACAGAATCGCATACATTTACATTTATAGATGTACTGCTATTTATATCGATATTTTATGTATAACCTTTTCTCACACTATAGAATTGATCGCAGATAAATGGACATTGTTAAACCAGAAACCATCAATATTTAAAATGTCTCTTTCCTTTCTAATATAATAATAAATTATGAGACTAAAAGCAAGAACAATAGCACTCGCAGCAGAGATACTAACAGATAGACTTGTTTGGATTCGTTACAAAAAATATTTACAAGGACCAAAACCAAGATAAATAGGCGTTCCATGATCGATTCCTCATGAAGAACATGGAAATAAAAACACGTTCCACATAAACGTATCTAAACGTCCAGCACACTACCTGTCCGAACCACCTAAAAAGCAAGTCAGAAACATCAAAAGTTTAGCCGCCGTAAATGTTGTGTTACGGCAGTTATTCGCTCCATTAAAATATACAGAGCGCCAGATTGTTTGTTAGGCTCTGGTATTTAGTTGGCTAATTCATCTTAATTTCCGACGTTCTGCTCGCTTTGTCAATGTCACTCCAGCTACAGTAGCGATGCTATCGTCTGGAAAAGAAAAGACCCATGTGCCATATAACTATTACATTCCGGAGGAGGAGGTACCTAAAAGCTATAATGGATATTTTTCGAGATAATGTCCAAAATATTTTGCCATTATACGTGAAATTCTAAGAGTCGGCCAAATTTACTTATGCTGAAGTTTTAGAAAGCTTCATCCCTTTAAAAGTTTAACAGCACTAACTCTTTAAGTGTTTTTTTCTGTTCAAAAACATTTCAACTTTCTATCTGCTTAATGAGATTCCAAAACCATTTTAAAGCTAATTCCCACAGAACAAAGCAGTTATGATTAGAAACCATAATTATCTTTCCTTATTTATCGTAATCCGACTAAGAGTGGTCTGGGTGGCGTGATTAGGTCTAGTCTTGTCCCAATCCGTATATAAGTAATCCTCTTACTGGATTAGAAAAGTCATTTAGGAAACGTATAGGAAACTTTCGGTGTGTCCGACATATCAAGATCTGATCTTCTTAAGAAAGCCCACATATGTGCCTTTCGCACAAGGGTACGACAAAAGCTCCCACGGATAAATTTTCGTCGTTTCTCTAACGCAATTTGTCCCAAGTCGCAAAGTAATCTCGCCTGTAAATGAAGGCGCGAACTTTTTAAAGATGCGGGGGTGAAAAATTAGATTTTTACGGCTTGACCTGCTCTTAGCAGCAAAATGCTGGCGGGGATTTTAGACATTCAGGGATTTAGGCTGAGTTCGCACCGATCTTACATTTTTAAGGCTTCCTGTAAGAGTTGTTTGTTAGACATAAGGGCAAATTATATAGACTTAATTGTGATTTATCGTTAGAAAACAAATTTGAAGATATATATAGACCTGTAAAAACACAAATAGGGCAAAAATACTTGGTATTGATAGGTAATTTCGATTTTTAATATCGCCTGTTTATTAAATAAAGAGCAATTCATTTTAAAATTCATAGAAAGCTTCACGGAGACATTACGCAGGTATCCCAGTTGTTTCAAATATCTTAAAAATTCTAAAATTTGTGGAAAAACGCGAATTTTCCTAAAATTGGCCTTAAATTTATTTTCACTTCCTAAACTCCTAAATTTATGCCTTCTACAGTTGGTTATGGTTGTTTTCTGGTTGATGACTTGTCGTAATTTTATACAGTGTTAATTGAAATTTCGGCTAAAGTTCATCTAATGACTTCATAATCGAAATTTTGCAAAGTGTAAGAAAAGTGAATTAGATGCATACTGTTTCGGCTAAAAATCCCTCTAATAAAAAAAATCAGTATAAATTTGTTTAGGTAATAATCAAAAGTTTTAAACAATTTTTTTATTGATTTCTAATTTTTGTCAAAATAAACAATATGTTTTTATTTACTGACGTCTTTTTTTTTGAAAGAATATTTAACTAAGTCTGTGAAGTCTAGAAAAATTGTATACGAACTTAAAGCTTCTACTCGTTCACACGAGGGGGCAACTTCGCACTATAAGTGCTTTGCAGGTTTATGCGCGCCACCTCCTGTGGGCGAGTAGAAGCGTTATGTTCACAGAAATTATTGTTTTATTTTAGAAAATTAAATAGGAGTTTAAACTCTTCAAATTGAGAATTTTGTCATTTGGCGAATTCAAAACGTCGTCAATTCAAATTGCTAATAAATGTAACAGCTAAACTTTAAGTTTTCGCACCTGTTTATCCTGCTAAATGGGCAAATCAGGTTTTAGAGTTTAGAGAATTTTAAAAGTAAACGAAAACTGTTTTTATTTGGAATTCTTGTAAAAGTATTGATGATTTTATTTGCTATTTAACGAAATCTGCTTTTTCCAATTCGACAAATTATCAACGGTAACTTTTGCCAAATTTAATGTGTTTAAATCAACCAAGAAAAAAAACAGGAAATTTTGTTTACAGCTGGTATGTAAAATACGCCCTAACATTTTTTTTGTTTTAAAATTAAGAGATATTGTGGCCTAAAATCTTAACAAAATGTATAACAAAACCAATTGGGATTCCTTGTTACGACGGTAGAGAAAACCCTAAATCGTGGCTCATCGCCAGCTCTAAAAAGCTTAGAAAATCGTATGGCTAGTTTTCAAGCAACTTTTTTTAATTAAAAATTTTAATAAATGTTTTTATATATTTTATATATTATATAGGTATATATTCTCTTATATATATGACATTACGTCAACCATTTTTTTAAATTAAAAAAAATCGCCGTTTTGAAGCTAAAGAGTTTGAAAAAAATATTTTTACTGTTGTCTTCCCATTGAACTTAAAATTCCTATCCATTCGCCCACAAGCAGACAAGCACCTGCAGTTCCTTGATTCTATACAGGGGCGCATTTAACGTCGGTGCAATCGGTGCGTTGCACCGACGGGCCCGAAGGCTGGCGGGCCCCTGTGGTCGTGTATTAGAAAACAAAATCTTTATCCA
The DNA here is from genome assembly GCA_958336395.1 of Ctenicera cuprea. NCBI lineage: Eukaryota > Metazoa > Arthropoda > Insecta > Coleoptera > Elateridae > Ctenicera > Ctenicera cuprea. Next base: position 40,652,320 of record OY284492.1, on the reverse strand, counting down.
TATAAAAAATATTTATTTCTAAGCAAGACTAAAATAGTAAAAAGTATTATTTTAAGTTTAAATGTTTATCTCCAAATAATGTAAAATAATACCCTTACATGGGAATGTAATACCGCCGACTTGATTAGCAAAGTGCAAAGCACTCATTTTTTTCATTCATTATTTAGAAATTAATACGGGGTGATCGTAAAAAAAAATTCAGAGCAGGCCATGACCGAAGTGTTCAAGTTGGCAATACTTAATACAAGCCAATTGTCAAATGTTGACAGCTGTAAAAATTTTTTGTTAGATACATTAAGTTAAATGTATCTAACCAAAAATTTTTACAGCTGTCAACATTTGACAATTGGCTTATATTAAGTATTGCCAACTTTCACACTTCGGTCATGGCCTGCTCTGAATAATTTTTTTACGATCACCCGGTACTAATAAACTCGGTTCCTGGAACTGAAACTGGCCCACGCACGTGCACCTTTGGCCCTTTCTGCCGATCCGCCACAAAGTCAAAGTATTCAATAAACAAAACCTGAGAATCTGAGAATTATTAGAGTGGTAGTAAGAAATACTTAAATAATTTTATTATTGACTGGAATCATTTCAGTTTTTTATTCTCAAATAAGTAACATCTCTCTAGTAGTGTATTATATCTATAAGATTGTATTAGTGCCAGTGCAATAATTACCTAAAATTAAAGTTTGAGCTCATTTCCGATTTCTGATATTTCTCAATGGTAAAAATATTTTCATTTAACGTTTTATTTGTCTAATTGCAATATTTGTTTTTTTTAAGAATAAATCAACATACAAACACCAATCAGGCGCAGAAAAGCGTGCGTGCGACATCTGATAAAAAACAAAAATGGGCGAAACAGGTCGCTGGTACTTTCCCATACTTTTTACGTTTCAAATATTCTCGCGTCAAGAAGTAATGGAAATTTGCATCTAATCTAGCCGGTACAAGCCCGCTGCAAACTCAAGGCGTTAGTTACGTAGGTACGGGCGCCGCTTACTCCTACTACGTAACAAGCGCTAAGATACTTATTGCGCTCACGAAAATGGTGATAACAACTTTATTTGTAGAGTTATCAAAAATATGCATATTTGAAGATTTGATTTGTCTTTAGATGCGCTACAACGCTATGTGTTTAAAAGTGCAAAAAAATGTTTAGAAAAAATCTATACCAAAAAACAGGTCTAATTCCGGTTCCGAATAACGACCTTACAAAAAACTGCCTGCAAGTAAAACACAATTGCAATGTTTTTACTGCACGTAATTTAGGTTTTTGTATAAAGAAGGAGGAAAAATGGTTGAAACTTTCCTGGTGCTGAAGTCTTTATTAATTCCGATATTCTGATTTCTATGCCTGAAGGTACTTAGGTACCTAATATTATCAATGCTTATTAAGGAAAAGGTTTGTACCCTATGTGCAGTAGTCAATGCTAGTAAAATTACTAATTTTTTAGTTAAATATTTAAAATTTAATGATTTTAAGGAGCATAACTTAGTAATAAAGACCAGCACTAGTGCAGTATCCCAAGTTTTTTCATACTTTGGTTTGGTTGGCTTTAGTCTGAAAACGCATCGAAAGAGTATTTTGATGATTCTGTTATTTGAATAACAATATTCGCTGATGATTGAAACGGATTATAACGGTCCTTTTTACAAAAAAGCCACCAACCTTGTAACGACACATTGTACTGCTTCAATGTTGTACTAGAAAGTAAAGCAATTAAAATATCTGCAGCTGCCTCTGACAAACCCCTGTCGATATATACTTTCCTAATAATTGTACGGCAATCAGCGTAAGGTTCCTGCACACACCAAATCGTATCAAAATCGGCCAACGGGTTCCGAATATATAGGGGAACGAACGAAGTGTATTGCGTAGATTGAAAACTCAGCACAATGCCTCAAGTCAGAATGTCAGATTTGGCAATACTTTTAATCGAACGAGATACTCTCAACAATTTGAGTTTAGAAAATATTGTGAAAAAATTTATGTCGGCTAAAGTTAGTTCGCTTATCAACATTTTTTTAAATCTTTATTTTTTTGTCTGTTTATTTTTGTTTGTTTTAAGAGAAAAATAAATTTTCGGTAAATTTTGCATTGTTTGCTGTATTTTTTAATCTGTAGGTCACTTCGCTGCGGAGTGCGGGCCCCTGCATGACTTGCACCGAACCGCTGCATAGCTTAAAAACGCGCCTGATTCTATAACCTTTTTCCTTTTGCAAAAAATTCGAAATTGCAAATATTTATAAAATCAACCACATTTTTCTTCCAAATGGGCAAATGTAGAACTTTTTGTAAGATCTACAATCAACCAGCTACTCATTGCCTTTGAATGTCATCTATGTTTTGTAATTTTTAGCTGTTCTGGTGTATTTCAGATGCGTCCAACCGCCCGGTAGCTTCTGCATTTGACGATCTCACCAATACAGGGTGCGGCAACTAAAGTATTACAAGCTGTTATCTCCAAAACTATTAAAAGATTGAGCAACATAAATGTTTTTTTTTATTTAAGGGAGTAAAGAAGCCGTATATTAGGCTAACGGTGAATTTTTAAAAGCCACCCTATGTTATGGGTTGGTAACTTGCAAATTTTAAATAGGGTAATACATAATTTATAATATTTTTTGAATATCCACATGAAAATAAGTACGGCATATTTTTCTACATTTCTTGAAACACGTTTACCACCCTTATCAAATGAGGGGGCGGGTAAAATTCTATAAATGTTAAAATCCGGTACGAGCTTAAGTCGGTGGCACTACACTCTAATGAGGAGTTTGGCCTGCAATGCGGTGGGTCAGGGCCACCGGACCATCGCTTCCGATACCCAGCCGTCTCGCACTCTTGTATGAAGTACGGGGTGTTGTGGTAAGCACCACCCTTTAGACGGCTGCCTTACTTCCCTCACCCCCCGAGGGGTTTGGTTCCCAATTTTTTTAAGCGACTGGGTAGGCCGCCCGCCAGGCATTCGGATTTGAACCCAAGACCTTCCGCGTAGCAGTCAAGTGCCCTAACCACTCGGCCACTCTGGCGCCGGTACGAGCTTATTGTTTTTTAATTTAAATGTACCTCCTAATAAATAAGCGAGCAGAATTAGACCAATCAAAGTTTAATAAGGGTATAAAATGCAGGTTTAGAACCTCTAGTAAATAGGGGTACGAAATTTTTTACATTTTGCACTCTAATTAAATTTAGTTTAATTTAATTTTAATTGTTTATTTTTAGTAGGCACATTTAAATTTAAAAAAAAATAATTTTGTTCCGTTGCTGTTTATATTTATAGGGTTTTATCTCCCCATTTATTAGGGGCAGTTACTATATGTTTTTAAAAATCTGTTTAAAAATATAAGCTGTATCTATTTTGATGCGGACATTAAAAATTATAATGATCTTTTTAGAATTTTCAAGAAACCACCTCTTAAAATATGGTGGTTTCTAAAAACTCACTATTATTCTACTATAGGGCCACTTCCGTCCCATAAAATTAACAAAAATGTTGCTCATTCTTTTATAGTTTTGGAGATATCAACTTATAATACTTTGGTTGCCGCACCCTATATACTCTTAAAATATGGTGGTTTCTAAAAACTCACTATTATTCTACTATAGGGCCACTTCCGTCCCATAAAATTAACAAAAATGTTGCTCATTCTTTTATAGTTTTGGAGATGTCAGCTTATAATACTTTTGTTGCCGCACCCTATATACTATGGAACACTGTAGTATTATTTTAGAGTTTTATAAATTATTGTTTTAAGATTAAATTACACACATTTACTGAAGCCGTTCCTAATATTACTTAGTTTGTTATGTACTACTCAAGTTTTAGGTATCATAAGAATCCAGATATCTCGATTTCCTTCTCCATATGTTAACTGATCACAGAAGAATATATTTTACGCATGATATTTAGACAGAAACTCCTACAACAATTACTACTACACACTGCCACCACGTTCGCCAGACTTAACTCCAATGGAATTTTTGCATTTGAGGTTGCATGATAAACAAACATATTTTCGGCCTATTTTTACATTTTTATTCTTCGTCCCTGCAATTTCTCTTAATTTGGATCCCGATTTTGCAGATATGCTGTATATAAGTCGGTGTGAAATGTTCTTAACTGAGACTAAATTAAAGCGTTTCCATCTCAACTTGAGTTTTATGTAGTTGCACAAGAGCAAGCAATAAATCACCGGGTCCGGACGGTCACCATTGCCACCGTGAAGGCAGAGGGATGGGCACAAGTTTCTAGAATTACCACTTTTATCTATTCTATCTGAGTCGCCACGTATGATGGTATAAGGGTAAAGTCATATTTTGTTGCCGAATCTTATCTCGTCGTGTTCATCTACAGAGAAAATTCATTTATATTTTCGAAGGGAGAGCTTGATTGTTCAAGAGATTGCTTTGGAATTTTGATTGAATACTTTGTGTGCAAGCATTCGATTTTTATTTGTTTTTAACAATATTTTTTAATAATGTTGACGTGTTTTTTTTTGCTTTTCCTAAATAAAAGCATTTCAAGCGTAAGTGCAATATGTCAATACAAATCTGGAAATTCTGACGCACAGAACAAATTGATACAGACTGCATTTCGTGATAAGGGACGTAATGTGGGGGGTGGATTCCGGATTCCCCTATGGGGAAGGCATTTGTTGGGGTTTAGACATTATGGACGTAACGTATTTGTAATGAGAAATGGGATTAATTTTGATTGCTCCAAGCTTTTAAAGAGCAGGGTGGGATAATATGATTTTATTGTAATGGTAGCTATTGCTTACTCTTGAATTAAAGAACAAAGAAGCTTGATTTACCTACTTACATTCTACACGTCATTATAATCGCGTCAGACATTTCAACATTAAAATATGGATTTAAAGGATTAGGTTATTTCTGAAGCTAGAGTATGAGTATGGTACTAGAGATACTCAGTGGCGGCTCGTGGTGTGGTGTACTGAGAGGCTTTTTAAAGTATTTTTTTTTGTTTTTACCCAAGTTTTAGGTAGCCTTATATTTCAAACCCATCCTTTACGTTGGCAAAATGATTTATTTTTACCAACATTTTCATTGAAGTCTTTAATAGATTTCGATAAGCACTCTCTAATAAAATTATTGTAAATTGATACTCACATTGCCAGTGTGTCAAAATGCAGAAAATTTTTCATGTGGTTTACCGATAGAAAATGTGTTTGAATTTTAGCTTTTAAATGTTTGCATTCAATATGAATTATCACAAAATAGCAGACAGTGGAAACAAGTGAAAGCATTTTCTTACATGGCATTCACAATCCAAAATTTATCCAAATTTATTTTGCACGGACATCGTACAACACCACTAAATTATGATTACACAACCAACAACTGTTTTCACACTACTACGTCGTGTACGTGCGAATCCCGCAAATTAGGCCGCTATTAGCAAGCGCTTATCACGGACAACTGACAGCATAATTCTCGGAAGTTGTAGGTTCGTGACCCTGAAGTCTTTAATAAGCAGATACTTCTACCCTCTTTTAGCTTGTGTAATATGAATTTCACCCCAATGAGGTTTCTATTTCACCCTTATGCATTTAAATGCCCTTTATGCCGGCGGCTTTATTCGGTGCCGTATAGCTGAATTGGGGACTGACAGCCAAATGACCCTCGCATAGATTCGTTTAATGCGCGCGAAATACTCAAACATTCAAACGTTTTCCGGATCCTGCCGCAGCTTTTTAATAAACATTCTCGCATAGAAATCTCATAGAAAACTTAACAATTAAAGTATTTTTTAAATATAATAGTGTATAATATGTTGTGTACTCAAAGAAAAGTAATTATTTATTTATTTTTCATTTCATTGGCAGGTCAATGACCATTTGACCCAATAGAGAAACTGAAGGTACTTACTTTAGTAAAATAAAATAGTTTACAAAACTGTCAAAAATTAAACTGTAAAATAGTTTTCGTATTGATGGAAATGTCTTGGATAAACAATCTAGAAAAAATAAGCAGAAATAGAGATTTTTCAAGACCAGGAAAAAAAATTAAAAAAAAAACAAATATATACCTGAACGACGCTGGGAAAAAGTACTGGAAAAGGGAAAGTCTTATAGCAAAATTTCTCAAAAAAAATTAAGAACAAGATACCCAAACAACACCATACGTCCCGATTTTGGCAAGACAGTCTTGATTTTTAGGCCCGTGTTCCGTTATCCTCGTAAAAGCTAAGGGGACGTAATAATGTCCCGCTTTTCAGCTCATAATATTAGTACATAGAAAGAAACATAGCGCATACAAAAACTTTCTGCATTATTAATTTTATTTAATTCTGTCACTGTGTTTAACACTCATAGCGTCATAGTTACATGATCTGCAGGATAGGCATGCACCTGGCTATACTGATACCACAACACTACTCACATATGCATACAGAATGTTGCATGACTCTGTACAAACTTAAGGGGGACATTCCTCGGGTCATTTTTGGTAAACAATGTTTAATAAACATGATTCCGGAAACGCTTCCTTACAGAGTTATAGCCTCCCGAAGATGAAACTGGCTATAGTGACGTTTTAATTTTTATCTCTGCCAAATATTTCAATATTTGATTTACATTTTCTACGACTATTTCACTATAGATAATTTCACTTCTTTTCGTTGATATCTATTTACCACGGGCGTAGATGGACGGGGTGCTCAAAATACATTAAGGCATTGTTAATGGCTTGAAACGAAAACAAGAAAAAATGTAAACCATCGTTAGTACAATATCCATACAAGATTTAAATCAAATATTCCAATTTAACGCGGAGATACTAACTAAAGCGTGATTATACTGTTTCATCTTCTGGAAGTTGTAACTCCGTAAGGAAGCGTATCCAGTCTTATGTTTCTTAGACTTTTTATACTTAAAATGACCTCGTTAAAGTCATACAACATCTTGTGCACGTTGTCTCACTTTCGATATAACTTTGGTATATTTATAGTTATGAAAAAACCGTTGGCATGTTGTTTAAGACAAATTCAATGGTAGAAACGAAAATACAAAATCTTGGTGTGTTTTTGAGCTATAGTAAAAAAGTGAAGTATTTTAACCATTGTGTTGGGTGTGTATAGCTCATTTATTTCTACAGGTATTAAAAAATGCTATGAAGAATTTTAATAGATTTTTTTTAGTTGTGGCGTACTCAGATTTTTTATATTTGCAATAGTTTTTGAGTTACAGCACAACATGAAACGAAACACGGAAGATAAAATTTACAACAGACAAATGTCTGTACTAGGTTTACATAGATACGTTGTTTTCTATTTTCATATGTAATAACTCGATTATTAAAAAAAATAAGTATATCAAACTACGTATTTTTGAAAAGCCCTGAAAATGTCCTTCAAATAATATCTAAGCGAACTACGATTCCCATTTAAAATAATTCGTGTTGTGTTGTAACTCAAAAACGATTGAAAATATAGAAAATAGAAAGGAAAGTCAGACAGAGAGTGAATGAGATTGTAAAATCAACTGATAGTACACTGAATTATTTCCAAGTTTTTTTTGTAAAGATAATCGAATGTTTTGATTTTTGGGAAAAAGAATCCCAAAAACGGAAAAACAACTTTCTTCGCCCAAAAATTTTGTGGGTGGAAATTAACCCCCTCTTCCTGAAATACCGGCGTATGTTAAACTTAAGTTGAGAACTTTATTCTACTATCACTCATGAGCAATTTAGCTCAAGCAGAATTTTTAATCGGCCCCTGTTTATTAAGAAAAAAGGTAGGAATTTTCGATTTTCAAAAACTCATGGAAGGTGCCACAAAGAAGTTAGCGGACTAGGGCACAAATCAATTTGAAGCTGATCCATAGCTATATATGTACAAAATTTAAAAAAAAGTCGTGTGGCCAGTTTTTAAAAAAGTCATTATTTTGATATTTATTTTATTTCACAGTTTTAGTAGTTCCAAAAACTATAGATGCTTGTAACATTGTGTATCGTTAGGGCATTTCCGTTATCAAATTTAATCCTGATCTGATAACTCGTTTTTGAGTAAATAGGCGTTAAAACTCATATATTCAAAAATTCATAGAAGGCGTCGGGGAGAAATTTGCGAACTGAGACATAAACGAAACTGTAGCTCACCCTCAGCTCTATAGGCTTACAAAATGTTTTTGAGCAGTATATTTTTGAAATTTCCGAAATTTTGGAAATGTTTTCACTGTATAGCTTTTAATTTTGCGAAAATTTTTGTGCACAGTAACATTATGTCTATACGGCTATTAAGATAACATTTTTGAAAGCGATCTGTCCACCTGTTTTTGAGTAATAAGGTGCTAAAGTCAAAATTTTCAAAAATTCGTAGCGGCCACGAAGTTAAACTTACAAAGTTTGGAAAAAAAGCGTTAAATTTGCGCTAAAGTTTTCTTAATCTATTAAACATTCTAATAGCATTTTTTAATATCTATAGAAATGAATGAGCCATAACATCCAATACAAATGTTAAAAATTTCACCCAAGTACCCAGGATACCTAGGCTTCCGGGTTGGAGTCGCGTCATCGGTGCATGAACTGCCGACGTTTCGTCTTCGGTTGCACGGGACATCTTCAGGGCTGTGGTGTTCCAAGTGACCACAGCCCTGAACATGTCCCGTGCAACCGAGGACGAAACGTCGGCAGTTCATGCACCGATGACGCGACTCCAACCCGGAAGTCTAGATGTTATCAACAACGGCCGCGGAAGCCTGCAACTTAGAAGCGATATTGATTTAAATCAAATTTTAAACAAACGTTTTAAACGCAGTTATAGAAAAACATTTGAAATATCATAGAAATGTATTTAACGCGCAGAAAATAGCAGGGTATAAAAAAAATAAATCAGGAATATCCATTGAAATTGCCTTTTTTTAAATTAAATTATAATCGATCAAAAAATTTAATTAATCAAATATAATTCAATTTAAATGAAAATTAAGACGTTTTTGTTTCAAACCTGAATCGCCAATATTCTAATTATTTAGTTGGTTAATTCTCTAAATTATTCAATAAGGAACTACAAATGTGAATTTTATTGATTAGACCACCCTCTAATTACAACAACGTTTACCTTGCCCGAAGGGGATTAAATCGCAGAAAGGGTCACATCTGTATACCTAGCCAAAATTAGAGTGGCTTTGTTTTTTTTTCTTGTCATTTACAATCCGTTATTGTTTCTTCTGAATAACGTAGATCTAGTGTTAAAAATAGCTTAAAATTATTAAATAAAATATTTTTTTTGTTTAATTTAATGAGACATGTTTTTTCCAACCCTGAAAGTATATGACCTAACTAATCTACCCCGAGCAAACCCTGGACTAAACTATATATTTATCAATTCCAGCTTTACTTCGTTAAAGTCCATATTTAATGAGTATCTGTATATAAAATACTTAATCACTTTAACAATATCTATTTATTTAAACCTTATACGTATTTCGGCATGTTTACATGCCATTGTCAAAGGTTATATAACCTTTGACAATGGCATGTAAACATGCCGAAATACGTATAAGGTTTAAATAAATAGATATTGTTAAAGTGATTAAGTATTTTATATACAGATACTCATTAAACTATATATTCTCATAAAACCACCCTCAAATCATCTAAAATTCATTCCTTTATTCTTAGCTTACCAGTAGCTTTTTATTCTCTTTACCTTCATCTTAATAGTTACAAGTTGCTTGAGTGCACTTGCATTAGTGCAGAAATTTTATTTATTTATCAAGGAAACGTCTAGATAAATTGCTACGGTAAACCATGAATAAGTCGAAAAAAATTTTGACCGGTCAATCAGTTTCGCAATTTTTGACCGGTTTTTAAAAAAACGATTTTTGAACCATTGCAAACCAGTCAAATAAACGGCTTAAAAAAACCGGTTTGAAAAAACGGTCTGAAAAAACCGGTTAAAAATAAAAATCTAAAAAAGACGGTCTGCGGAACCGGTCTTATAAAACCGATATGTAAAACCGGTATGAAAAACCGGTCTGAAAATGCGGTCTGAAAATACCGTTCTGAATAAAATGGTCTAAAAAAACTGGTCTGAAACACCGGTCTGAAGAAACCGGTCTGAAAAAACTGGTTTGAAACAACGGCCTGAAAAAACCGGTCTGGAAAAAACAGTTTTGAAACACCGGTTTTAAGAAACCGGCCTGAAAAACCAGTCTGAAAAAAACAGTTTGAAAAAAACAGTCAAAAAAAACAGTAAAAAAAACGGATTGAAAAAACGCTCTGAAAAAACGGTGTAAAAATGGTCTGAAACAATGGTTTCTAGAAACCGGTCTAAATACCGGTCTGAAACAACCTGCCTGTAATACCCGTCTTAAAACCAGTCGTGACATTGCTCATGTCGATATGCGTAAACTAACACTTCTAAGCTGTTATTATCCAGTAGCGTTCCGCCCTATTAGGCAGGGTAGGCCGTGCCTACCCATAATTTTTCAACTTTAAAAAAAATCAAATAGTTTTAATAAAAAAAGTTACCTTTACATTTACATTTATTTTTTTAACGTAACCGCGTAATATTAAAAATTGGGCGCCAAATAAATAAACCGTTGCTTTTATACACTGTTCCGCATACCGGCATACGCGAGCCTTATCGTTACCAGCATTACACAATCAATAATTTGTTATTCTTAATACGTCTGCTTACACATTGGTAAAGGAATGCAATGGTCCGATGCAAACAAATAGTGGCGATATTGGGGCGCAATAACCACCGTATAGGCGCGCCTGTTCCTGGGTCCTATGGCTTTATTTGTCAGCGACAATCAGCAGCGTGCAAATTTATTTAATACGTTGTTTGTACCTTTGCAGGGAAGATAAAAAATCTCGTGGATCAACTCTTAAAAGATGAATACTTGTTTTGTTGATATTTGATAGCGATAATGAGCTTAATTTTTGAAATACAGAATTTTACTGTTTTTTTTTCATCTTAATGATTATTTTAGGATTTGCATTTGCTTACCCAAATTTTGAACCCACGCCACGCCACTGTTATTATCTATGTAATTCTACTTATTGAAAATAAATAAGAAATACCAGCTTATATCTTATGTTTATAATTTGGTTTTATTTATTTATCATCATTTAAACCTAATTCCTCTTATCTATATCCGCATAAATAGAAAAATTACTGAGTTGAATAGTGATTACTTACAAACCAATTTAATGGTTTTTCAGGCCGGTTTCAAACAGGTTTTTAGAAATTTTCAAATCGACGATTTCCCTAAAAGAATTAACCCGTTAACCGGTGAACCGTAACCAGCCGACAGCACTAGTAAATAATAGTGCGCTTTGTTGCATCGCCTTCTTTCAGACGTGAAACTTTTTTTATTATTTGCTATTTTATAAATTTTGTAGGAAATAATCCACCTCTGAACTTTGATTTTCAAAATTTTATAAATATTACAAAAAATATAGCTAACATTTCTTCCGAACTCGCCTTGAAGAACAGGCCTGGCGGGGACCTACAGCGAAGGAGTCGTAAAAGTGATACTTTTTATAGTTATGTCAGTTTTTTAATAATTCAAAAACCAATAAACTTTCATAACCGGTCATCTATTACAAGCGTAATATTTTAAGCTAGCAGGAATCTGTCAATTTACTCAAATCTCGCGGTGCGTAAATTCAAAGCTCTCTCTTTAATATCCTTTTTAATTAATTTCGTTTCTTCGTAGGCACATTAGTCACATTAGCTTTTCGTGGATTTATTTGTAATGTATTCAAATTATTTCGTGGCGTTTAAATTCAAATTCTGAAGCCTTTGACCTCAGATTCCATTCGTTTTATAATTTCATACATGTTTGTTTGTTTGTTTAGATGAAGCGGCTAAGTCATGTATGCTGGTTAATTGAATATTTTCAAATCCACCTCAGTCGTGTACATAACTTTATGATTAGTAAGCGGACGGGGGTCTTTGATATTCGTTTTTTGTATCGAGAAAAGATGATTGAGTGCTTTTCAAAAGATGCGGCAGCTCGCCGAACGTTTAGTTAGTTGTATTGTTCAAAATATCAAATTTCAATTTTTTTCCACTCCTAAAATATTAATAATTCCCGGTAGAAACCTTATAACCCCGATTCCGTAGACATAAAGACAAAGCAGAGGTAGAAGTTCATAATTCAAATAATTTTATGAGGGTGCTTTTTCAGAAACCCGAACAAGCTGTTTGGAAATTTAAGACCACTTGGCAGAATATGTTTACCTATAAAATTTATAGTAAAATGTCTATTTTAAATATTGTCAAACAAGAAGGCGGTATCACATTCGTGTGGGATTTTATATGGAACTGTCAGTTGGCAGTAGTTACGGCGTCTGTTTTACAACAGCATGTTAGGCGTGTAATCGACCCGTTACGAACCGTTCAAGTTACACAAACCACCGCTCGTATCCCGTTTCACCGTGAGATTAAAATTAAAATTATAATTCGATACCATTATTCTCGGAATGTGTTTCAATAACTGTATGTACAATCATTGATTCCATGGAGTTTATTACAGCACTCAACGAGAGAACTTAACATGCGGTTTAATTTAATCGCGTTTATAGCACAATTATTCTGAAAAACACGTTCATACTTATTTAAAGCTTTCCAAATGTTACGTCTTTAACACTTCCATAAAATCGTTATCAGGATTTTACGTAAAATTGTCAGAACTATGAATTATTGTAAAAAAAGGAGGAAACAATTTCAATGCGCCCAACCCCTAAATGTATGCGGTGCTGCAAAAACCGCAACTTTTTTTAGTAATTTTAATAAAACAATAATTGTCTTCTATTACTTTTAAATGAAAGCGCGAATTTCTATAAGATGTCCGGAAAAGTTTAAATTACAAAATTATAACGCGCGAGCTGCGAGACGGACAGACAGAAGTGTTGTAATTTAGTAATTTTAACTTACGGACGGTTCTGCCCTCTGCTGTTCTGCATTATCAGTTAACACTAAATATGTCACGTAGTGTTTTGCAATTTTAGCCTACCAGCGGGGCTACACTGCAGTCAATTGGCGCTGACGGTGCCGGCACCGTTAACCTTGAAAACAAAATTTTGTAACGTTCGTACGAACAAAAATTACAAATTAAGGGAGGGACCTGATGTGGTTATTGAATTCCATGAAAATAGCAAAAGAAAACAGGATGACGGCAGGGGTCTAGTCCGAAAAGAAAGATAGTACCGAGGCGCAAACTTTTTCTCTGTATTTTCATTGAAGTACTAGGAATAACCTCACATTGATTTTCCATTGGAGTACGAGGAGATACTTCAATACACTATAGATAGATACTTGTGGCGACGTGCTTCAATGCGCACGTATTTACCTCCACACTCTATCCTATGCGATAAAATTGTTTTTGGTGTTTCGACACTCGTTATATTGTAGGTCTAACGAACACCTAAAACATGTGGATTTAGACACAGGTGAAGCGTATTTGTAAACAACCTTCTCCAAACGCCGCGCCGGTGTCTGTTTTTAGTATTTCCTATTTTAATTTATAATAACTAGATCTGCGGATCCACGACAAAAGCGCGGCAGAGCGATGTAACAATGAAGTAAAAATGAATTTTATTTTAAACGGACTTTTTATTACAATGATAGCAAAATAGTTTTTTTCTAAATAATAACTCTCAGATAACCACTGATACTGTTCATACGACACATTTCTACATTTTCTATTGCTTGATTTGCCGTTACTTCAATATTAACAGTTTTACTTACTTCTAATATCGGCATCGGCATTTACAAACCTAAAACAAACTTCTTTTTTCCTTGTTTTTAATTCTTGATTTCTTGATAAAGGTGTTTCAAGTAAAACACACACCATGTCATTTAAAGGATACATTTTGTATTTTAAAAGACTTGGACTTGCTCCAATGAAACACCGACACTCCGTCACATTATAAGCATACATATACTGCGAGTTTTTTATCTTTCGTGAAGGTATACGCCAATAATAGCGCCGAGGTAAAAAGAACAGGCAAAAATAGCGCCGCAAATATGTCGCCGACAAAAATAGAGTCGTCAAAAATAGCGCCGGTCAAAAACGTCGCCTGCAAAACAAGCATCGTCAAAAATAGCGCCGATCACAAACGTTGCTGGCAACAATAGCGCCGTCAAAAATAGCGCCATCAAAAATGTCGCCGCCACAAGTATGTCTGGCAAAAACAGCGCCATCAAAAAATGCCGTCAAAAATACCGCCGGTCAAAAACGTTGACGGCAACAATAGCGCCGTAAAAAATAGCGCCGTGAAAAATATCGTCAGTCAAAAACGTCTCTGGCAAAAATAGAGCCATTAAAAAAAATGACGACTAAAATAGCCTGTCAACCAAGTCGCGGGAAAAATATCTCCGTCAAAAATAGCCCTCCAAAAAAGCAATAAAATATTTGACGTTAAAAATAGCGCCGTCAAAAATAGCGCCGGTCAAAAAAAAACGCCGGGCAAAACTAGCGTCGCTTAAAATAGTGCCGTCAAAAATAGCGTCTGCAAAAATAACCCGTCAAAAACGTCGCCGACAAAAATTCTGCCGTCAAAAATGTCGCCACAAAATGTCGCCGGCAAAAATAGCCCGCTGAAAAATAGTGCCTTAAAATTAACGCCTTAAAAAACGTCGCCTTACAAGTACTTTGCATATTGATAGAAGTTTGATTAAATTTGTGTAATTCTTAAATCAAAATTTCATCAAAACGCCAAGTATTTCCATAGCGATGTTTCTTATGGCGTCTATTTTTAGACGCTATTTTTGCCGACGACATTTAAGACAGCGCTGTTTGCCGGCGCTATTTTTGACGGCGACATTTTTGACCGGCGCTATTTTGCTGCATTATACTGCATGTTGGTTGAATATTAAAAAGCACAATCAAGTTACGAAAAACCAATACTTTTCGTCAAAAAGTATGGATTGCATTAAATTTTGTGCTGCATTTAAATTACCGTTACGGGAACATGACGAATCAGTTACTTCTGAGAATCCGTGAATATTTTAGGCACTCATAAATTCGTCATAAAATCAACCAAATCTACAAAAAGTATATTATTGTTATTTTTAAATTAATGATTCAAGTAAGTGAAAACTGTAGCTTAGATTTTAGCAAACGATTATTGTTTTAATTTTTAACTTTTTAAATAGGAGCCCGAGTGGTCTATTGGTAAGACCAGACTCACAATGCGTGAGTACTCGGTTCGAATCTCGGAAGAAACAGACAATTTTTCTGTAATTCTGTGGATCGGTATCGAGCTCGGTAACCACTCGACATTGAGTTACAATTAACGGCGCTTGCCTTGATTACCGGCTGAACAAGACAAGTAACAAAGCTCCACACGACATAAACACATGTGTGAATGGCATTGAATGAATGTGCATGAGGGGTGGCATAGGCTTCAGGAGCGTAGTGGTTTAAAGGTCATAAAGCCCCACTACCTCCTATTACACAAGCGAAGAGCCTACCCGGAGTGAAAAACTTAGACACCCAACGCCCTAAGGGCAAAAAGGGATTTCTAAAGCAGAAGAAGAACTTTTTAAATACCTAAAATCTTCATTTTTACACAATGTCTGGCACTAAAAATGATGATCGTCAACTTTAAAAAACATCGTCTGCGGCGCAGTTTACTTTTGGTGCTTGTCTTTGCATAACTGCTTCTTTTGGGACCCACGAACCGCCACTGGCAATTATCAGTATATCACCTTCCTATTTAATGGTTTTCTGCTCTACTCCTCCACCCATCCCGTTCTCTATAATCGACTTTTTTACTATCCCTCCCTACTCACCACCTCATCCTCCGTCGTTACAATCTCCACCCCTTTCCTTTGTCCTTGTACCTTTTTCTTACATTCCTGTCCCCATTTTTATTTTACAGCACACTTTTCTACTGTGCCTCTTTTTGACCATTTCTTGCTTTTCCCCCTGTTTTCTTGCTATTTCCGCCCCCTATCTCTTTTGTAATCCATTTCGTCCCTTTTCTACGACTTTGCCTCCACGCTGTTGCTTGTTCTTCCAAAACTTTCCCGATTTCTCGTTTACTGCCTTCGTTTTTTTCTCTTATTCATCTTTCTCTTTTCCTCTTCTCCCCAATACCTTTTTACTTTCTCTCCCCTCCCCAGCGCAATTAATTTCTATCTTTGATCCAAATGCTTTCTCTCTTCAGCCCCATTACTGTTCCTTATGCACGTGCTTAGTTTTCCCGCTTCCGATTTTGACCTGTTCTTTCCTTTCTCTCACTTTCTCCTATGTTGCCATACTCTTTCTAACAATAAAGGGCTTTATAGATTTTCATCCATATTGAGCCGTTTTTTCTCAGCGAATCTAGAACAATTTTGTGCTTATTTTTAGATAGAATCAAATTTACATGTGTCAATTCGTATCAATCAATATCACAAAATCCCTCTCTAAGGCTCATATTTCCTTAAATTGCCGTAAATTAGTTTTGCCCATCTGTTTAGTTTTTTACACTAATTTGTCTTATCAAATCAAGAAAACGGACCGTGCTTTTCTTAATTTGTTTTTGCGAAAGAACAAATTATTAAATTTATCATCTAAGACACCCATGGACCGGATACAGCGCTTCAAATTTAATGGGCCCTCTAAGATCATTAACTTAAAACTGCAGGAACATTATTTATGTCACGTGTCATATTCAGTAAATTAATTAACGAATTTGTTAGGGCTCCATGCCTGGTTTCTACACCCCCATTTATCCTCCACGTTGCAGTGTGCTCTGAGTACTTATCTTTTTTTTATGCTCAAGTATAATATACTTAATTTTTTAGAAAGTTTAGAAACTTCATCAATTTTTGAAAGCGAAGTGTCGGTTTGTCAGTTTTATTTTCGTATGAACATTACTAGGCAGTATTTTGCATTAAGTAAAAAATTGTTAATTTTAATTTGTCTATCAACTTCTTTTTTAAAACATGGGGCGTGACTGTTTAATTTGAGGTGCCCAAATATTTATTTTAATTCCAACCACGTCGGATCCCTTGATGGTGCTGGTGTTTTAATATAGAAAATAGAAACGGTTACATAATTGAATAAAACTAGAACTAGGAAGTAGCACCATGTGTTAAAAGTGGGCAGAAATTTTGCCTACGTTTCATGATAATTTAAATTTTGCCACGGTAGCTCACTAAAAACATCACATATTTAATTTACCTGCATACCTGAGCTAAATAAGGTCGAATTGAAATTCTCAAATAATGGTGCCAAACGTTTCTCATGATTGTGGTTTCTCTTCCACGTATAACATTTTTTCTATTACTGCTCATAATAATTTCTTGACCAGCAGACCAAGTTAGTACATTTCCGTCCCTATAAGAAATCATTACACTCGTTACGCTTCATTACATCTTGTGGCATGAGGGTCATTATTTCTTGCAATTCAAATAACAACTTTGATTACAGTTTTTGTTGTTCTTCTACCTCTCTTGGTACTCGATCTAATTTTTTATTATTATTGTTACATTTATGCTTGTGATCACCGTATGAATATAATAAGGTGTCGGTTCCGGTTGCTTAAAGGTGTAAATTTTATTTTAAATTCAAATTATAAGAATTTTCAATTTTGGTATTCAAAACCTTAATTATAATTAATTAAATCAGACCGGGGGATTTTTTTATAATTATAAATAAAAGAACAGGAACATTCAAAAGCGTTTCAACAGGACGAAGGCCAGTTGTGTGTTGTGTTAGACATCTGCCATGGAGAGCTTAACCCTTTCAGCTACATCCACGCGATTTTAGCTCATAAAATTCGTTTACATGCGAGGTAGTCTCGTGTACCCGAAGACTTTATATTTTCGCAAGTTCAAGCAGCCATGGATATGTCACAGCTGGAATGCAAAATGAAGTGTGTGCTGTTGTGCAGGGGCGGAACCAAAGTTATTCGTTCTCGTGCTTGATTCATCTGCTACGGGAATAAATAACGTATTTAAACAAATATTTATGTGCTTCTGCGATATCAGAAAACCTGCTCTAACGCCTTTTACGCTGTATGGGCTGCGACACGTCAGCGTTGTGACACCCGAAGCAAGCAAACTTGACGTGCGACATTGCTGGGGTTGTAGAGTTGTCACAATAATCACAATATCCGGTTTAGATATGTCTTCGTTAATTTTGTTTGAAAATTAATGAATTAACACAAATATAGAGTTTGTTAGCAGGTGTAGTATGTTGTAGAGTTTTTTGTCTTGCAGATATAAACAGCGACAAAAAGCAAAAAAATACGTACATGGAAAAGCGCATCGCCTTTAATATCTCTCAAACAAAATATTTTATGAAAACATGGCCCCAGCAAAAATGTTTTTAAGAAATTTTAAAATAAACCATTGTTATTTAATATTTACGATAGGCTTGCGCTTTTTTCGTGGTGAAACAATTTTGCAGATTATTTCCGGGAAAAAATCTTCCTCTGAAAAAGAAACTCGTTTTCAGAAAAATTTAGTCACCACACCGGTGGCTGTTTCAAACCCCTACTTTCCATAAAAGTTTTTTTCATTCAAAAGTTTTTTTTCCCCAGAGGACATTTTTCGAAAGAGTAACTCTTTTATTGTAGAATTTTTTTATGAACACTTCATCAAAAATGATTTGACACTAAAGAACTTGATAGAAAATTTCTTTCTACAAAATTTGTGTAATTGTTTTATTTTTTTTTTCAATGAAAGTTTTTTTTTGTCGGTTTTATATTTTTGAGGTACTTTTACAGAACTTTTCACGAAACATTGTCCAAAATTGGCATTTGAAGAAAATATATGTTCTTCCTTAATGTTGCTGGCGTAGAATTAGGTAGATATTTCAAAACCAAGCGCACAAGGTTGAGTCTGAATACAACAGAAACTGGAATATAAATATAAGCACGAAAACTGAAGAAGAAACAATTTCCTCTTTTTACACTATACAGGGTGTGGCAGCCCGCTGTAATTGGTCGATTGAAAGTTACGTATTAGAGATAGAGAAAACTTTCTTAAATAAAAGTTATTCGGGGTCATGTGTACTATCACATAAAAATATTTTGCATTATACAGGGTGTATAATATCAGAGTGGCATAGCAAACTTATTTATTTTTAAATTGAATACCCTGTATATTTTTGCAAATTATTTTTCGCCTTTTAATTTGCTTTCCGACTGTTTTTTGTGTTTTCAATTCCGTTGCGGTGTCGCCAAGTTATTCAACTTTTTCTGTAAATTTGACATTTGCAGACCTTATTTTATGGACAGATAAAGCTACGTTTCATAACCATGGATTTGTCAACCGTCATAATTATCATAAATACTCTGATTCTGACTCGCACGTTGTTGTTGAAACCCATCGCCATAATAGGCTGTCTGTAAACGTTTGAGGTGGCATTGTCGACACACAGATGATTGGTCCATATTTCATTAATCGTACATTGACCAGACAAACCTATTACAACTTTCTGAACAATGATTTTATTGAATTGTTAGAAAATGTACCACTAATAACTAGAAAAAATATATGTGGTTACTACATGATGGTGCTCCTGCACATTATAGCGCCGCAGTACGGGAGTGGTTAAATCACAGATTTGAAAGAAAATGGATAGTAGTTGCATAACGAAGGTGCACAGCTATTGTGAATAATCACAAGCTGTAATGTAATGTAATTATTTCAATCAAATTAAAAGCTTTTTTCTCAAATCACTTTTCATTTGTTTTAAAGTAATACTGCGCGGTAAACTTGAATAGATTGTCTAAATAACATTAAAATCGAAAAACCAAGGAAAACCGGTAGAAATAGGTATAGAGAGTGTAATAAACGTTTGATGGGAAATTTACAGAAGAATTCAAAAATTGAATACAAATTTGGAGGTTTCATTTGAAAAAATCAAGTTATGACACATTAAAGTTAGAAAACTGTGAACCGCGGCAACAAACATCCTGTATAATCAAATTCAACTTTAAAATATTTGAAAAATAGCACATAGTCTTAACTAATATTTCCCAGAAAAAAATTGTTTAATCTGTAAAAATACGGCTTGTACAGATTTTACTAGTAAGGTCTGCAAATGTCAAATTTACAGAAGAAAGTTGAATAACTTGGCAACACTGCAACAGAATTAAAAAACCAAAAAAACAGTCGGGAAGTAAATTAAAAGGCGAATAATAATTTGCAAAAGTATACAGGGTGTTTAATTAAAAAAATATAAGCTTGCCGTCCCACTCTGATATAGAACACCCTGTATAATGGAAAATACTTTTATGTCATAGTACACACGACCCTGAACAACTTTTATTTAAGAAAGTTTCCTTTATCTCTAATACTTAACCTGCCACCGATCAATTACAGCGGGCTACCATGCCACACCCTGTATATATAATTTTTCTCTATAATCCTTTTCTCTTCTCATTTTCAGCTCACCTTTACTTGTCCTACTATTTCCTCCCCATTCAATGGTTTTTCTGTTTGTTCCTGCACTTCTCCTTCCCCCATTTCATTCTCTACTACCTTAGTCTCTTTTGTCGCTATTTCCACCTCCTTTTCTGGGCACTGTACCTTTACCCCTCTTCACATAAAAACAATTTCACAATTTTGACAATATGCCGTTCTCAACTGAGAAAACTGCACCTTGGTGTTTCAACTTAGAAAATTCGTAGTTACATCGTAATAGCGTAGCAAGTGGGCATCATAGCAACGACACCAAACAATTAAGCAAACAATGATTGTAGTTTCGTTCCTTAATCGTCAATCATCTATCCAAATACCACTCGTGATTATAATTTTTTTATATAAATTTCATGAATGCAAAAAGTCTCGTCTCAGTTGCTAAACAAAATATTGTTCTCAATATCTACGAATTTTATCTGTCTTCTAACAAAATTACAATCACTTGTGGTATTACTGCCGATAAAATTGTGTACGTCAAAAATAATCGGGTTAACTTTTTCCATTCGCTGCTGCTGAAACAGTAAATGCAACGTAGTGAATGCTTCATATGTTATACGTGGAATAATCAACACAAAAATTTTCCTAGTGTAATACTTCTTTAATTAATTCTGGAAAAAATAGTTCTTAGTAAATTTGTTAGTTATTGCGAACAACACTTCTGGCCTAAAAATCTCTGGCAAAAATAACCTTAATTCTGGAAGATACTACTGAGATGTAGAATAACACAACGTGAAGAAAAAGCATCTTTCAAATAAATCTTTCAGAAAAATTCGTAGGAAACGGTCCTGGAAAAATTGTATGAAAAAATGTTCTTCAAAATCTATCGAGAAAAAATTTTGGATAATCGCTTCTTGACATACCACGAAGAGAGTTTCTTAAAGCTATCTATAAAACGACGGTTAACAAGCCTCTAAACGTAGTAAATATGAGGTTTTTCACTTTAATGTCGGGGTAGCCAAAGATTCTGTTCATTCACGGCGTATAAATACCAATGTTTCAAATACTGTAAAATATAAATTATTAACGCTTGGATAAGAACCAAATTAAGCATGAGTTGAAAATTTCCTTGTAGTATAGATGGCGCTAGTAAAAATGCGGCTAAAAACGGATGTTTTACAAATTTGTTTTGACTAGCAAATATAAAACATGCACCGCATGATAATTTATTCTTAATTCGCAATAATGAAACACGTAGGTATAAGAAAAAGACAAAATGAACTGGTGATGAAATATAAAAGAAATAGGAATACTGTGTTTAAGCAATGGAAATAAAACAATTCTGTCTAATTCCACTAACCTAACTGTATTTGACCTTTTACAGCATTTTCAATTACAATAGATTGTTGTAATTTTGATATTCATTTTTCCTTGTTAGTTGAGAACAACTTTATTTTCATCGACTTTATTCTTCTACAACTTGCTAAATCTTTATTAGTCGTATATTTTCAAAACGTCTGTAACGAAACATTAATTGAAAAAGTATAACGTTATTAATAAGTTCCAGTTTCACTTCATTAAAGTTCATATTCATATTAAATAAAATACTTTTCACGCTACTGGCAGTGTAAGTAGGCCTTACATCGATAGCTACAGGGATCGTAAGTGGCTGATAACATTCGTGTACTAGTTACCCTTGACGACGGAACTTAATAGTGTCACTTACGTTCCTAGGAAAATAATGTTGATTTTAACTGTTCGTTGATATGGTAACAAACACAGACAACTTAGAATAATGGGGCTTTTAAAAAATAATTCCGATGACAGCTGTCAAAACGAACTTTTAAAAATATGATTAAATTTCTACCTGTAGGCCTACTTACATTGCCGGTAGCGTGAAAAATTTAATAAGTAACACGGAATGTATCGACTAATAACATCCTCGGCAGGCGACAAGCTTCGGCTCCGCCTCAGCTCGTATTCGCCTACCTCGGATGTTATTACGTCCTTACATTCCTTGATACTTAAATAACTATTATTTTACTTCAACAATACTTATTCATTTTAGCCTTATACGCATTTCGACATGTCTATACGCCGTTGTCAAATAATTATTATTGAAGTATAATAAAGTAGGTTATTTATTATTAAAAGTATGTGAAACTAAGGTTACATTCTAAAAACAATTTTTTTTTCGAAATAGTGTGCAAAGCGACGCGACGGTCAATATATACGTTTAATATACGAACACTGCTGCTCTTCTTTACCATTCATAATAATGTAAATATTATAGTGTTATATACATTTGGGAAACCTTTATACCTCCATGTTGTTTTAAACAACCCAGTTCAAGGAAAATTGTTTACAAAACAATTCACAGTTTGGCGAGATTGCTGATAAACAACGCTTACAACCAAAGTGCATGAACTTTTTGCGTCTTGTTCGGTTTATAAGTTTTGGTGCCACAAATGATCGACATTGGTCTTATGGGAAGGCACAACCAGTGGCGTACCGTGGGTTCAAAATCTAGGTGGGCAATGGCAAAAATTATTTAACATTAAGATTAAAAAAGTAAAACAAATTACAGCAACTTCAAATTAACCAAGACCTGTTGTTAAACGAATTAATCTACGAATAAAATCCCTATTAAATTTCACTTTATCATTATGCACTTTAATTTGATAACGTAAACCTTCGTCTAAAGCCAAGTTAATGCGTGATTTGCCAAATAATTTTAATCTAACAGTTGCAGATAAATGTTCTTTGGTCGACGCACGTTTTTTAATTGCAGCTGCATGATTTTTTAAATCCGAGTATCCTGTTTCAGACTATACTTTTGAGAACTCAGATAAAGATGAAAATAGTAAGCAATTCCAGCAAAATAGTTTATTTTTTAAATCGCTACCAGTTAGCTAGTACATTCTTTTAAACCATTCAGTATTACACAATCTAGATTTTTTGTTACTGTCTGTCTGTAACGGCCCTAGTCATTGTGAAATACATCGCCCATGATTTTTTATCTCTTATTTGTTTTTTGTAAGAGCATCCATTAAATTTTTCGTTAAAAGCTAGTCAACGATAATTTCCATATTTACTGCAAATTTACAAACCACGCATGAAATAAATAAACGCACAACAGCTGCATGATGCACCCAACTGCCGCTGACCGGCGCAACTAAAGTATGAACTGCAAAGGCCGTGTCTTGGCCGTGCTTATTGCGTTCTGAAATCCATATTATTTTTTTGCATCTGGCCATCTGATCATTGTATGAATTTATCAATGTGCGTGCAGACGTATTAAGAATAATAGATTGGTTGATTGTGTCCTAGCTGGAGCATTTGGCCCGATAAGCTCGGCAAGGGTCTATTTCTTTGGCGCCTAATTTTTAATGTTACGCGGTGGCGCTTAAAAGTAAAAACTGTGTAAAAGTAACGTTTTATTTACAATAAATTATATTATATCAGATAAAAATAAATTTTCAAGCAAAACTCCTTAATTTGTTATTCCGGGAGACAGTTTTATCGGGTAGCAATTTTAGTTTAGAGGTAGAGGGAGCTGGGAGGGTGGGTGTCATTGAAATCAAATTGCAAATTAAAGATATTTAAAAAAATCTAAAAAAAAAAGTATTTACAACAGTAAATATAACAATTGCACATGTAGTATTATATCGGCTGATTCATCGATCTGTATTTTCAAAATATTGATCTGTATTGTAAAAATACAGATCTATATATGTATTATACAAATATTCCGAGATATATTCATAACGGAAGAAAATTTTATTCTCCGAATCTGAAGTATAAACTAATGCTCGTTGCAATGCAACAAGTTTTCGTAATTTAATCTATTTATTTAACTGTTCGCTTGTGGTATATAACTGTTCAAAAAAGTCGACGTAGCGTAGTTACTTTAATTAGGAATTATTTCAATCGTTTTTTGAGGTTTCACGTTTTGTAGTAAATTTTGTGAGAACGTTCACGAAATTCACCTCTAAAATGTTTTTTGAAAAATGTATGACATCCTTTTTTTCTGACAATGTTTATCCCTAATGTTATTGTGAAGGATTCAGGTCAATTTTGTTTTTGGGAGATGTGAAATATCCTAGTGAAGAATTTTTTTAAATTATTTTAAAAATGCTTTATTGTTGTTCTATTTGTTAACTCTAACATCACAGGATCAACAGTTTCTGAATTATACATACTTACGACTAAAAAGTTACAATCTGATAAACAAGAATACAGTTATTACGGAAGTTATGCAAAATAGTTTTTAAAAGAATTTGCAAACACCTCTCGTAGATAGACAATTTGGTGTGTAATAAAATTTATCAAAAAAAGAATTGTATGCAAAATATTTGAATTTTTGACACGCAGTGAAATGCCAAACATGTGAACCTGCTTTGTATTCAAGTCGAAAAAACGGTGAGAATTTGTACATTAGTAAAACACAGGCGCCTCTGGTTTCTTCTGCACAAACCATAAATAGATTTTTGGACAAATACCAGCTTGAGAACATTTTAAGCTGATTTCGTAAACCATTCTCCCACGCCAACACCCTTTAAATCCATTTATTTTAAGAACGCTTTCATTTAATTGGTGCGACAGTAAATTTATAACTTTCTAAATGTAGGTCGTCAGAGTAATCCCACAACAATCTTAAATTTAATACCAAAATTAGTTTCGGGATAGATCTTAATACTGGCTATAAAATTCTGACTTTGGAATAATGTCGTGGTGGCGCTGAATTGCTGAAACCACAAATTAAGTACTAAATTTAATGCTTCTTGAAGTAATCTGTTGTATTTTGAAATTATTACCGTCGCGGAGTGAAATACCGGTCGTAAAGTAAAGAGGAGCACAAACGGTATTAAACAAGTTTATTCCCCTAAAGGCGCCCCTTTTATTTTCTCTATTGCGAATCGGGTTTCCCGCTTACAGCAGCTCCCGCAATAAAAGACCTAATCTTCTGAAACTTAGAATTGTAGCACATAGTTTGTAGTTGATTGTGTATCCCACGATAAGACAAAAAGTTAAACAATTCGTGGTTGGAAAGAAGTCGACTTGTAATAAATCTGAATCATCAAACCATCTGCTAAATTCAAAAAATTAATTCGTTTACAACAAAAATTTTCCTAATTACTTGTTGAACTTAGAGGTCTCCATAAAACTGGTTAATTTCAAATAGACATTGTACTAATTGCCACAGAAATTATGTCAAGTGGTAATTGCTAAAATAACTTTATTTGTTATTATACTTTCTTAAAACATTTGCTGTTCAAGAAAACGATTACAGCGGGACAATGTCAGAAATTGTATTATATAAGAAAAGAATTTTAACAAAAATGTACCCTGGCGTCGGTCGGTGTTTAGCCCTAGCAGCAGAAATAGGCCAACGTTAAATAAAATAAATAAACAAATAAGTTAAGAAATTCTGATAATTAGCAGAGGGGGCACGTAAACGCGTTGGTCTCGGTTGTCCATGCTAACACCTAGGGCAATCGTTAAACTACGGCGCGTGACACTAGGAACTGTGAAAGCAACGGGAAACTACACAGTTTACGCCAAACCCTAGTAAAAAGGTGCTCAAAGTTTACGACGGCAAGCCGTTTAAAAATGTGGCTTTGACCCTCTTGCCAACGCCCTGTAGGGTATGGCACTTCAAAAAGAAGAAGAAGAAGCAGAAGGGAGAGATAATTAAAGAAAAATGGAAAGAGTCGGGAAGGCAACATAGTAGAAGGTGAAAAGAGAAAGGAAAGAAGAAATGTTAGAGAAGGGTGAAGGGACATTGGAGAGAGGAGAGGGAGATACAGAGGGAGGCGAGATAGAGGAGTTGGAGGGGTCGGGAAAAGTGAAAGCTTAAAAGATATTGCTGCCTATTTTGTCTGATTATTTTTCCTTTATTAAATTTTACTCATAATTTATGAAATAGTATGGAACAATACAATTTTCTAATGATTTTTCCATTTCAAACTCTTCTTGTTGGATTTCTGAAGTAACATCTTGGAAAATAGAGATTGTAGTTTGCTGGTAAACTGGAGTGATGTTTGTTTTTCATTTATCAGATGCTTTATTATGTGAAAAAGCACAATTTTCCACAGTTCAAGCCCTGAAAATGTAATTTCTTCTTCTTCTTCTTCGTATATACTTTTGCCCTTTAGGGCGTCGGATTGGGTTTCATACTGCCCGTTTCCTTAATCCACTTCTTCCATTTCATTCGTTCCCGTGCCAAGGTTTTCATTTCATTTGCATCCGGGTTTTCCTCGGTCTGCCTCTCTTTCTTTTTCTTCCTTTTCCTGCCTCTATCACTTTCTTGACAATTCTTTCTGGGTCCATTCTTGCTATATGACCATACCAATTCAGTTGCCTATTCTCCAATTTTTTCATGATAAGTTCTTGTTTAGTCATATTCCTTATTTGTGAGTTCCTTACTCTGTCAAATTTTGTCTTTCCCGCTATTTTCTCAGATATTTCATTTCTATGGCATTTATTTGGGATTCGTGCTTTTTCAGTGGGATCCAGGATTCGCTAGCGTATAGTATCGTTGGTACGGCAATTACATTGTACACTCGCGTCTTTGTGTTCATTTCCATTTCATTTTTCTGTAGTATAGTATTACTTACTGCATGGTATATGTTCATTGCTTTTTGCCTTCTCTTCGCTATTTCCAGGTCTAGGTTTCCGTCCTTTGCTATCACACTTTCAAGTATTCGTTGACTGTTACTTCTTCCAATGTTTTTTGTTTGCATAGTATTATTCTTACCTCTTCTGTTCTATTTTTGTCATTTATTATTATTACTTTGCTTTTATTTGTGTTGGTTTCCATTTTTAAGTTTTCGATTTCTTGTGCCCACACATCTACCATGGATTGCATTTTTCTTTGTGTTTTGGCTGTTAGTACAATATCATCCGCGTAGAGTAGGCTATCTAGTTTTGTGGGTGTGAAGTTTCTTTACCCTGTTATTTGTTCTACTTTCCCTCTTGTATTTTTTATTAAACTATCCATTAGTATAATGAATAGTAGTGGGCTTAAGCTGTCCCCTTGCTTCACTCCTTTTTTCATTTTAAAGTCTTCTGATCTTTGTCCGTTTATCTGTATTTTTGCTGTCACGTTTTGGTATACGCTTTTTATTACTTGTGTTAGTTTTCTATCAATTTTAAAGTCAACTAGGCTTCTCTATATTACTTCCCTTACTATCATATCCACTGTCCCTTGCTCTTTTTACCAGGTTTCTCACTATGCTAATATTGTCATTTGTCTGTTTGTTCGCTCTGAATGCCGCTTGTTCGTCTTCCAATTTATTATCTACTTGTTTTCTTAGTCTTTTCTCTACTATTCTTGTATAAACTTTGAATCCTACTAAATATAGGCAGATCGCTCTGTAATTTTCACAGATTGTATGGTCGCCCTTCTTATGAATTGGTAGTATTAAGTTGTTTTCCCAGTCCTTAGGAATCCTTTCCCTTTCCCTGTAATCCTTCACCAGCTCTTCCCAGGTAGCTTAGAGCCAGAGTTCAAAGAAATAATAAGATCGAACTGTAAATCAAATTATTTATAATATTTATTCAATGCGATTACAATACAAGAATAAATTATCGTATGTATCGGAAAAATTGTAAAATTAATAATTTTATGTATAATAAAGTTAAATATAATTAAATGTGAAACAATTAAATTTTCTTCGAAGCGTGTCGACCTGGGTTCTGCTTCCTTGAACGGATCTTATTTCGTCGAATCGAATTCTGCGTCGAATTCACGGCTGACAGACAGGACTGGTTGCGCACGATCTATGGTATGCACTGCGCGGCGGTCGAAACGAACATCAATGCGTAGTGACAATCAAAATGGCGATTCTCGACTCCGGCGTTTCTGTGAAAATAATTAAAGTCTTGTGCACACTCCACATTCACTCAATCTTGCAGATAAAGTCTGAAATTAAATTAAATAGTGTATGGTGTAGTGTTCCACTGGTCACCAACCCTCTGGTTACGGTTCTAACTGGAAATAAACGGATAATTGTGAATTCGTCAGGTAAGTGCTTGTGGATTTATTTAATTGATCGGTACTGGATAAATAAATTGCCGGGTTTGACGGTAGGGGGAATTATTTACAGGTTCAGGTTATAACTCAAATTCATGGATAGGTTTAAAATAATAAACCCAACGGGTAACTTTACTTTATTAAAGTTATTGAAACTTAACTGGTGACTTTCTAAGTGAATATAACGAATCAATCTCAATAGGGCACCCCAGTTTTGAGATTAGATGCATTAATTCTTAGTGAATACGGTCTTATTTCCATTAGAAGCTCGTCAAACTCACTAAAAGAACATTGACCTCCACTAATGTTTTGATGTAATTCAATAAATGTCGAGTTCTCATGGAAGATATCTACTTCCTATGAGAATCAAACATTCCATTAAATTACTGTTTGTATTTAATTTAAACTAAAAGTAACTTTAAGTTTAAATCAAACTCCAGCCTAATTTTTAAACTCTAAGTCCAGTCTTGACTTGAAATAAAAATTTACTAACAGTTAAACTGTTCGGAAACAAAATCAAAATAAATTTACTAAGTCGGATCAAAATAAATTGAACAGGAAACTAAAAGTTTTAACGGGATTCTGGTTTCTAAGAAAGGCAGGTCTGGATTCTTTGAAAGGCAGGAATGAATTCTCTCAAAGGCAGGATTGAATTCTCTGAAAGGCAGGAGTGAATTCTCATATTTTGAGCTGGTGCTCCGGTTTTATATCCACTGAAGGTGGTAGGGATGCTATGGAAGGAGTTATTGTGGGAGTTCCGTTTCCCCCACATGACTTCTTCGACGAGCACTCCACGTTAAAATTGTCCACTTCCAGCGCCACGAACGCCTCGTCTCGGAACCACATCAATATAATTCCTCACGAATTATTAAAATCTTGTTGTTTCAGGAAACTTTGTTACATCCCATGCTTTATTACATATTAGGGCGAGCCTCTTTGCTTTTTCACCCATCCACTTTATCATCTCAGGTTCTATGTTGTCTGCTCCTCCTGATTTTCCTGTTTTGATATTTCTTAGTGCTTCTTCTATCTCTTCCATCGTTATTTCTTGTATTTGTCGGTTTGTTTCATATTCCATTTCTTCATTTCTTGCAGAAAATGTAATTTAAAAGGATTAATGAGATGTTATGTGACATGTAATTATTTAAAATTTTATAACTAAAATAGTTAGACTTGGGTTTTGTAAATAATGAGTTATCCTGGATATAAGGGACATCATTTAAAACGTTTGTTATTAAGTTTTAATGACTTGGTTTCTATAATTTTTATAAGATTTAAAAATTTCACTAAAATAGGTTAAGTTAGTTTTTGTATAGGATTTTTAGGTGTTAAAATTAATTTTCCCAAATGTAAGAAAATTGCGTATCAAAAGATTGGAAAAATTTCACAGATTTCGACAAGGTTTGCATTTAAAAAAAAAGATATTCATTAATTTACGTAATATTTATTTGTAGTTCTAAGTGGACGTTTTTGTTTGTTTTAAAAATGCTTCTTTGTGATTGGTCCGTTTCTTAGTTTAGAAAGTTTTTCATTTGTAAATTAAGTCTTTCACAAGCCCTCAGACAGGGTTCCCACTGACCCTGGATAACCTGAAAGTCATGGAAAAGTCAGGGAATTAAAATTTTAACCTGGAAGTCATGGATTTTATGCAAAATTTGGCAAAAGTCTTGATTTTTTCTTGATTTACAGTAAAAAACCTGATGCAGTAGTGTTAACATAATTTAAAAAAATTAAAAATTTTCCAATTGATTTAGCACTGCCGCTTATAAAACTTTTGCTGCTGAAGGTTTTTAAAATATCATGGAGGTACTTTTCTTTTCCTTGTTAAATTCCAAGGAACGTAATATGGCTTATGATTAGGTGCAAGTAATACCACCATAGTTATACTGTCTTGTGAATTGATAAAAAACGCATAAACGTGACTATTTTTGCGTCTCCAATTTTATTGATTTTTTCTGTCGAGAGTCATGGGTAAGTATGATTTTTGGTCATGGATATCCTGGAAAAGTCATGGATTCTAATTCTTGATAGTTAGTGGGAACCCTGTCAGAGGAGACACACGCATTTTAGTCGATTCCTGTAAATTTGTGAGTTTTAATTAATTAAAAATATTAATAAAAAGTGTATTAAAGTAATCACAACATGGTGTTTAATTACTAGAAGTGTAGAAAGAAAAATACTTCGAGTTTAATGAAAGTTATTGATAATTTAGAAGTAAAAAACATTTCACGCTTACCTAGAAGACGTGTCTAACAACCACACCATCAATTGTTCCAAAGTTGGCGTCATGTAATAAATTCAGAATTCTTTGAATAAAGTAATGGAAATTGTCATCGGTAAAATACTGAAAGTTATCTTTGATTATATAAGTACGTGAAATTTGTCGATTCCTAAAAATACACATTGGAAAGAGAGGTTAGTTTTGCCTAATTTATTCTTCCAAGTTTCCAATATTGGAATAAACTGATCAAACAACAAAAGAAATGAACAGTGTGAACAGTGATTATTTAAGAAATTAGATAAACTGAAGTTACACCTGTTTGAGAAATAACAATAATATTTAATAATTATAAAAATTAAAATAAAATAGCAATATGTTGAACTTGAAAGAAAGGGAGGCGATGAAAAAGCTTTGTTGGTAGGAAAAAGTCTCAGTTGTATCACAATTGACGAATGATTATTAATAAACTGCATTTTAGTAGAAAAGTTAGTTCATTCATCCGTATGTTTGCATATACAAGCATTGTTGAAATGCTTAGAGTACGTCAACCCTACTGAAGTACAAGATTAATGGAATTCCAGTTCTCTTGTTTCGTAATTATTAAGGTGTTAAAAGTGTTCTCTTGGAAGTGTACTGAAATACGATGCCAATCGAATGGCAATTTAAATTAAAAGAAAAAATATAATTAATGATCATTGTTGAAAAGCCAAGGTGACGTTTTAGTGTCCAGATTGTATTGTGATTTTAACGGCGCCGCATAATTGAATATTGTTTATATTATCAACATCTTGTTAACTGTCAAGCAAGAGTAGAACTCGTTAGAACAATAACTTGTTAGGTGGCATTTCAAGCGAGTATATTAACATACACTTATGTGGTTCTAACGTTTTCGTTTCCAAGGCGTTACAAAAGCCCAACCCTGCACTTCAAGCCTTCGCATTATTTGTTCATTTTAACATGTAAAATTATGCGTTATTAAATTTTAGAGTAGGCTGTTGCTGTTCGTGGTGGAGTTTCATATACGGATACAATGCATAATAAGACGCCGAAAAAATTTTGAAAGTCATCCTTAAGACTAAAATAAGCGTTGGTGGCTTGCCTCTTATATGGAAATTTTTACGTTCCTACATAAAATGTAGACCTGCAGTTTATTAGGATGTCTCTATCACTAAAATTCGAAATGCCAAAACTAACATTGAATATGCCATTGAATTGTAAATTATTTGCGATTGAAGTTCAGCATGTACCTACGTATATGGGTTTTGATATTGATGAGTGTTTTTAAAGTCCTAAAAAGGCAACTCTTAAGTGTTTCGAGTGGGTGCCGGATCAATACAGAAATATTTAGATAAAAAAAAATTGTTTTTCAATTCAACAACACGACATTTTCATAATTTTGTTAAACATTTGTAAATCAAAACTAGTACAAATTGATTCAAAATACAGAAGTGGTTTCGTAATAGTACTAGGAGGTACAATGTTATGATAAAAAGTATTTTTGTAACTGTAGAAAATATCGTAATAATATTTAAAAAAAAAATTAATTTACACCATTTTGCGACTTTATTTTTAAATTTTGTCAGCTGATAACGTTAGTGACGCTATATGATTTGATTTTTCTCCAAAGTTCCCATATCCCTGTAACACCACTACGAATTTTTGAATTTTATTTTATCAAGCACATTGTTTTTGGAGTTTTCCTGAAATGAATAATTTCTATATTCGAAAGTATGGAGGAATATAAACACACAACAGCAAAAAATGTTCGAGGAAAGATCTTCTTGAAGATAAATCTTGGAAAACACCTCACCAAAGACGTCTAAAATAAGGGTCTAAAAGATAACATTTTGATTGAACTAGTAATGTCCGTGCTGTTTCGAAATACTGTTAATTAAGAAGATGGGGAAAGCTGCTAACTTTTGATTGGTTTCCATCATAGGTGAAAGTAACCCAATTATAGACGCAAAAAATGGTACATGATTCATGATAGTTTTACAATTTTAACAAACTTTATATAAAATATGAAGCTAAATTGTTTAAGCAAAAATCTACAAAACAAGAAATTTTAGAAAGAGACCGTAAGGGCGTAAGACGCTTTATTCACCCATATTCTCCCAGGATATAATATTTTGTATTCTCTGTCTTTTTAACATAAGAAGGAGGAAGAGTCAAAGATCGGAAGTAAGACTGTATGTGGACTAAAGAAAAAGACAGTTTAAGGTATATTTTATAACACATTACAATTTTACAATTAAATAAATTCGAAAAAAGACGTTTAACGAAAAGTTCTATTTTTTTATTAGCCCTTTCTTCTCTTTTTTCCCCAGTAAAAGGACGCTAATCATCAAAATTTAAAAAAAATGGAAATGACAATCCAAGACTGGGGCTTATCACATAAAGCACTTGTATTTTACAAGCATATAATTGAAAAAGAATAAAAACTGCGCCCAGAAAAAAGTCCAAAGACATCTTCCAGAAAACAAGATTTAGAAAAATAAGGAAAAATAAAAAAAAATAGATGAGGTAAACTATTCACTGATACTAATGAAAATAGAGTACAATTTTGCAATACTAACAGACTTTTAATAATCATTCCAAATATCAAGAATACGAGTAGAAAGAGTATGACACTATACCGTCAGATAAACTATAGGAGTGGAGAGGATACAGTACAAGAAATACAGAATCCGCGGCTAGCTTGGTACGACCATGTCCGAAAAATGGATGATTCGCGCTTTGCGAAGAAAGTTATGGAATAGGTTCCTAATATAGAAGAAAAAGAGGAAGATCAAGAGAAAGAATGTAATGCAACAAACCTTAAGGATCATACAGTGTACAAGAGAGGGCTTATTGGTAAATCCGTCAAAAACCTCAGTCATGATTTGAAGGAATTAAAGATGTATGGGCAGAACCTGCAAATTGGGTTGGAGGTCGAATATTGCGGGGTCTATTTAGACACCAAGATAACTTTCAATTCTCACTTGGAAAGTTTTACGAACAAAGCGACACGGGTCCTATGGTCCTGTAAAAGGTTGATCGGAAAACATGGGGTCTAAAGCCAACGATGATGCATTGATTGTAAACTAATCTGGTAGTACCAACAGTCGTAAAAGAAAGCTCGCTAAGCTACAACGGTTTACCTGTCAAGGTTTAAGAGGGACGATGACCTCAACGCATACAGAATCCATGGAGACTATTAGACTTGCCTCCACTACATTTGCTTGTAAAATCGCAAGCAATTATAGCGGAATACAGGATGAAAGCGAGTGCTCACAAGAGGAATCTTTGGAGGCGGGAGTTTTTCATAAAATAGAAGAAAATTGCATTTAAGTATGTAACCAGACAAGATTAGCACTGTTTTAAGTTCAGGAAGCCTTTCAGAGTGGTGATAGGTGAGACGCTTTTGGAAGAACAAATTCAGGAACTGAGGAATCGTGTAGGATTAGTCTGGTTTAGGGACGGATCCACAACAGTTTTACAGGCGGCGGTTATAGCAATCGCAAGATGCGCGCAGGTTAGGTGGAGAGGGGATAGGTTAATAAACGAATCTTCATCCTGACAGATAACCAAGCGGTTTTAAGAACTCTAGAGCGTAGAAATACACTCCACAGTAGTAAAAGAATGTCTCAAATGCCTGTTATGACATTATCAGAAGACAACAGGGTAACCCTGGTGTGG
Source organism: Ctenicera cuprea (assembly GCA_958336395.1). Lineage (NCBI taxonomy): Eukaryota > Metazoa > Arthropoda > Insecta > Coleoptera > Elateridae > Ctenicera > Ctenicera cuprea. The sequence continues at coordinate 40,618,029 of OY284492.1, read as the reverse complement.
ATGCTGGAACACCATAGCATAAGGTGAGACGAGATTGATTAATTAGCTAAAAAGGGGGTGGAAAAGACTTATTTGAGCCCCGAACCCAAGTGCGCTATTTCTTATCAGGTGGAAAGGGGGCTGTGAAGGACCTGATACGTGAACAACATCGTTTACACCGGATGGGGGCTCCTAAACTGAGGCAATCGCGAATGTTCATGAGGCACTCATCGAAAGGTAAAGCGGAAGATATGTTGCAATTAAGCAAGAAACAACTGAAGAAACACCTCAACACCATTGCGGTGGAAGATGATCCGATCCAACTTGCAGACTATGTGGAGAGGAAGACGAGACCTATCAACACATTATCTGCGAATGCATTGCTCCAAGGGGTCAAAAGTCTACAACACTTTGGGGTTACATTCACAAATCTCGAAGAAACAGCATCCTGAGCTTTATCAATGAGACTGGCTTGATGGGGTAAGAAACACGTGCGGAATGCAATACGCCAATGAGCTTCAGTACAGTAGGTTTTTGCACCACACCCGACATCTAATAATAATATTAATAAGAGCAAGGAGAAATACAGTTGAAAAGGCATTGCAATCAAGCAATTAAGGAGGAGATGTATGGTGAAATCAAGAATAATGGAAAAGATCTTTAGGAACCCGATAAACTCAAAACGACGGAAAACAGTATTATCGAATACAAAATGCCCATACGAGCTCAAAAGTGTGTTCTTGGAAATATGATCAAGAGAGGTCTATAAAAATATCTGCTCCAAATTTTGACAGATGTTTCTCTTCTTTCTCCTAACCTCTTTCTGCTTAGTTTATCATGAATAAGGAGGATGGGTATCGGAATTTAAATTTGGTAGCTTTGTAGCGTTTAGAAAAATTGGTTATTTCACTTATTCACTTTTAGTGAGTTCTACATTTCCATATGTTTCTGTTATTTGCATCGAAGTGTTTCTTTTTCAATATGTTTACTAAGGCGTTTTCCTATAAGGTAATACATAATTACAATTTCCCCTTAATACGTACTTTTTCCTTCTTTTTCCCTTGTCGAACACTCTTCGTTTGGCAGTCTGAGGTTGAACTCTTCTTATTTCCTGTATCATAATCTGCATTTCTTCCGTTCTTTTACCATGTCTTCTTTTTTAGTCAAATTAAATTTCTTTTTGTTGGAAATCCGGTCCTATTGAATCATTATCCAAATTCTCAGAAATATTTCTGTTGGTTTTCTGTTGTACTTCTTTACCTTACATAATTATTTTTGTTAGAACTCTCTCCTTTTCATTCTCCGTTACCCGAATAATAACCACCATATTTTTTTTAAAGAGCTCTACCTTTTTTCGCTTCTTAGAGATTTTTCGGGTCGCCTTTCTCCGAGGCGTTTTCTTCTGAAATTTTGAAATGTTTTCGCAGCCTTTTTCTTTGGGTTTTACCAGATGCAAAAATCTTCATTGTGTAGCCCAAAAGTTCTTGACGTTTTTGACTTTCTTCTAAATATTTTTCAAGATATTCACTATTCAGATACATGTTCTGTATCGCACTATCTTTGTTATTTTACTTACTTCGTTTTTTAGTAGAACGCTCTTTACTTCAGAACAACCCACATTATTAGCAGCTGGGTTTAATTATTTAATTTCTATAATTGATATTGCAAATTTATGATGTTTATATGAAACGACCGCCCGCTGCTGGAGGCTTATTCAACTATTCCAATAAAATGTCGAATCTGTTTATTAATTGACGTGTTTGCGCTATCTGAAATAGAAACCCGATCTGGTTGTATAAATTTCAGGCCTAATTTGTATTTCCTTTATGAAGACTAGTTTTTAATAAGAAAAAAACCTTAGCGTTTTGCCGCCACATCCATTTGTAAGAATTATAGTTACGCGTTATGGTGACATGTATGTGTTTATATTCATATTTAATGCGAAAATACGCAAATGAGTCGCTGTAAATCGAAGTGAAAAAATCGAAACTGGTTGTGGCGGCGATGCTTGTTCAGGATGTACACAAGAGCACGGAACGTGTTCGAGCCAAGGGGGGCGGATTTGTGATGTATGACCCTCCTTGGCATCACAGGCATTACTCATATCAGGATAATGTAAAATAACGACCGGACTGCGACAGTTCTTCATTCCTCGGAAGCAAAGAGCGCAACTCTGCCCACATGTCCTCTTCGTGTGATGTTAGCACATTAATTTGACACTTTTATTTCTCCAACAGAATGTTTGGAATTCTTTTAAGTTTTGTGGTTGCAGATAAAACCACACCGACGGTTTAAGTTCCCATTGTTGCTCATAAGGTGACTGTTTGATTTATACCACCGATTTATGATAAGAGGTTTTGCAAAACAACATGGTATTTGGACCACCAAATGGTAACAAATAATGTTGCAGTATTTATCACTCAATGGTTTGGATGAAAATTATTGTTGGTTTTGGAAGTCACGGTCAACAAGAAAAAGAGGAGTGGGTAATTTGCATTTTAGTTGTTCTTTAATGGTGTTTTGAATATGCTTAAGTTATAGGACCATTTTTTAATTCTAAGCAAATCATTGTTAGAAAATCTCCCATGGAGTGAGTCTCTTGTTATCTTCCGACCGAAAGTAACGAATTCATACTAGTTTAATTTGATTTTGAAACTAAAACAATGACAAATCTAGAAGCTGTAAGAACGTGTTACATTTTACTAAATTTTATTTTTATTTATTAAATTTGGAATTTCAAGTGAAACCTGAAAATTATTAAATACAATTTTGGGAAATAAAAAAACTAAAGGAGAATCCTATTAAGTCTACTAAGATTAAAGAAATTAGAACGCAAAGAACTTTAAAAGTAAGTTAATGAACTACTGCTCTAACAAATGAAGCATTAAAATGTGCACGATATGAATCTGTTCGTTTTCGAGCGCATCGGTATTAAAGTACAGCAACCCTTCCTCATTTTTTGAGTAATTATACCTAGTAATGGTCACAGACACAGAAGCTTCCTAACAAAATTACAAATATTAGCTATACCGTTTTTAATGATTAACAAAGCTGTGCAAAATAAACTGAGTAAAATATTCAGTTTTTACATGACATGCAAAACTGAATCTCTTTGTTAGTTGTAGTACGTAAGACACCGTGTTTAAAGTATTTATGTTACTTTACCTTTTTCGGTGCTTCTTACGTTAACAAGTTTATATCCTCCTCGAATCCTCGAAGTCAGCAAGTCGTGCCACATAAGCGTAGTATAACTTTCAGCGTGTGCCGGCAACTGACAACAGTAGGTAGTAGATGAGTGTTTTGAGCAATGTTGCCAAATGTAGCTCGTCTTAAAAATTTCAAGCGACAATTTCAAAATCCAGAATGTTTTTCAAAAGGTCTAAAAATCCGAGGCGGTCCAGAGAATCCAGTACGAATGGTACCCTAATGTAGTACTAAATTTGGTTAACTACTTCACGGAGAAAGAGAGCGGGTTCGAGCTCCGCTTTAGGAACTACTTTGACTCTCTCGTAAGGCAGTGGCAGTGGCAAGGAACGAGGTGGTTTTATACCCTCCAATGACATCTCTATCATAACCCCGATTTAGCGGTCGCCAAATGAGGAGTTCCCAGTTGACCGGTCCCGATTTAGGTCCCCAACTGGACTGTGACCTAATTGAGCGGTTGCCGAATTGGGGACCCGTCGATCAACCGCGTCACCGCTCAATGGGTTGACCGCTTAGTCGGGGACCGCGCAATCGCGGCCCGCTTAATCAGTTCACCGCACAGCCAGAAACCGGGAACCACTCAACCGGAGCCGTTCAATTGGCGTGAAAGTGAAACCTAAATCTCCGGAGTAGAAGTACAAACTAATTTCGTAGTTCGAAGACCGCCTCAAACTTTAGATCTTCTCTGTATGTGTCGCTTAGCACAGTTAACAGGTACATAGAAGAGTAGAAAAGATGATAGGGCATTATTTAAAAATTAAAATTATGGCACCACCCATGCAATCTTTGGTTTTCGAGTATAGTACTAAATTAAAATAATTTAAATACAAACTGAAATATATATAATAGTTATAGAATCTCAATAGTGGTGGATTCAATTTCTGCTACACGTTGTGAAATAGTCATTCGAGTGTAGATTTCAAAAAATTTAGGGTAGAATTTACGCATATTAAAATAGGTATAAGTTGTTGAAAAAATAGTAGTTGAAATTTAAAAAGCCTAATCAGAAATAGTTCATAAAGGGAGTCACAGCTGATTTAGAATATATGCATAACAAATAATAATTGCCGTTTACTCTCTCTTTCCAATCTCTCTTGCCTTCTCCACACATCCATTCAGTCTCTCTCTCCCACTCTTCCCCAACTTCAATACCCTATACCTCCTGCTCTACCACCCCTTCTTCATCTTCCCTTTTCTTTCTTTCTTTTTTCCCATTTTCCTATCTTTTACATTCGTCTCTCCCCATCTTTTTCATTAATATATTCCCCTCTAGCTAACTCCTTGTTTTAATCTTCTCTCTTTTCTCTATCCTTATTTGATGTTTTTTGTATTTGAATTTTTAACCTAACCACTTGGTTTATATGCTAGTGATGTGAGCAATGAAGAGTTTCAAATAAGTTTAAGTATCATTGAAAAGCCTCTGAAATTTATTTGAAACTTTCGCTGAAAGCGTAAAAACATTCGTAAATACTGCCCTGTAATTTGCGCGTTTCTAGCTCAAAGTCGATCTGAATTTTGCGCTAATTAATTTGTGGTCAGCGCAGGCGTACACATATCACTCCCTATGGCCTACACATGCAAACTTGCAAGTTTGCAGTAACTTTTACTTACATAAGGTGTAAATTAAAGCCGGAAACATCAGGAAATTATTTAAATCTAGATTTATCAGGTTTTTTGTAAAAGTTCTGAAAAATATATTAACGTTACACATACGTACACTTTAAATAATCTGAAGCACATCGTGGGGAAAAAATTTAATTATTTTTTGCGTTCTTAAAATCGAGGTCGGCGCAGGCGTATACATATCACTCGCTATGGCCTACACATGCAAACGTGCAAGTTTTCAGTAAGTTCTACTTACATAGGGTTATATCAAAGTTGGAAACGGGGAATTTGTAAATCTAGATTTATCAGGTAACTTTGTAAAAATTCTCAAATATTTAATAACGTTAAACATAATACACAGTACACATTTTAAATAACCTGAACCAAATCATGGGGAAAAATTTAATTTTTTTAAAGTTTTAGTGCAAATTTATATTTGAATTTTATCTCAAACAGTTTTATGGTCTGTCGGCATCAGAATTAATTATCGTCGTTATTCGCCGAGCGTGTGCTGGATCCTCACGCTCTTTGTGTTTGTCCTGGAAATCGTATTTCTATTAATGCACATATTACTATATCACTATAGCAGTTGGTGTTGGGTGATTGATAAGTTCGTAGTAAGCGGTTTTCATTGACTTTCAAATATACATGTAATGTAATTGTAAATCCGGAAATGAAATTATTACACATTTTACCCACTTAAACGGCGTGGGTAGGAGAGTTAAGTGAATATGAAAATTTTGTGGGTGGATATTTGTTGTTAACGTCACAAGTTTTTCTTTAATAATTATTTCCTACCTTTTTTGGTTATTGAGATTATCCCTGAAAGCCTTATTATAAATTTAGCGAGAAATTTTCAAATAAATTAAAATCGAAATTTATAATCAAACTATTTAATTTAAACCGTTTTTACCACTCAACATATTTTTATTAATAGGAATTTGCAATCAACTAACCATAAGCAGTTGTTTATTTTTAATAATTAATAAAAATAATAAGCTTCGAAATAAGATTCAGAGACATGTCGATTTCCAAACATTTACTCAAACCGAGGGCATTTCTTCTGCTTTCTATTTTGTTTGTAAAATCGTTTTTCTGCCATGTGTTACGCTTACGATACATTTTCAACGAACAAAACGTTGTTTACATTTGGAAATCTCAAATTGAGGTCCGTGTATCTATTTACTGTCGTTGAAAGAAATCTAAACTGCAATTAACGAGTCTGACATTTTTGGGTTATCCAAAAGAACAGAGAGAACATACTACTTCCGCTTCGTCGATATTTATGCACTTCGAAAAACAAGTTGGCTAAGAGCATGACAAATGTGCTGAATGCTTTTCCATATAAATCAGCAGGTATGATTTATGATAAGCAATAATTCGTATTGCCCCAGAAATAATTCCTGGGTGTTTACGTATCTATTAGTTATAAGCATTTAAGCAAACCTACCAGTGGCGGCTCATGGTGTGGTGTACTGGGAGGCATTTCAACGTACTTTTTTTTGGAAAAAAATTGTTCTTTCCAAGTTTTAGATGGCCTTATATTTCAAACCCATCCTTTACGTTGGCAGAATGATTTATTTTAACCAACATGTTCATTGAATCCTTTAATAGACTTTCGATAAGCACTCTCTAATCAAATTATTGTAAATTGACACCCACATTGCCAGTGTGTCAAAATGCACAAAATTTTTCATGTGGTTTACCGACAAAAAATGTTTTTGAATTTTAGTTTTTAAATGTTTGCAGTCAGTATCACACAATGAATATCACAAAATAGCAGACAGTAGAAACAAGTGAAAGCATTTTCTTACATGGCATTCACAATCCAAAATTGTTTTGCACGGACATCGTACAACACCACTAAATTATGATTACACAACCAACAACTGTTTTCACACTACTACGTCCTGTAAGTGCGAATCCCGCAAATTAGACGGCTATTGGCATGCGCTTATCACGGACAGCTGACAGCATAATTCTCGGAAGTTGTGGGTTCGTGACCCTAAAGTCTTTAATACGCAGATACTTCTATCCTCTTTTAGCTTGTGTAATATGAATTTTACCGCAATGAGCTTTCTATTTCACTCTTATTCATTTCAAGGCTTTTTAAGCCGGCGCGGCTTTATTCGGTGGCGTATAGCTGAATTGGAGACTAACATCCAAATGACCCTCGCGTAGATTCGTTTAATGCGCGCGAAATACTCAAACATTCAAACGTTTTCGGATCTTGCGGCAGCTCTTTAATAAACGTTCCCGCATAAGAATCTCGCACAAAAGTTAAATATAAAGTAAATTTTAACTATTATAGTGCATAATATGTTCTGTACTCAAACAAAAAATAATTATTTATTTTTTCTCATTTCATTGGGAGGTCAACGACCATTTGACCCAATGGAGAAACCGCCACTGATTAACCTACATATATTAATACAAATAAGCGTTAGTTTAATATTTGCAACTCCAAACTAACGACACCTATAGATTTATTCAAGCAGAATTCTGCACTATTTTAGAAAAGCTTCTTGATTAATAAGAGCTTTGTTCGTATCCTCCATTATTCAAACAAATAATGCTGGTTGTCACAGTTTCTCAGCCTTACTTCATGCATCATGAAGACATTATAAATGGTGTCCTTGCAAGCTCGCAAGAAGAACAAATTGATTGGGATTGTGGATGTTATATTGCAGTGTAACCGTCACAGCCAGTTTATAGCATCTGTAGAAGGAAAATTGTGATTTCACTCTTCTACGTAGGCTTAGCATATCTTTACTCTGGCTTCTTATATGTTGATTGCTACTACTTTTTAATAGACTCCAGTTTAAAAAGGGATACATTTGCAGTTCACATTAGCAGAAGACGGCAACTACAACCAGGATTGATTAGTCTAAACCAAGGCTGCCCAACCTTTTTAACAGTTGGGCGAAATTGACGATTTAAAAAACACTGGCGGGCCACTGATTACTGTCGGTTCCTATTTTTGTTACCTAAGCTTTTTAAAGTCTTATTTGGTGCAACAACAAAAATCAACATTTTGAAATTTAATTGTCCTTTATTAAAATAATAAAATAAACAGCATCTACTGCCAAATAAAGAAACAAAATTTTATGTAACGAAAATCTAAATCCAAGTAATTGGTACAATCAATGTGATTTCTGACATTGTTTTTGTTTTAATAATTTTCCTATGTTAGGCGTCAGGTCAGATGTTGACAGTAACAACAAATCAGATATATGTTGCTTAGTTAGAGATGTGCGGTATTTATTTTTTACAAAATTAAGATTTGAAAAAAACTTTTCACAAACTACTTAAAAATTGAAAGGCCAGGTCAGTTATTGCAGGAAAGTCTTCCTTTGGCACCAATGTCCAAATTCTTCTGAAGAAGTTTGTGACTTTGAAGATATTTTTTCTGCAAAAAGGTTTTTTAGTGCAGAATGATTTTGCAGTTCAGTGAGTTCCAACTGAATATTGGCAGGATAACTAATTATTCCAGTCAAACTGATTGTGAAAAGATTAACAAAAATTTGTAAATTTTGTTTTGTACTTTCAAAGTCCTGGAATCTGCTCTCAAACGACTGTAATAAGCATCTAATTTTAGCTTCGTACTTAGTACAGTTGGCAATATTGAGCTTCTCTTTCAAATCTTTGAGTATGGGAAAAAGGTCAATATTTTCGTTGGTTAAATTAATTAAAAACAAAACAAAAGGTCTGTCTCTTTCCGAGCGGGATAGCTAATCACGTGACGGCGCACAAGGCGCATTGTTTTGTTTTACCGCGGCGCGCGACACTTTTTCAAATTGGCGGGAATTTTGAAACTGGTTCACGCGGGCCACTTATAATTCGTTCGCGGGCCACAATGTGGCCCGCGGGCCTGGGGTTGGGCAGCCTTGGTCTAAACCTAACATGGTACAGAATAAAATACACATCCAGTGCCTTTTAGTTATTTCCATTTAATTAATTTAATAGCTGTGGTTGTCCAGGATTACTGCGCAGATCATGTTGTCTCAACGTACAACTCGTTATATGTACTATCAGCTCCAAAATTAATGTTCTGAAAACCAGCAAATAGTAATTAATTTTGAAGCCTTTACTACTATTAACTAATTCAAAATTAATGTTCGGTAACCTTCAACAATTGATAAAAAAATTAAAAAAATTGTCTGATTTGCAAAACTACATACCATTTTTAACAACATTTAAACTATACTGTAGGTGAAAGAATGAAAGAAACTTAGTTTGAACTGTGGAAATCATTAAACTGGCAAATAAAGATACACAGAAGGGAAGTAACTCCTAGAAAAAACCTCACTTGTCCTGCGTTTACATTTCCTACAGTAAAAGAGAATTGTACCTTAGTTCATTTGCAAAAGGAAAAATAAATTTGAGATAAAAATGAGTTTAGTACTTGGCCTGGACTTTTCTATACTTAATTTATAATATCATATTTCAAAAGTATGTTTGTATTAACGTTTAGTGTAAGATCCACTTCAGTTACTAATGTACCGGCTCGGTTAACTCATTGCGCACACCACTAACCATTCTTATTGTACTTAGAAACCTGTTTTTTTGAAAAAAAATAAAATTTTGAAAAAGTATTTCAAAAGTATAAAATTGCCCACCAAAATTTGGATGAGAGGGAGAAAAATTACTGCTCTAAATATTACTGAACCAAAACATTAAGTTGTGAACCTTATTCTCATAACACTCACGAGTAATTTAGCTTAAACAGAAATGTTTTATCATCTCCCGTGTATGAGTTTTTCATTTTTTTAAATTCTTAAAAAGAGATCGAGAAAATAGCGTACTGGTACATTAACCAAATTATTATATATTTTGTTATTGTTATTATATATAATTGTTATATCTTTATGAACCTACAAAATTAAAACAATTTGTGTTGCCAGTTTTTGAAAAATTCTGTTTACAGAAAATTTCTTTTTGCAGTTTTCAGTTGTACAACAATTCTTTTACATAGTGCCATTACCAGTGCCTAGGGCTATTATAATACCAAATTTTATCCCGATGTGTGAACCTGTTTCTTAGTAATAAGACTAATAAGGCGTTAAAGTCGAAACTTTCGCAAATTCGTTGCGGCTGGCCTTGTAAAGCTACAAAGTTCGGAAAAAAGCATTCAATTTGCACTAAGGTCTTGTATCATTTTCGAAAATTCTATTTCCCACAGAAATGCTAACAAAACACATGTCTAACTTTCGCTTCCGCTTTCAGTATTTTGTCGGTGAATTTTTTATATACCACTACAATCCAAATCTCATCAAAATCGGACTATCCGTTTAGGAGTTATGAAGCGTACCGATTCTCATACATGCACATTGCACAACAACCACCCAGCCAACCACTCACAGACAGCCATTTTTTTAAAACAACTTTCTGCTTTTTTATATTTTCACTATAGGAAATTATTGATTTCATGAAACTTTTCCAATTCGAGATTTTGAGGGAAATACGTGTTTTGGGCGTTTTGGGAAGAGGAATCCAAAAAAGTGTTTTTTTTAAGTCTGTCTGTCGTAGGTAGGTAGGTCTGTGGTGTGTCATAACTCCTAAACGTAAAGTCTGATTTCGATGAACTTTGGCATGTACATATAATATAATGTTGGGGGTATATCAAACACTCGCCGACAAAACAAGTTTTTTAGAAAGTTCAAAAATCACGTTTTTTGGTAACATTTTTTCCGGAAAATATAATTTTAAATCTAAATCGGCTACAAGATTTTAGAACAAATTCAACGTTTTTTATCCGAACTTTCTAGCTTTAAAATGGGGGCCGCTACGATTTTTTGAAAATTTTGATATATTGCCTTATTACTCAAAAAGTCAATAATGGATTAGGCTACATTTTTTTATCGTAATAGGCCTATAGAGACACAGCGTTACTGTGTACAAAAATGGCAGAAAATTGAAAACTATTAAGTGAAAAATAATTTAAAATTTCGGGTAAATTTAAAAACATTGTTCTAAAATTGGCACCACGATTTTTTTTAAATTTTCTAGGCTAGTAGAGCTAAGGATGATCTATAATTTAGTTTGTGCCCCTGTCCTCAAATTTCTCTGTGACGCCTTTTATGAATTTCTGAAAACCGCAAATTAATGCATGGGTTATGATAAAAAATTCCGGTTGATAGTAGAATAAGAGCCACAACCTATTTTTCAGGTGGTGCAATATTTAGGGGGGTTAATTTTCGGGCGGACAAGAACTTCCCACAAGGTGCACATTTTCTATAATCCTACCCTCCAACTTCGCACACTTGAGGTTTAATCCGATGAGCCGTCCCTCGAATTCTCCTCAGAGGTACAATAATCAGAATTAAAGATATTGTTTGTAATATCCAAATAAAATACAAGTTTTATGAAATATTTTTATTTAATAAAAAGTCTTCCATGGAAATCTTTAATAAACTAAATTTATAGAACATGCGCTTTACAGCATGTGCTCTACTAATTTGATTTTAAGTTATATTGGGTGATTTTTACTTCAGCGAAATCGCGACTTTTTATAATTTTTCTGTGTTTTATAACTTCTAGGATTGGCGGAATTTATTTTTATGACTGTACAGTTTGCATATTTTGAAGCGCATCTAAAAAATACAAAAATATTGGGAGGAGCAGTGTTACAATAATTATTAAATATGAACTGAAAACCTTCACACATATTGATGGTACGAGCTAAAGTAGCTGTATTAGCAGCCCCAATGTTTGGTGGGAACTAAGAGTACTTAAATACCCTATTTGTATATAGGAAATCTTTCCTATACTAAAGGTATAGGAAAGCGAAAATGTTACGGACAAGACAAAGATAATTAAAAACAGTATTGTTCTGAAAGTGTATAGACAAAATTTTGATAATGTCGAATTTTCTTGAAATACCACCATAAATCAATCCTAAATGCACCCCACTCCCTAAAATATTATTTTATAAAATATCCGTTTTAAAAACACCACTTCCAAACCACTCCAACAACTAAATTAAAAGTCAAGAAGCATTTTTAAGGTATCATCTCAAACGCAAACAAACCTTGACCTCCCAAAAAATAATGATGTCTTAAAACGGGCAATTCGTCCTCGTTTTAAATATACCACCCTCAGGGCACCCGACTGCCAATATTTTTTGAACAAAATACTCAGAAACGTCTTCATTTTAGAGATAGTAACCTGAAAGCAACCTGTTGTTTGCGGCGACCTAACAAAAAAATTTAAAGACTACGTGAATAATACACATTTTTAAAGTACACAGTACATGTACATCTCTTTTGATCAGAAAAAAACTTTTAAAATTGTAACAAAACAATTCCATTTGAAATGTAACGACTGGTAAAACATCTCCTAACAGGGTGGTCACTTAAAACTGCTTTTCAAATTCCTTGACTTTTCCCTGACTGACAAACTTCAGTTTTCCCTGACTCATTTTTATGGCACAAAAGCCAATTTCAACTGTTTTTTTTTTAAATAAAATTCTAACTCAACATAAAAATTAGCAAAGTAAACTTAAATTACTTTATAGCAAATGGAAATTTTTCAACAAGCATAACAAAATACAACATCTAAACTTTAAGGAAAAACCAAATGAAATAAATATAAATTTTATAAACATAGGTAGCAAAATTTTCGTTTTGCGGCCAAAAATAAAAATATTGAAATAATTGCATTTTACAAAATTTTCCCCGTCTATTTCGTGAAATTCCCTGACTTTACGTTGAAATGGGTACAATTCCCTGATTTCCCTGACCAAAATAAAAAATTTCTCAATTCCCTGACTTTTAACGGTTTTCCCTATTTTCCAGAAAAGTGGCGACCCTGCCTAATACAGTCCCTAGGTTAAAGAAGAACTTTTTCTAAAAATGATGGGCAGCAGCTTTCTGAAAATAATAATCGGGACTGAAAATGATTAAGGCATTGGGAAGATGCATTCGAAGAGGGAAGAAGGCCAAATATTATTTTATTTTCATCTAATTTCCACAGTAAATATGCATAATAATGTAAAATGTAGAATATAGTTTTTACGTAGATGTTCTGCAAAGGAAGCGTAAATTTTTCACTGAAGGCTTTGCAGGGGTTGTTTGTAGGTTTGTTGTTTTCCCACGACATACATAAAAACTGCAAAAGGTGCTTTTACCAAAGCTTCAACTTTGCAGTAGAAATAAAATTAGATATTTAAAAATTTCGGGAAACTGTAAACATTTTAAAAATTTGTGTTGAAAATGTTTAAACGTTTTTAAATTTAAAAAATTAGTAAAAAAAATGATAACTTTTTTTTTAAATAATTGAAAATAAAAGTAAAATAGAAAAGTAATGAAAGTGTAATAATTTTGAAAAAATTAGAATGTTTGGAAAATGTTAAAAATATCTAAAATTTGAAAAAAATTGAATTGAAATTTGATTTAGATTTTTTTAATTTTTGAACCATTTTATATTTATAAAAATTTCGAAATTTTTTGAAAATTTTGAGAAGTTTTGATAATTTTGCAATAATTTGATACCGCAAAGACAGACTGGAAACAGTTCCAACTCTTCATTAACAACAATATCAACCTAACTCACAGAATGCACACATCTGAAGAAATTGACGAAACTGTAGAGTACCTCACTAACCTTATTCAAGGAGCAGCCTGGCAAGCTCCTCCGACTGTAAACAAAATAGCACCCGTAAGCCAAAACATACCACTGCATATAAGAGAACTAGTTGTAGAAAAACGCAGAGCTGGTGCTAACTGGCAAAGATCTAGAAATCCTCGAGACAAAACCATCCTAAACAATTTAACCCACCGACTGCATATCGCTATTCAAGAAAATAAAACTGCTACATTTACCTACTATATATCTAACCTATCGCCAGTAGATCACTCTATCTGGCAAGCGACTACAAAATTTAAAAAGCCTATCACTTCAGTCCCACCCCTAAGAAAACCTGATAGAAGCTGGGCTCGATCAAAAGAAGAAAAAGCAAACTTATTTGGAAAACACCTCGCTCAAGTTTTTACACCACTGCGATCTAATGACCCTAACTTTGACGCTGAAATAGAAGAATATCTCAACTCACCTAGTCAATTATCTCTACCTCTGAGACCAGTTTCGCCTGCAGAGGTCTACAGAGAAATAAAACTAACCAGCTCATATAAAGCCCCTGGCTATGATCTTATAGTGGAGAACGTACTAAAGCATCTCCCAAAAAAAGCTATAGTTCTCATTGCAACGATATACAACCGTATGCTTGCTATCTCTCACTTCCCTACTCAGTGGAAATATGCACTAATAACCATGATCGCCAAGCCCGGTAAACCTCCGCAAGAAACTAGCTCATACCGACCAATTAGCCTGTTACCCCTCCTATCAAAAGTATTTGAGCGATTACTACTATACAGAATCAAAGAAATAACACCACCAGATGAACTTATTCCTCAGCACCAGTTTGGATTCCGCGAAGGACACTCAACCATTCAGCAATGCCATAGAATAGTTAACTTTATTAAGGAAAATCTTGAGGAAAACAAATGTGCGCTTCAGTATTCTTAGATATCCAGCAAGCCTCCATAAAGTCTGGCATTCCGGAATCTTATATAAAATAAAAAAAAAGCTACCCCACCAAATTTACCTCCTCCTAAAATCCTACCTAATTGGCAGACACTTCCAAGTCCAATTCGAGAACACTCTCTCAAACTACCACTCCATAAACTCTGGTGTTCCGCAAGGAAGTGTCCTCGGTCCCTTTCTATACCTCCTCTATACTGAAGACATCCCAATCACAAACAATACCCTAATCGCTACCTTTGCAGATGACAATGCAATAATGTCATCAGATACCAACCCTAACAACGCATCTCATAAGCTACAACTTCATCTAAACCTCCTTCAAACCTGGCTAAATCGTTGGAGGATCAAAGTAAACAGCAGTAAATCCACACAAATTACATTTACCACCAAACGCGCTGTTTGTCCGCAAGTTACCATCTTCAACCAACCTATTCCAATAAAAACTGAGGTGAGATACCTAGGACTACACCTGGATCAAAAACTGACTTGGAAAGCCCATATAGAAGCCAAACGACAGCAATTAAATCTGAAGACAAAAAATATGTATTGCCTAATTGGACGTAAATACCAATTGAACTTAGAAAGTAAGTTGTTACTGTATAAAGTCATCCTAATACCTATATGGACTTACGGGATCGAGCTATGGGGATGCAGCAAACCCTCAAACACCAAAATCTTACAATCCTACCAATCGAAGACGCTGCGTACTCTGGCCAACGCTCCATGCTATATCAGCAATCAGACCCTTCATAACTACCTCAGAATTCCCTTCATCTCCGATGCCATCAAGAACTCTGCCATGAAAGGCCGTGATCGCACCTTAAATCACACTAATCAGTTCATCGCCGACCTCTACTCCCACCAGATCGAGAATAGAAGACTCAAAAGACAGTGGCCGCAAGACCTTGTTGAGTGAATCCTGGAGACGAGGAGATCCATCAGTGGATGGTGCCCAACTCATGTCAAATAGCAACCATGTCAACATATTTACATATTACTCTGTAGTTGAGTAGATTGTAAATTTGCAAATAAATTAATAAAAAAAAATAATTTGAAGTTTAGGAAGATTTTCTAAAAATTTTGGAATTTTTTTTTTGTTTTTGATTATCCAATTACACTGTTTAAGTTAATGATAAAAGAAAACCTCCCAGAGGTTTTCTCAATGAAAGATAGTTCCTATTGTAATTTCATACTGATTGAGAAGCCAAAATTCCTACATTTTTTTGATATTGAAAATTCGTTGTGAAGGGGGATGGTAGAAAGATCGGACTTGCACAATTGTTTCAACTATTGTCTATCTCTTGAAATCCCAAAATTGATTTCATAATTTGGCGATTGTTTGGCAATTACACAATTAATCTGTTCAGGTAAACGCCCAAAAGGAAACCTCCCATTGCTGTTTTACCAATTCCTACTGTCATTTAACATGCTCATGCTTTTGATCAAAAAAACTTTTAAAATTGTAACAGAAAAATCCATTTTAAATATATCGACCCGAAAACATCTCCTAATACAGTCCCTAGGTTAAGGAATAACTTTTTCTAAAAATGATGAGCAGCAGCTTTTTGAAAATAATAATCGGTACTGAAAATGATAACCGCACTGGGAAGAAGGCCAAATATTATTTTATTTTGATCGTTTTTCCACAGTAAATAAGCATAACAATGTAAAATGTAGAATATAGTTTTTACCTACTAGATGTTCTACAAAGGAAGCGTAAATTTTTCACTGAAGGCTTTGCAGGGGGTGTTTTCATATTGACTCCTACTACATAAATTACGTTTGATGTGAAGGCGTAAAGTGTAGGTTTGTTGTTTTCCCACGACATACATCAAAACTGCAAAAGGTGCTTTTACAAAAGGTTCAACTTTGCAGTCGAAATAAAAAGTCTTTTTGGTACGAGCACACTCTTTTACGATTCGTGTCAAAGCAGAACGTAGTTACCACTTGACACTCTGAAAACCGTAATTAAATTTTCGAATCAAAATCAGCATTCGTTTGCAGCTTTTAAATTTTAATTAAAACGTCACAGTGAACGCTTGAATGACGCCCTCGTTAATTTATTGTTCCTTGTTTGCAATCGCTTATCCGCAATTCAAAGCAGAATTGCAATTGAAAAACAAAGAACAAGAGACGTAAGTTTCCGGTGGTTGTTGCTGCTTACTTATTAATTTAAAGAATGACACTACATCATAACTATTAAATATAACATCAGCAGAAATAGCAGTTCGTGACTTTTGGCGTCTGCCAATATTTCTTTTTATTTTGACTGAAGCATAAAAGCGAAATAAGCAAGTCGGACTGACCGATTAAACCTGATATATAAATACACAAAAATTAATCCCCCACGAAATCAAAAGGAAACACTAAAAGGCGTATAAAATGCAAGGTTAATGCATTTTGACAAGATTTAATGCCAGCGAGTGTGAGCAAACAGGGCGGGATTTAGAGTTCTTTATGGCCAGGCTTATCGGTAGCCTATTTTAATGCCTCCATAAAAATTATTCGCGGAATTTATGACGTGCTAGAAACAACAAGTTGACAATTACAATCGGGATATTGCCCAGTTTTAAGGCGTTGCAATGACGTTAAACACGTAGGAGCCGCCTATTTTTATCTGGTTTTTTAGAAATACATAAAACATATCCGTTTTGAAAATGCATTTGCTCTCTAAGTCTCTACCAACGCGCAACCACAACAATACCGGTGTGTTATGGTAATATCGTTTGTTAGAAAACCATTTGGTTTCTGTATCAAGGCTGGTTAGTTCATAAATACGCCCCTGTGCAAAACCCTAACATTGTCATACTGTGGCATAAAGTATACGTATATAAATATGTCTATTTAATAATGCGATCTGTTCAGAAAACGAATGCCACCCGTCGAGTCATCCCAACAATTTATTTTCGGCTCACACTATCATGCGACGAGGAAAAAATAAAATTCGCATACAAAACTCGAAAGGAAACGTGTTTTGCAAACCATAAATTCTGAATAATTATCAAACTTGGTATGCAAATTGTTGGATATGTAAGCCTCGCTATCCTTTATTTATTGATCCTGAACCATAGAACGAAATGCTGTCTGCCGAGCAAGAAATTCACAAAAAAACGTCGTTCCAGATTAAAATTAAGTTATTAAAATGCAGAACGGTCTCTAAATTATCCTGAAGGTGAATAAGTAAGACTATTTCAACGTAAGTATGTAAATAGCTGAATATTTTGACTGGTTGGTGTTGATAAATACTGTAATCTCCGATTCTAAACATAGGCGACACATTGTTATCGGAGATTAGATGTGTACAGACTTCCAGAATGCAAACCTTTCAACTTTTTTCAGTATAGTCGATTTAGTAGTAATCCAACAAAGAATTCTTGTGTGGACTTCTTGTATTTACAAGGAAAAATCGTGGCGACATTTGAATGACAATAAAGATAGAACATGTTTGTTGTAAACATTTTTGAGTTATCCAACTAGATACAGATAGTACTTCCGTTTGTTCGTTTATTTATGAACATCCAAAAACAAGTTAGGTACAAGAATATTTTATACGTAAATAAATATCTTTAGTTATTTGTTGACATTCGCCTTTGTGACGAATATGTTGTGGACAGTATGATCGCCTATGAGTCTTGCTCTAGACAAGAAATTTGTTTGCATTTGCTTGCATATGTTTGCATATTCTTGCATATTCTTGCATATTCTTGCATTTCTTGCTTTTCTTGCTTCCTTGCACTGCTGTTATAATTCAGGCATTCAAAAAGCGAGCGAGTTGTTTAAACTATTGATTAACAGACTTTTTCTGTGTGAATATGGACGAAATAATATGGTTTACTTACCTATTTAAAGGAAAATTGTAGTTCTAGTTAGGCTTTTCAAAAAAATCCGAAACTAGAATCGGAAGTTAGACATACTTTTTTAGTAGCGTTTCTCCAAAACAAAGTTTTGAAAGTTTGAGCACGGAATCCGAGAGAAGAACTTAAGGCAAATCGAAAACGTTTTTGCCGTATTCTGTAGCTTCAAAATGGCGGCCGCTACAGCTTTTTGAAAATTACGACTTTAACGCCCAATTATTCAAAAAGTAGTTGTCTGATGGGGATCAGCGACCATTATTTGAGAGCCTTCTTAGGTAGTATACGATGAAATACAATTAATTTCAAAAATTCGAAAAATATCGCAATGGCGCTACTTCAAAATTTTGAAAATTTTTCAAACACTGTCGACACGTTTTTTTTTAACTTACTGAGCCGATAGAGCTTGCATTGAACTCAAAATCTGTTTTTTACTTATATCCCAAATTTTACTCTGACGCCTTCCAGGAATTTATGAAAAATTTGAAATTAATTAATTATTTATTAAAAAACGCAAACGCCGATCGTTATAAACTTTTATCAGTTCTCGATAGACTATTTTAAAAATTAAGAAAAAAAAACTATGCCTTTTGTCAATAATGCGTTTTCTTGCTTGCAAGAGGCTTGCATGCAATGGGGAAGTCCCGACATTTGTTAACAGAAAACATGCAAGACAAGAAAATGCAAGAGTCATGCTAACAAGACAAGATTTTGCTGTTGCAAGACAAGAGTTATTTAAGTTTCTTGTCTTGTTTTGCAAGACAAGACAAGAAGTAGTCGTGCAAGACAAAAAATCTTGTCTTGTGAAACACTAGCCCCCCCCCTCCCCTTCACGCCTAAATATTGTTTTGTAAACAGGTTTAAAAGTCATTTTATTCTTAAATAAATTGTTGGCAGCTCCTGAACTATTAAATGATTGTCCCTAACTCTTCTTCGAGATCTTTCAGCGCGAACATTTATAGATGGCGCCACAGATAAATTAGCGGTTTAAGACCTCAACCAAATTGTACGTAATCACAAGCTGTACGAGCCACCAAAACATAAAATAAATCGTGTCGGCAGTTTCTCAGTTTACATTCTTGCAAAAGTTCTCTTAGATTATAAACATTATGTTTTTTAACTCATAATGTAAAAAGAAATCTTAGCGGCCCCTAATTTAAAGCTAGAAAATTCGTCAAGAATACAATAGATCTGCCCTAAGCTCTTCTATCAAATTCCGTTTCTAGATTTGAAAGATTCTTTTTTAACAACTCTATATTTCGCTTCCGGTTTCGGATTTTTCCAAAAACTTATTTTGTCGAAAACTTTTGGATAAAGCGCATCGAAATCGACCTCTTAGTTTGGGAGATATGAGGCGGACAGCATACACTCATATCCACTCACCCACAGACAAGCATTTTTTAAAACCACTTTTTTGAAAAACTGGAAATCTGCTCGTTGATCCTGTACGATCGTTTCCGAGCTCTCTTCGGGTGACCTCGGGTTCTGTTTATTAGTATATTATTATATGAACGATTATGACAGCCATTATTCACGAAGATGATGTTTGACCCCACGAGCCGTAGGCGAGTGGCGCAAATCATCCGAGTGAATAATGGCCATAATCGCGAATGTGATACTATGCATTTTCTACACCTATTAAAGAAATAAATTAGACTCGTTTTAGTGGTTGAATTATTAGTTTGCACAGATTGTAAAACGTAAACAAGCAATATGGCGATACACTTGGCTATCACGCGAGTCGATTGTCAGCCGCAGAACGAGTTAATCGCGTGCGATTTAAAATATCATCGAATCAGCGAAACAGTGATTTTTGAATTTGTATTTGTGATTGCCGGATACAGTGAATTATGAATCCATAATTCACTACAGTGAATTATAGGTACGATTTTTCACGAAAAAAATGCTAATAATTATCATATAATTAAATAGATGTAGAAAAATATTGTTAAACAATCGTTCTGCAGCATGGATATCCATTATTCACATAACGTGTTTTGCCTACAAAACCTTTCAGTTAGGTATTTAATAACGCAAAATAAAAGCTACTGTGCAATTGTGCATTTAACGGTATATGCTTTTTTTTATTGAACTATCTGCACTCTACCAGTGGCGTTCCGTGGGTTCAAAATTTGGGTAGGCAATGGCAAATGCACAAATAATTTAAAATTAGGTTTGCAAAACTAAAAAAATTTTATTTCAAAAATTAAAAACATGTATTTGCCTGTTAAAAGTTGGTTCACGAGATTTTCCAGCTTCGCTGCAAAACGTGCAAACTACGTATAAAATAAATACAAACTTATTTGGAGTAATATAACCTATCCTGCACGCTGCACCTGATTGCGGTTGATATATACATAAAAAAATATAGCAGTGTTGCCAAGTCAAAAAATAAAATTTCACTCAACTGTCAGATAAAAAAAAATATTTTACCAAATTTTTTCAATAAAGCTTCCCACCCTCTTGCATTCAAACATTAACAATACAAAAAATAAATAACAGATTGGGGTCATTGTAGGCTTCAGGAGCATATGTATTGGGCGAGGGGGCCTACTTAAAATAGACTGATGGTCTGCTGCACTTCATTGTCTCACCGGTGCATTATAAACGTAGCGAGCCCTGACTACACCTTCAACACTGTACTAGGCAAAGCGTATGCTCTCTGTTTGCGTACAACGTAGACGTATGCCGCTACTCGGTACAAACGGTAAATTATTGTTTACATTACGTAACAATAAAAATGTTGAAAATAAAAAATTGAGATTTTTTTTAAGGCCCCTGCACGGCTCAGGTGAGTGCCTTGTCCACCACTAATGGCTTTGTAGGCCCTCAACTAGCCTTTATTTCACCTGTTTGTAAATGCACCACTGCTGTGGTTGCCATCCCAGTAGTCGACACGGTTGGCGGTTTAACAAATGGGCGCTAATTTTAAAGTAAATAAATTACTGGGTTATGATAAATAAATACTTTTGAAAATTTTTATTATTGAATTATGAAAAGCAGTTGTTTTAATTTTTTGCTATGATTTAAAAATCACCAGATTTTTGCCTTTTTGTAAAAGTTTTTAGCAATCACCAGACCATTTTTCATAATCATCAGATCTAGTGAATTTTCGCCAAACTTGGCAACGCTGAACTACAGGAATAGGCGCGCCTATTCGATAGTTACTGCATCCTGACATCCCTACTATTTCTTTGCATCTGGTCATTGTATTGGCTTACCAACGTGCGTGCAGACGTTAAGAATAACAGATTGGTTGCTTGTTTCGTGGCTGGGAATCACTGGGAGCGAAAAAGCTTGCCTTGTGTTTAATTGCAACAATTTTTAATATTGGGCGGTGGTGTTCAAAAGTAAAAAACGGTGTAAAAGTTTTTTTTTTATTAAAAAATTGAATTGGAATTTTTTTATTTAAAAAATTATGGGTAATACCCTGCCTAATAGGGCGGACCGCCACTGCAGTCTACAGATACTTTTGGAAGATGAAATAAAAGCTCCTCGTGCCATTGTACTATAGCAATAAATCATTAAATTTAGTTGTGCCTTGTTTGTAATCCCTGTGATGTCATTAATTATAAGTATAAGAATAGATAAAAATGTTAATGTCATATTGAGTACTGCTAACGGTGCTTCTTTTATTAGATTGATCTTAAATTAATTATGCTTTTGTTAAGACTTTATTTATATTTAGGAAGCACAACCATAGAAATTTTTTTTCGGGTTTTACTGCCAACATATCTCGAAATATCGATCGATACTTATATATCCAGTTCAATATTTTCATTTTTGAGTCGTCCTACTTTGTATCTTCTTTCTCATTTCGCTGTTCTGTCTCCAATGGCATTCCTCAGCTCGCATGACTGCGATGATAAAACTCAATATTAATGCACATATATCTCGAGATATCGGGGAATTTGCAGTTTCTGCTAGCTGCATCAACGTCTACGTTCCGTGCTTTGTCAAATTTATGTCTCCCATTACATAGTTGTAAACTTATGGCGCATAGTAGAGAATGTGTAGTGTTAGTAAGGAATAGATTCGAGTTTCTGGCAATATGAGGTGCTGGTAAGCTGCGTGCAGGCATTGAGGCCGTAAATCATACATAATAAATCAAGCATTTAATTGGGAGTCACAGCACCATGGCATGGCGGACACCTGCGAGGGCCGGTTTTAGCGTTTGATGCCGTAACCGAAGCCGAAACCTCGTTAGAGGACCACTGCGGTGACAATAATTGAAAAATGTCGTAATACAAGAAAAGCGGATGGGAAACGCTGTGACATATTGTGGAACATTGGGCTTTAGAATACCATCGATAAGGAATAAAGATGTTTTGTCTCTCGATTGTATCCGAAAAGCTGAAATAAATAAAAACTGAATACCAGAATTTCCAAACTCTCCTTTTAAGCTTGCCTAAAAGGGTGAGGTATTAGGCAAAGTTGCATGTAATCAAAGCTGTCACTTAAACTGTTATTTTAGGACAGTTTGGCAGGGTCAGTTGACACAGTCAAATAAAATCTTGCTTAAGTGACCATCACTTCTGACCTTTTTTGCTCTAACACGTTGCGAAAAAATGCGGTTTTTGTGAAAATCCTTAAAACAACGCAATGACAGTTTTAAAACATGAAAATCGTAAATAATACTATCAATAGTAATCAGTTTTAATTATCCTGATTAAAATCTATTAATTAAAATTGTCTATGATGGCAGTATTATGCTATAAATGAGTTCGCAATCAATTTTATCAAAATTGCATTTTTTCATTAGGTAGCGTAAGAAAGCCTGTCATAGGCTACCTGATGATTCATTGTAATTAGGTTCAAAACAGTGTGAACTAATACGTAGTATAAATCTGTTTATAAAAATGATTTTAAATAATGAATTTTAACTGGATTAAATAATACAGATTACTACTGATAATAATAATTACGATTTTCATTTTCTTATATTTTCATTTAAATATTTTCGGGGTGGGGTCTTACTGACGACAATAGACTTACAAATTTTCGGAAATACTTGGAAAATCACTCGGCAATAAGTAGGCAATCACGGCAATAAGTGGGCAATCACGCCAACAAGTGGGCAATCACGGCAATAAGTGGGCATCACGGCAATAAGTGGGCAATCACGGCAATAAGTGGACAATCACGGCAATAAGTAGGCAATCACGGCAATAAGTGGACAATCACGTCAACAAGTAGACAACCACGGCAATAAGTGGGCATCACGGCAATAAGTGGACAAGTACGGCAATAAGTGGGCAATCACGGCAATAAGTGGGCATCACGGCAATGAGTGGACAATGACGGCAATAAGTGGACAATCACGGCAATAAGTGGACAATCACGGTAACAAATGTGCAATCACTGCAATAGAAAGGAATCAACGAAAACAAATCGGTGATCAACAGAAATATTGAGGTATATTCGCCGGTAGACAAAATACCTACGTCATGAGCAATCACAAATCACTAACTCTGAGTTGTGTGAGCAATAGGTATCTACCAGTATTACCAGGTAAAAAATTTAATTTCACCAAACTCGAAGACAAAAAGTTTTTATATTTCAATAAATTTCACTTACTTTTTTCAGTAAAAATAACGATACTAAGAAAGAAGTTGCTTTTTTTAAAATCTGTTAAAAACTCAAGTCTTATTAGAAAGGTCTATAATCTAGAAAATTATACAAAACAAATAACTTATACATAAGCTATACCTATGTATAGTCTATACAGAGTGTTTTGAAAAACATGGTCCCCTGTTCCGAGGCAGATTTTTTATCTAAAAATAATACAAAAGCTTGCTATAAAAATGTGTCAATAACGGCTCGGTTTTCGAGATACAGGGTGTTTCTATTTTTATGGCTATTTCTAAATATTACAATAGCTTGTATTATTCTACTAAAATTTCTCATGTCTCATAATCTTTTTGGCAATAATTAAACTTAAAAAACTGCTACCAGGGGCGTACGTGTAGGTAATAGGGTAACTTTTTTCTAAAACAAAAAATGCGCGCCACTGTACTGTTTTTAATTTTTGAATTGCTATTTTTATTCAGATTGCAGTAAGGATTTTAAAAAGCAATTAAAAAAATTAAAAAGTAGTGGCAAACAGAAACAGTTGACTCCATTACTCACACGTACGGCCATGGTGGCATTTTTTGGAATTTAATTATAGCCAAAAAGGTTATGAAACGAGAAATTTTAGTAGAATATTCTAAGCCGTTGAAATTTTTTAGATTAGAAAAAAAATGTAAAACCTCTATCTCGAACACTAAGCTGTTACGGACACATGTTTATGGGAAGTTTGTCTTATTTTTAGGTAAGGAATCTGTCTCTGAACGGGGGCTTATGTTTTTCAAAACACCTCGTGTAATCATAACATAACCGATGACGATTCGCGAAGTAATATTCAGCAGATTCAGCTATTCGCCGTTTCAATAAACGGGAATTACCGAATAGAACGTTTTTTGAAATTTTAACATGTAATTATATATAAAAAAAAAGTTTTTCAATTTTTTAATAATTCTTGAAAAATCTCCAGTTTTCTGTTTTTTTTTTTTAAGTTTTCACCAATCACCAGACATGCTGGAAAATCACCAGATATGGTGCTTTTACCAGATTTGGCAACACTGGTATCTACCCTGCCGAAGGATTATTTAACAGGATAATATTTAAACCGAATCCAAAATCACCCGAAACGAGTTCGTAAAATTATTGTGCTTAGTCAACGAGCAGAATGTGTTCGGAACAGAGTTGCAATGAACAAAATACATAACTCTGCGATAAATTTTAATCGATTACACAAATTTAAAGTTTGTGACACCTACTCTCATTTTTATTTTCACCTGTACTGTGTAGGAAAGTATTGATTCTATAAAAGTTTTCAATTTCAAGATTTTGGCAGAAAGACATGTTTTGGACCTCCGGGAACGCCTTATTACTAAAAAACGAGTTGCCATATCGGCATAAACTTTAATTAGGTATTATAATAGCAGCCCTAGAGGAACACAATGTATCAGTCTAAAAGAATTATTGAAAAAATGTAAATTACAAAGTGATTAATATTGCTCAAAAATTGGTTACATGATTTTTTACATTTTCTTAGGTAATGTAGCTTGGGACAAGCTATAATTTGGTTGGGGTCCCAAACCGCTATTTTTTGCGGCGCCTTCTATAAGTTTCAAAAATAATGAAAACTTATTCTCTTTCATTTAATTGACGGAAAACGATAAAACATTACTGTCTTAGCTAGATTGCTCATGAGTGATGGTAGAATAAAATACACAACTTAATTTTTAGGTGCAGCAATATTTGGGAAGGGAAATTAATTTTCCTCCTTCTTTCCCAATTTTTGGTTAACCAATTTTCTCTTTGGTTCCCGGTTCTCTTTAACCTGAAGGAAATGTTTTCCAAAAATAAAAAAAATGTTTTTTTCTCACAAAATAAATTTCAGTTTCTAATTGTAAATGCGAAATTTCCGGAATCGTCTAGCGCGCAATCAGCTTGTTTTACATCTCTTTAATGATACATCATTTGAACGAGAAAATATGCTCGTTTCAACGGCTTGTTTAAAAATATACGGTCCTATTTTCAAAACAAACGAAAAAAATTAAAAACAGCATTTAAGAATGGCGTAATCTAAAAACGACAATACATTTTAATTATAGCATATTGTTGATTTAAATGAAGCGTTGAACGCTTACAAATTTTTTTAATAACTTTTGAAACTGTACCTTTTCAAATAAATAAGTTATAAGACTCAGAAGTTTTGGCTGGGACAACTTGTCTATGAAATAGTCGCATGGCAGAAATCCACAGAAGCAGTTTATTAAATAAATTTGGGACTCTTCTTAAGTACGACAACTGAAAGCAGCCATGAACAGACCATTAATAATTTGAATTAACTGTTACCATACGCAATTTGGGTAAATGTAACAAGACATTAGGAGCATCCGGAAACATTTGACATTCAAAAGCTCTCCGGAAAGTCTGGGATAGGACAAGTGCTATAGTTCCGGAATGGTTCCGGGGTTCTAGAACGGTTGTAGGGCACCCACCATAACTACCTACTTAAAGTTATACTTATGCTCAAAAACAGTGCCGGCTTGAGGATCATCTTTGTCGCGCTACATATTAAAAAGAAACTGTTTTTAGATCGTCTATAATGAAACCTTAACGTATTTTCTTACTACAATTACCGCATTACAATAACAAACATTTTAAAACAATTATACGCTCTTCCCATTCTTCTCTCTATTACGCTTTTCTCCCCCATTACTTTTAGAATTGCCACATTTATTGGAGCGGATTACCGAACAGTAGGGTTGTGAATTTTTAGAACTTATAATAGTAGTTTTGTGCAGTATCGAGTGGGGGGCATCAGTATATGGCAGTAGTCCTGGAAAAAAGTCTATAAAGATTTGAAAATAAATAAGGAGTGGCCCGCTCGGTCACCAGATTTGTCTCCTTTAGATTTTTTTTTGTAGGGCCATTTAAAAAGTCGCGTTTATTATTATTAATAGACCTGACAATTTAGAAGAATTGAAAAATCGTATTCGTGCTGAAATGGCTGCTATTTCTCGCAATTCTTTTTGCGACTCTTTAGACAAATTTAAAAAGCGCATTCATTATTGCCAAGATGTAAATGGGCAGCAATTTGAACATCTCCTCTCTTAACTACTGTTAATTAATAATGTTGGCATTGTCATTTTTATTTAAGAAATGTTGTTTGTTATCCTATTAATTTTAATTGTTGTTTGTGTTTTGTTTATTTATGACGTTTTGTTAATGCAAGGATTACTAGATTTGAGTAAATGTGCAGTGACGAATTAACCAAGTACACCAGCTCGAAGTAGGTCGCTCCATCTCCTTCTGCGGAACTGCTGTGCGATGAAAAAAAAGGGACTTATCAGAACCACGATGTTGTTTTAAAAAAGAATTTTCCTGAAAAAAAGTTAGTCCTAAACGATGTAAGATAGCCTCAAATGTTTTTTTAATTTTTCTGCGTTATTTTCTTATGTAACCCTCTACATGTTAATATTTCTGAAAAGAGAAAAAAATATGCTTTCTATTGATGTATCGCACAGCCTAGGTTGCTATTTCCAAAAATTCAAGATGGCGGCCGCGCTTAAAGACTATATGCAAAAAAAAATTTTTTTACTTCAGAATATGCAAAATAACCTCAAATTAACATATACCAAATATGAAACGGATATCTCAAACCGTTTGACCAGGGGATCTTTGGTCCCATACTTAATAGCGACCCTGTATAAAGATTACTAAATCTCTAACTGTCTCACTATAACACAACGAGGAGCTTTTACATCTCGGCACAGTTTATCGGTCGTGTATTGTTGTAACATAATTTGCTGATAGCTCTCATATCGCAAACAGACTTTAGGCATGCCACCAGCAGAGCGACCGCCGCGCACAAAAGCTGCTAACAACTTCGGCGGAGTCGTACAGATTGCTTAAGTTTTTACTATTAATACATAGACGCATTTATTATTGTTGAGACTTACGATTTAAGACACTCCCCCTTAGCAATTACTTTCAACTAAGTCTAAATTATTACTGATGATGTTATTGTTTATAAATACCTGTTGGTGAATCACTGCATAATTAATAAAGAGCTTTCCCTTAAATAGATACGTGCTTTTTTCTTGCTGATAAATTTCTTAGACGATTTATATAAAATAAGGACGAATTTCATTTTCCAATTAAATGCAAATGTCTAACAAGATTTTATTACTGTGTATTTATTAGTTACAAAAATATTTCGAAAATCTCTGTTAAGGCACTCGTTTGGAAATGAAGAAAAATGATAAATTTAACTACTTTATGAAAGGTTATCTGTGTTAAAAATTTTTACGGAACTTTTTCCTGGTCTTGTCTCTGGGGCTGTTTTTCCGGGCCTTTTTCAGTTTTTATCTCAAGGGATTTTCTTTCCGGAAGCGGCTCTCAGTCTGGAGACCGACTCAGTAGAGGAAACATTCAAAGTTACCAAAAAAAACGGGGGTCGTAGCTCACGTTTTGTGCTAGTATTTATTAATTTAAAAAAAATTAAATATTAGTATCCACTTGGGGTGAGTGACCAGTATAGGTATAGGTATAGGTATATCTGCAACTGGCCGTGCTTCGGAGGGCACGTTAAAACCGTCTGTTTCGATTGGCATACTAACATATTTCGCAATCGTAAACCCTTTCGTGGAACTGCTTCCCTAGCGACGTAAGTTCCTGTCCCGTGCAAAGAGGGCCCACAGACCTTGCACTAATAGCGGGTATTAAGCAGACTTTGACCTACAATAATGAGGAAAACAAGAATTTTAAAGAAATTTAAATATTGAAAATTTAAATTTTTTACAGATGATTAAAATTACCGAACATTTTGTGTTCGGGTCAGCATACGTAACGAACAACAAACATTTTTTAAATTAGCTGTCCAGGTGAATATCGAACGGGTGGCCTCTTGCTCTTCTCTACCTCTACCACTTACCTTATCCTATTTACTTCTCTGTTCATCTCCTTAGCCTCCTCCATCTGCCCCCTTGCCTCCTTTTCATCGTTATCTCCCCCCTTTCAACAACCATCTCCTCTTTCTTTCTTCCGCCTTCCGCACTCACTACCTCACTCCCGTTTCTCTTCTTTATCCCTCTCGCTTTTATCTTTCCTTTTTTAGTTTCTCTCCTGCTCTCCCTTCTATTTCTCGATCTCTTTCACTTATAGTTGTGAATCTTACTTTACCTCCCTTCTCACACCTCTTTAAAAATACATGACAGTGCCATTGTTTTTTGTCTCTAGTTTATTAGTTTCATAGACCTACCTACTTGTCGTAATTTACCTACAACAACCTTGTAATAATTAATTATTGTTTGTTGTTTAAATTAACTGATTTTAAGTGTTGAATTTAAATGAAACAAGAAAATAAATAACCAATACTGTACCAAAGACAAATTTTGTTATAAATTACAGTTTGAGTGGGTTTCTTGTCTATTTCAAATGCATTACAAATACTAGTTGTGTTTTATTTCTTTTATAAATGAATGTATTTTGTTGCAGACTCCATACGCAATTTGAAGAACAGAATCCTTGACAAATGTAAGTTTTATTTGCGTACATTTATATTCACCGAATCGAATTGATCATAAATCTTCCCTTCCAGCGCTCGTTACTTATACATGCATATTTCTGATTTTGCTTTTGGTTCATTTACCTTTTTGCAAATCATTTTCCTTGGAACAAATTACCATACATCCACCCCGTTTGTAAAATCATGAAATCACTTTCCGCTAAGAAAACACATCTATTCGAAACTCTTGAAAAACATTTTCATTAATTTCTATGATGATTTATCATACATCATATTTCGCATGCAGTAAAAGACAACAAAAAGGTAGAACCGATAAAACAATTTTCCGTAAACATTTCGCGATATATTATTGAGACGTCAAGCAGACAATTGACGTGCATAAATCACGCTGGTCGTCGTAAATAACTTATCGAGAGGGCATTGAATCCTGAAGGTTCTTCAGGTTGTGATATAGAAATCAACAACATGAATGCATTTCGGTCCAGCATTCTAGTTAAAGCGAGAAGAAAACCAATTCTTGTGACCAAGGGTTGTTTACCTTTCTCTCTTCATGGTGGTTCCCTGGGAGGCAGTTTTGAGTCAAAACATTTTAGAATTTCTAAACGTTTTAAGCAGAGTGCAGTTAGCTTTTGTTAGCTCAGTGACAGTTGTCTAGAGAAATGGGTCCTTGGACCCTTGGGTGTGGTGATGTCCGTGCAAAAGATTGTTAGCGGACAATGTCCCACTGCGACGCATATGGAAATGCTGGTTTTGTGAAATTGATGGGTTCTGTCACTGCTCTTAAACCTCTTGTCTCCTGATGTTGTAGTTGCGCTAGATGTGAAGTAGAATAACAGACATGGGCAAGCGTAGGTTTTGTGTACGAGCAATAAAATGTACGAGAATTGCTTTACATGTACTGAATTCGGAATTTATTGGAAAATTACTGTCCCAAAAAACTCGTGTTGTAAACGTAAATTATTGTACAGTTAACTCCAAAATTACATGAAAATGTTAGTATTGAGAAATCGATAAATTAGGTAAGTAATTGTTTGGATTGACATTTTCTCACAATTTAATGAGTTCCATAAAATTCCAATAAGCAATTTTAGTCGCATAAACAGTGGCGATATTTTAAAATTTATTTTTGCTGATAGAATTGTAGAATAGTTTTGATTCAATTGACATTTATAGAAATTAGACGTTTAACAAACAGCTTCAAACATTTTTTTTATATTGATTACTTGTACAATAAACAGAAACTTTCAATACTGAGGCGCGGCTTGAATACAGTAATGTTCTAAAAACGATTTTGTGACTTTAGGCTGTAGTATATACCAGCAGAACCCGTGAGCTGCGCCTCACGCTATTTTTGGTCATTAAAAAAATGATAAATAAACTGTGTCGAGATGTAACACATTTACTTAATACACATACACTACGCTGCATTGGAGTACAAGTTTAAGGTATTTTCTTTTACTAAGAAAAACAAATAGAAAATAGGTCTAAGTATTCATTAAAAGAAAACTATTTAAAGTTTTTTTTTTAAATTAGTGAGTGCCTTGAACTGATTTAACATTTAACATTGGTATTATAATCTAAGACTAAATATACAAAAATTTATACACCACAAAGAAAATGCCATAAAGTACTCAAAACCGAAATTTAAAATATCTAGTGTATTAAAAAAAACCGTGTTGACGTCGCCATTTCAAAAGGGGAGGGAGAAATGTTTTTCAAGTACACTAAAACATTCGCAAGAGTAAATACTTTTCGACGTGTCTGGCTTTTATTTTCGAAAAACGTAAAATTATTAAGATGTAAGCTTGTATCCATACTTTATTAACACCCTGTATATTATGTAATATTTTTATCTGCTGCTGATTTATCAGGAAGGGCTTCAAGTCTAAAAAACTGTTATTATTTTAATTTAAATCTCCCTGCAACTATTTTTATTCGAATAATAAGTAAGTTGTAAAGGCTGTTTCTAATAAAATTTTGATAATTTTATGTTTGCAATGTATTTGTAGTGTCATTTTAATTCTCTGTTATTAAAAGAAATTATATCAAATTGTTTTATGTTTTATATTCACCTCATGAATATCTATAACAAAATAAATAAATAAAATAAAATGGGTATGGAATGGACACTTAATTTATACCTGCATTGGAGCCTATTTTATGAAGCTACGCCACTATGCCTGCAGCAATATTGTATTTTCTAAAATACACAAGTATTGGCGATTGTGAAATAAATACCAAACTTCGAGCGTGTAGTTTATTAATGATGTTATTGTTTATTATTTTAGAGTAAAATCTCGATCCAGTGAGAGTGAGAGTGACATCAGCCGCCGTAGTTTAGGGTCCTTTTACAGTTAACATAATTATATGCGTTTGTGTTTCTTGAATTCCGTTTTTTGTCTGAAATAATAAGCGCGCTCTTTACGTAGGCACTTTTATATTACGAATACTATTACTATTATTAAATATTAGCAGAACATACAGCACAACTAAATAGACGATAACGCAAGTTAGTAAAATAAAAAGCAGCACCAGTGCTTCCTTCGCTGAGAGGTTCCCAGGAAGCGGATGTCGTTCTAATAACACAAACAAGCAGTGTAAACCTAATTTTCTTATTATAATAGAAAATAGTATTGGACCGATAGACACCAGTACATACTAATATGCGCCTTATATAATGGAAGCGTAAGGACCTGGTTTCTGGTAGCGGAGGCTTGCAGTCACTAGACTTTTAGACTTCTATTTATAATAAATAAAAAAATAAAAGTCACATTCACAGCAGCTTCTTTATTCGACGCTTTCGATATTTTAACACAAATTTATTTATTTTACAATAATTGGGGTATTTTCCCATTATTTTAATTTTGCTTTATTAGTTTGAATCGGCACCATTACAACCTCATCAAAGTATTTTTAAGGGTAGGAGGTAAATTTTCGGGTCTGGTAAGACTAAATTGGAAAAATGGTATTTATAAGAAAATTTGGACAACAAATATGGTAAATAATAAATTCAAAAGCAAACGCTGATAAAAAGAAAGCTGTTTATTAATATCTGCATTTGTGTTTAGGTTCTTAGAGCTTAAAGTTCTAAAATGTGCATTTCCTTCAAAATCTAAGAATGAAGTTTGTTTGCGTTTGTTTATAGTTCATTATCATGCTGGTAGAACGGGAAAGTAAAAACTTTTGACATTCATGGGCGCCCGTTGTTTTGTTTTTTTACATTCATGGGCGCCCAAGTAGAATTTTTTCGGGGGGGGGGGGGGGGGGGGCATGGCAATGTAATCTTAAGTTTGCACGGGACTTTTCCCCGTAAAATTTTGAAAAGAACTTCAAGTACAATGTACAATTTTACAAAAGGGAAAAATTGCCTGGATTAAGTCAATTGAACCCCCCCCCCCGTACGTAACGTCTTCTTTATGCTAAAAAACCAAAAAAAAGAGAGTTTCAGGAATGAGAGGTTTTTCAAGCCATTTCTCATATCAGCCGCTAGATATCCCTTACAGACATGTGGTAATAGTATATTATGCAACGAATCTATAATGATAGCTATTAATACACGAGTGTATTAATAGCCATTATATAAGAGTTGTATACACTATTTTTTTACGACTAGTTAATTTAAAAAATATTCACTAAAAAAGTTTTTTTATGCAAAAAAACTGTTTTGCGATGTTAACTGTCAACAACTCTTGTAACCATGGTTACCAAAAACAATGCTTTGCTGCTATTGGTGAGTTTAAACAATGCTTTGCTGTTATTGGACAGTTTGGGTTATTTCACAATGAAAATCTGTATCGAAATGGGTATCATTTTAGTATAGGCAGCGCACACTTAATAAGTAAATTAAAACATGGGAGTAGAAAAAAGTTTTTTCAGAAAGCATTTTACGCTTTTTCACTAAAATAGTCATATTATTTACTGTCATTTGCATAAAACAAAACAAAATCGTTTACCATTTCGTGGCCCACTCTGTAGTCGACAGAAAATTACAAATTAGTGAATAATATATGCAGGCACGTGTACAGAAGACTGCTTTTGTGCATAAGAAGTACCCGTACCCATTTCTTTTTGGTTTGAAATACCTGGGGGAGTAGGGGATTTTTTCTTTCCTTCCTCCCCCCTCCTTCGGGCGCCATGTTTACATTTTTTGTTTTCGTTTTGGTATGAATTTGTTTAGACAAGATTGAGAAGACGGTACTTTATAAGTAGTACAATAATTCTGATTTGGTATTCCACTCATAACAATTATATTGACCAATCACTACGTCCCATTTGCCATTTCAGCAGCCAATAAAAAAGCTTATTGCGATTATTTTTTAGGAGCAAAAGCGATAAAAATACAATTAAAGCACTACACAAACTTCCTGCATAACAAATCGTATTTATTTTGCTTAAGAACAATTTCTAACATATATGTATGAAAGCGGTAAGCATACCACTCATTTTCTTTATTTGTTAGTTTAAAAAATAAAACTTGTTTAACAGGTCGATACGTTATGCGTGGAATAATCCAATCATATACCTCTTGTAAGTTGAAAAATAATGGGGTTAAATTACTGAAAGTTTCTGCTTTGAAACAAGTTTTTGCAATTTAACCCGATTATTTTCAATCCACTGATGGTATAAATGTTGAAAACATATTTGATGTAAATATGAAGCTCGATAGCAAGTCATTTGTTTTACAACGAAGAAAATTTTTATTTTAAGGTTTTCTTTCCAATATTATCTATAGAGTGTTTAGAAGGATTTTTGTTAGACTCGATGTGTTTGTGCTAGAAAATTTTTGCGGTTATCTCCAATTAAACTGTGTTTCTACATTGGAGTTGTTGGTTTTTCGGAATTTAAAAGAGCAAGAAGCATCTAAAAACTTTTCTCTAAATTATTGTATTTATTTATTTTTTTAATATAAATGTTTCAAAGCTCCAAATACTCCAAAGAATATTTTGTGTGTTCCAAACACCTCAATCATGAACCTTTCACCTATCATTTAAGAGAAAGTTCATGATCTCCCATAGGTTACATTTGCGACGTTCAAAGAGAAGTCAAACTTATTACAATTAAAGTTAAAAAAAATATTGAAAAGGAAATTTTAGACTAATAATTATAATAAAATTAACTTCCTCTACCTAACACTGATTGCTCTCCCCTCTCCTAATATTTAAACAACTCTCTTAAGCCTTCTTAGAACGTAACAACACATTCCCATTTTTCAATCATTTTTAATTCTTTTTTTGAAATTGTTTTGATGCTTTTGGTTCGTTGTTACCGAAACTTTTTCTCAAAAAATTTCACATTTAATTTTTGGTTCTAGAATGTAATTCATATGTGTGAATTTGATGTTTTTCTTAAAATTTTCCGCTTTGCATTTTAAAATATTTACAGTCATTATAAAAAGATGATCTGTGTTTTGGAAATCCAATCAATTTACAATCTTAGAATACACCTTCAATTGCGAAAGCAAAATTGATGCAAACCAGATACGTATCCAATTCCGAAACCACTTCAAATCTTCATCTTACATCTTTATCTTTATCTTAGAACTTCAACCTAATTACGGCACAGACACAGACCACCCAGAATTACCCAAAGTGCAAGAAATATTGCGCATAGTCCATTGGGATCTGATTTTCAAATACCAAAAATATTTTCTCAAAATTCACAAAAGCTGGCAGATCCTGTACTTATCATCCTTTGTCTATTTTAGCAGCTTTCGCATTGTCAAAATGTAAAGACGCTGACTTTACACCCTACTGGGTTACGGAGGCCGTAAACTCCCTATTACTGTTTAGGAAACCCCAACATTCATTTAAGGATCCATAAATTTTCATAAATCTGCCATATACCGTTTTCTGGCAGCTCCTGGGGGTTAAAATCTATACGGATCAATTCCGCTTACTCACTTTTTTGAACCTAACTAAAATTAATATACGGCTATATGCTATGCGAAGAAGTAAATAATAAAAGAGAAGCCGCGAATGAATCAGATAATACATTAAGAATGTGTTTAAAATTCCGACGCGAAGAAGCGCTTCGAAATGACAGATCGTTAGATGCATCTAGTTACGAAAATGATTGATTACGGCCATCCTTAAATCGGACAACAAATAAAACAATTAAGCTGAAGCAGAAACTGGCCGATCGTTAATAATAAAACAAACATTAAATTAGGCCCATTTTAATTTCCAAACAAATTAATGAGGGTATATTTGGGATTGAATTTTCTACGGTCGTTGGTTCTTGTAAGCACGCGATACGTTTCGTCTCACAACGAACATTTTCTATCTTCGTCTTGCCTCGGACGAATGGGGTTTTTGAAAGCACCGGGTGCTTTTTTGTGTAGCAAAACGGACGGAATTCGATGTTTACCCTGGGGATATGGGAGGTCCGATACGGTAGCCGTTCAAAACTGAAACCTTGCGTTGACCACCTTGTAGTTAGTTCAAGCCCTGTGGATTTTATTATCCCGGCTATTACGTGGCTCATGCCAGCGAACGCAGTTTGTTTTCCCTTTTTATGTTTTGAATATATTTCAAGGCTGTGATTTTGTGGTTTCATTAACGTCTGCTTCTAACTCTCGCTGAAAATATGTGCAAGATAACATGTTATTTAATACAAATAAATTGTTTGAATACTCTCCATTTACTTACAGTCCATTTCAAATAAGACCTTTACCTTTTGAAGGTGAAACGAATTTCGATTGTGTGTCGTCTAATGAAATTTTCTACTATAGAAGAATTGGTGTCACTGATAACTAGCAGGCGTGACATTGAGGATGATGCGAAGAATTTTTGTAAACTACCTGTAGTAAGTCCTTTTCTGTTTAGGCAGCAGGTAGGTTACTTTTTATAAAGCACGTTTTTTGGCTTTTGCTTAAATACAAAGAATGTTTTACATTGTAAAAGTAATACGAAAATTGCAAGAAAGACTTTAATTTACAAATCCTTAATTCAAAATTTGGAAATGGCACTAAGATGGATACAGCAAAGCAAAAGCCGAATTGGACTTCCTCATACTAGATATTAATACTCGCCGTATTTTGCAAAAGTGTAATTTTTAACCCCTTTTTACATTTCACCGTATGTTAGATTACTAAGAAAACAATTTATATAGGCAACCCTACAATGTCGCATACCGTATAAAAATAGTAAAAACTGAACCTCTCGCCCTACAGCTGTTTAGATGCGCTTCTGATTTCGGAATAAAAATCGATCTTCTTCTTCTTATGGTACCATACCCTATTCAGGGTGTTGGCTACCTCTCTCCTATGTCTGAGTTTGATGCGCGGCGATAGATAACTTGCACAGACATACATAGGGGACCTACAGTTTAACGTGGGCTCCGAACCACAGTAAGTGCATGTACTTTTTCTCCAGAGAGGTTGTCCTGAGGAAAAACCTACCTCGCTGGTTTCCCGTTGCCTTGCGAGGGCGAACGACCGGGCCAGGGATCGAACCCGGATCCGCTGTAAAATCAATATAAATGGTTTATTACAAGAGTTATCAAAAATATGCAAAGAAAGCAAAAATATGTTTTTTTACTAGGGCTAATTGATAGGCGTAGCTAAAATCACGTAACTGCCGGTAAACGCGTTGATAATATTAAAAAGCATCGCTGTTTTGCTTAATTTTTTAAATATTTTAAAATTCTTGCTGATTTTGATAAAGTACTTCAAATAGCCTATCGAACTGATAAAAGTTTATAACGATCGGCGTTTGCGTTTAGGAATAACAAATTAATCAATTTCAAAAATTCCTAGAGGGCGTCAGAGTGAAATTTGGGAAATTAGTAAAGAACAAATTTTGTAGTTCGTTGCAAGCTCTATCGGCTCAGAAAGTTAAGAAAATCGTGTCGGCAGTTTTAAAACAATATTTTTTTGGAAATTTCAAAATTTTGCGATAGTTTTCCGAATTTAAAATTATTTTTTTATCGTATACTACCTACAAACTCTTCTTAGACAAGTTGTAGCTGATCTCGATCAGACAACTATTTTTTCAGTAAATGGGCGTTAAAGTTGAGATTTTCATAACGTTGTAGCGGCCGCCATTTTAAAGTTAGAGAGTTCGTTAAAAAAGTTTTTGATTTGTCTTACGTTCTTCTCTCAGATCCCGTCAACAAATTTCTAAATTTTAGTTTTGGAAAAAAACACTACCAAAAAAACACGTCCAACTTACGTTTGCGGTTTCGGATTTTTTGAAAGCTTAATTACAACTGCAATTTTCAACACACCTCTTGATTTAAAAGTTCATGGAAATTGGTCTAGCAGTTTCGTCTTTAAAGGCGCGTCACACACCCATCCACACACCCACACACAGACAAACATTTTTAAAACCCACTTTTTTAGGTTCCTTGAGCCCCAAAACGTGTGTTTCCGTTAAAATCTACAATTCATAAATTTTCATGAAATCAATACTTCCCTGATATGGGAAAGTTAAAAGCGAAAAACAGCATTTAGTTCCACTATTAATGCATTCCCACAACAAAATATTTTTTTCCATAAAACTAATATTTAACTGTATAATTTGAAAACGAAGCATCAAAAATTTCTAATTACTTCTAGGCTTACCCATTCTCTGAAAAGGTAAGAAAATTGCTTATATTATGCTTAAGAATGTTTTTCTAGTTTTCCTGCATCTTACTATGTGGAAATTAAGTTTTTTTAAGGAAAATTAAAACTGTAATGTTTCATTCTATAGACTACTCTCTGAAGCACAGTTTAAATGTAATTTGGTAGTTTTGTGCGATAATCAAATTCACATTACTCATTAGATTGCTTTATAAAGTGAGGGGATTGGGGTGTGTACAGTTCGCTGTTAGGTAACTTTTTTTGACAAATATAAAATCTCGTTAAAAATTGTACAAAATGAAATTATGTGTTTTAAATTATACAGTGTGGTCCAAATCGAGTCTTAACATGGGGATCTCAAAAACGGTAGGAAATACAAAGTCGGTTAACTAGGGGAAGTTTTGCATAATTTTATGCAGTAGTACAACATTTTTCAGATTTATGGTAACTCTTTTAATTTTTGAGATATTTTCAAAAATCAAAAATGTTTGGTATTTAATTATTCCATAATAACTTCATTATTTTTTTATTTAGATTTTCTAAACTTGCATATCACTAAGACACTTTTTAAAAATACACTCGAAATTCTTTTATTCTTGAGATAACATCGCAAACTATTGTATTTTTATGGGCACCGTTATTGTTGATACGCCCCCTTTTTAAATTTTTCAATGGGTATAACAACCTACCCATAAGAATCATTTTATTTAGGCAAAATTTTAGAGATATAATGATTTTGTCATAAAAGAAGATATAAAGTTATTGAGCACATTTTTGAATGTATTTTTAAAAAGTGTATTGATAATGTGCAAGTTTGGAAAATGTGAACAAAAAAATACAGAAGTTATTAAGGAAAAACAAAAACTTAAAATATTTCAAAAAGTGAACGAGTTACCCTAAAAAATCTCTTAATACTACATAATATTATGCACAATTTTTACCAGATTCCGATATTGAGACTTGAATTTGGGATACGCTGTATAGTCGTAACATTTATCGTTCATTATTAACATTAAGCAAAAATATTATTTGAAAACAAGGAGAAAACAATTTAAAACCGGGGTTTGATACAAGACCTTAGGGCAAAGCGAATGTTTTTTTCTGAACCTTCTAGCTTTAAAATGGCGGCTGCTAGGTTTTTTTTTAAATTCACCTTGACGCCTAATTAGTTATTAGTATTACTTAAAAACGAGTTAACAGATCGAGATCATTTTTTTATCGTAGCCTACGTATAGGGACACAATGCTACTGTGCACAAATTTTCGAAAAGATAAAAACTATGAAGTGAAAAATATTTTTTAATTTTGGAAAATTTCAAGACAATCATTCTCGATAACCGGCTATACGTTTGGTTTTAATTTTGTAAGCTAATAGAGCTATTAATGGTTTAGCTACAATTTGGTTCGTGTCGCAGTCCGCTAATTTCTCTGTGACACCTTCTATGAATTTTTGAAAAACAAAATTCCTATCCTTTATTTAATAAATGGGGACCGATAAAAATTGTTGATTAAGCTAAGTTGCTTATGAGTGATCTTAGGGCAAAGCGATTGCTTCTTTCCTGAACCTTCTAGCTTCAGAACGGCGGCTGCTACCGTTTTTGAAAATTTTACCTTGGCGCCTTATTAGTTATTACTCAAAAACGAGTTAATATTTTTTTTATTATAATAGCCCTCTATAGAGACACAATGCTACCTTTCACAAATTGTTGAAAAGATAAAGACTATTAAGTAAAAAATATTTTCAACCTTTTGGGAATTTTTCAATAAAATATTGCTCAATAACTGCAAACACGTTTTTTTTTTTAAATTTTATAAACTAATAGAGCTATTAATGATTTACCTCCAATTTGGTTCGTGTCGCAGTCTGCTAATTTCTCTGTTGCTAAGTTGCTCATGAGTGATATTAGAATAAAGTTGTCGATTTAACTTTCAAGTACAGCAATATTTAGGGGGGTCTAATTTCTTTCTCCAACCCAATTTTTGGTGGGATGCAGTTTTGCAAAAAATCAAAAAGTCGATGTTTTTGATCAAAAACAATTGAAAATTTTTTAGCGTACTACCAGTATACTTGACATTTCTCTCTTTCTCTGTAGGCGGCAAGGGGTATTCGCATTGACCGAAAGACAATAGTATAAAACCTATAAATGTCACGGTGCGTGAGCTAAGTGTCAAAAGGAGTCGACCTTTGCTTCACTATTTTCTCTTTTTGTAGTCAATATTTGATTTAATGAAAAGCTATAGGAAAATTCAAGCGAAGCCTTTGACTAATTTTTTCCTTTATCTTAAAGTAACACAATTATCGGTAAAATACGTTTCGATGAATCACCCTGTACAATCGCAACGTTGTTTGAATTCGGGATATGTGGAATAACTCCGCTTCCCTGTGGAAAGCGAATGAAAATCAGAAGTGTTTCTGTTAAAAAAACGTTGCTTGCTAGATGTTGCTTAAAATATACATTTTTATCTATATTAAAGAATTTTCTACAAACGTTTTCACAGAAGTCCCGAAAACGCAGACCTACCCCATAAAACTATATTTTTAATAAAAAAATAAATCATCACTTCAGTATTATTTAATTATTTGGATTTTAGTTTTCATTGTTACTTTCTGTTATAGAGCAGTGAATAAGTTAAAATTTAATTTGTTAATTTAAATTTCAGAGATGCTTCGAGTGCAATTTATTATATACATAAAATTAAAAAGAAGACAAATATTTTTCAGACGTTTTAATAAAATTTAAGCTCAGATTTCTCATTTTTACGTGCCTAGTGATATTTAGTTGGAAAATATAAGCAGGACATTATTTGAAAGAAGGTGGCGGGCGCTACCCTCATAAATAAAAGTTGACTTCTTTTAAAGCCTCATAAAAAGCTAACTTCTTGCATCTAAAAAATCGCAAAAAAGGTTGACTTCACTTTAGATGCCTTTATAAAAAAACGACTTGTTAGCGTGTTTTTTTATATAGTTTTATTCTGTTTTTGTCTATCTCTTTCAAGGAAGAGTTGATATCATGATAAATAAAAGTTGTGGAAATTATCTGTTAAGGGAAAAAAGAAATAATTGATTGTATTAGCGGAACAAACTAAATCACGAAAAAAAGTTTTTCAAAAGGTATCGCCGAGAAAAATAAACAAACCGATATCACTAAAATTTTAATATGAGAAAGCACAGGAAATAACAAGAACATAAATGCCACAAGGAAGCACCAAAAGAGGTAAGGGTTACGTGACGAGAAGGAGATCGAGGATATTGCTTGGAGTATTTTACAATTAAGAGAAGAATTAACGTAGAGAGGATGTTGAGGTGTCGAATGTAAAATAGAGTTTGTAAATGAATTAGTTTCCGGAAATTGTACCTGCAAAAATTCTCTAATTTCGATGCAACTTGCATATCAAAAATTATTTTTTTTATTTGTTGTAAATTAAACAATTCTTAGCTTCTTTCAACAGGTTTTTCATTTTAGCTTTATACGCATTTCAACTTGTTTACACGTCATTATCAAAAGCAAGATTAAGGTGTTGCTATAGGAACAATAAATCTTCATAACTTGATCTTGGTTTTCTACATCTGCGTCCAGATGACTTGATTTCTCATTCCAAAACGCCTAATAACGGTGAATTTAAGAGATCAATTTGTTCATTCATTAAAGGTACAGATTTTAAATGTTTATGAATTTCAAATGCTTCTAGTATATGCAACTTACGTTTGTCATCACAAAAGTGTAAACATTTTAAAGTGTTATTAGATGTCATTGAATGATTGTGTTCTAATAAGTGTTTAGCGTAATTTGATTTATGGGGATGTTTATACTTGTAACAACGTACGTGTTCCTTGTACCTAATATCAAAATTTCTAATTGTGTGTCCTATATAAACCGAATTACAGTGCGAACAATTTAATTTGTAGATGCCTGATTTTAGTAAATTGTCTGTTTTTTCTTTAGCATGAAACAAAGTGTTTAAATTTTTGTTGTTGTTTTACATTTATTGGTTTTGTTTATAATTTTGCCAATTTTTTCTGATTTATTGCCAAAATATGGAATTGGGGCGATTGTTTACTTTTAGTATTGCATTTGATAATGACGTGTAAATTAGTTGAAATATGTGTAAAGCTAAAATAAAAAAAACCGTTGAAGTTAAGAATTTCTTATTTATAATAAATTAAAATGAAGTAAAGCTCGAACTTGTAATTAAAATATTTTTTTTTACCTGTCTCTAGTGGTATTTAATTTCTAAAAATATAAAAATCACGTCCTTGCATTTATTTTGTGCCAGGAGATACATGTATTACTTTGTCACCTAACACCTGTCGTTGCAAGACGCTAAATATAGTAACTTATAGTAGCTTATAGTAATTATTGAAGTTATAACGTTAAGATTAAAATATTTGTGAGAATATAAAAAGTTAAATGTTTTTGAAATGTGGATTAATCCAGGCAAAAACACTTTGCCAATCCTTTCCGCAAAATTGTCACCTTAATTCTTATTAATCGAGTTGATAAACTTTTTTCCTCATCCCCCTTGCTCTTAACTGAAAGTTTGGTTTTGTGCAAAACCACTTGATGAAGAGAAATTGCTTCGATTCAGTGACAACAACATAGACCTCATTTTAATATAAGAAAATCAATTCTAATTAATTTGTGTCTAGCATCTTACGTTAGTTTTTTTACAAAAATTTTATATCGTACGTATAAATTTTTCCACATTTCAAAACCAAGTAAATCTCGCATATATTAATAAAGCATCTCAAAATTTTTTGCGTTTCCCTGTCTAAAGCAAACCGCGTCTTTTCCCCTTCATGCCAAGTGAATTTTAAGCATGGACTCGCCTAAAAAAGAACTACCAGTCGCGTATCCCACCACTGAAACGTGCAAAGTAACTTGATACCGAGACAGTGATTTACACCATAACATATACAAACAAAGTGTAAAATTAATTACAATATAAAATTACCTAAGCATGGAGGCAGGCATGCCTAGAATGTTAAACAGACTCGGCTGCGCCGTGTTAGAATTCGAGAGTTGTTTTTGTTGGGCCAGAAGCGAGTTCTGAACAGAATGCCAGAACGAAGTTCCGGCTACTTGTAATTTTTCAATACCCAAGCACGTACCTCTGTTCTATTTCGATATGTCTCTTGTAGGATGCATTTTACACATTGATATCGAAAATTCACGCTAGAGATTTGTAGGAAGCTATAGCGAAGTAAAATTTTTGGAGAAGGAATTTGTTCTCTGATAAAATACGAGAGCAAACATAAACAAAACCAGCAAGGGGGTTGTTTTGATACGAAGTAGGGAAAACAGAAAATTTCTTGTTTTTACGGAGGCAAAAAATAATTTGTTTGATATTCCTACTAATTAATGTTGATTTGATGAAGTAAGAAGTTGCGTAGGAATTTACTCATCTGTCTTAGTTTAAGACCTGTCTGAGAAATTGAGACAAATGGTTCCGATTAATTATTATGCATAAAAGCACTTTTAGAATTAATTTGCAGAAAGTTTATCAAAAGTCACAACATCACGCCTATATGCAACTGATATCCTCCCTAGGAGCTTTTTTATGGTAAAGCTCTATTCATTTTTCAACGGTATGTATGGAAGAGATACAAGCAAACAAACGATGTGATTCTAAGATAACATAAGATGCTTTAACACGTCAATCTTTCACAGTGACAATCAGAATAGGCCCACGTTCTAGTCGCCGCCGCATATTTCATAACCCAACACTTCCTCCTTATCTGATCTTGAGAACTTGAAGTGTCCTTTTATTTTCTTTGTTTCGGCCTCAATTATAATAGTCCACACACGTTAAAGCTATAAAGATTCGTG
Source organism: Ctenicera cuprea (assembly GCA_958336395.1). Classification (NCBI taxonomy): domain Eukaryota; kingdom Metazoa; phylum Arthropoda; class Insecta; order Coleoptera; family Elateridae; genus Ctenicera; species Ctenicera cuprea. The sequence goes on along the minus strand of OY284492.1, from coordinate 40,574,374 downwards.
TTAAAATATTTTAACAAGTCGGTTAGTAGTTTTTTTTAAATTCTTGCTAGTCACCTTGAAGAGTTCGTCCTATTATTTTTTAATGAGCGCTAGGGAAAACGAGAGTAATAAAGTGACAAAATGTATTTAGGTTTAATTTGTAATTGGTGTTTAAAAATTCCTTATGGCCATTCTTAGAATTTTTAAAGATGTTTTTACGAGTACTTTTTTATGTAATCAAAATTGGGCAACAGCAGATTGAAAATATACCATCAAATTATCTGTGGATAGGAAATCTTTTCCAAAAAATTTAAAATTTGAATTTTCTTAAAACACAAGCTGCAAGTTTTTGCATTAATTTATGTAGAAAAACATTATTTAAAAAGTGCATAAAAATAAAAAAAAGAAACGGTTTTTCACTTTTAGAATATTTGTAAAATATAAGAAAATTCTACTGTTCCGACTGGAGACATGTGACCTCTCCGCAAAATTCATCAAATCCACATGTTTCCGTTTAAAAATTGTTCGCTGTCGAACCATTAATTTTATAATTATCAGTTCAAAACTATAACCTAAGCCATGCACAATTTTATAGCCCAATAAGCAAGCGATACAAGATTTTAAAAAAATTATAATATTTTATTGTATCTCTCATCTACGAAAAAAACCGTATGAGTCAAGTCTGGCAAGCTAGGAGGCAGCGACGTGCGCCGTTCTCAAAACTAAAACCGGAAAATTTTCGGAATCGAAACAAAAACCGCAATTAAAAATTTCTTGAACCGTAACCGAAAACCGTAACCGTAATTATTTTAATATTATACCGGTATTTTTATGTTACCGCAAATTATTGTAGCAAATAAATTAGTATTTACTATTTAATCCTCGGATTTCGCATGTTTAGCCCGTTTGGGTGGCCCTTAGGGTTGTAGCTAAAACAATGATTAGAGTTACTAATGTTTCCCAAACGCGAAAAAGCTTTCGCTGGTATTACGTCATCGTATAACATGATGTGCGTCTGCGGCGCTGCTACTATCGCTAAAAATTCTAAGGAACATAAACAGTAGCCTGTCCCCATGTACGTAACAACAAAAATAAAGATAATCTATGTACCCCAATTTAAAAAAGTACTTAACTTATAATTTTAAACCTATGCCTCACAACGCTGTACACAGATTCTAGCACTGAGTCACGGCGTGTACCAATAGTCAGTACTAAAATACACAACACATACATAAACAACACGTTATCCGCGAGCCAAATTTAAATTGCCGGTTAAATACGCTGCATGCTATTCGATGATGATATACTGTACAGTGTATACCGGCAAAATGTTGCCAGCCGGCCTCATAGGGAGACAGTGTAATTGAGCATTTCATGAAAAGCCAGGCATTATCTTAGTCACATAGAAGTAATTTTCTTTTTAAACTTTTTTAAAACAATGTTTTCATGTTTCCAGGGTTTCTATCTTTCTAGGTTAGGTTATTGTCAAAAGACCGTTTTTTTTTTAATAATTCGAGAAAAATATGTGGGCATTTCGTGAAAAGACAGATGTGGCCAAAAGACTACGACGTATTTTAAAAAGAGCCGAAAACCGTAGCTACATTATTGTTCATTTAACCCGCCAGCAGCACGTTTTTCTACAATTTGAAAAAACGAAAATTTTTTAGTATTGCCAATGTTTCGTAGTTACGTTAATTTTACTTGCATGGCATAAATTTTTCCACATCATCTTGTCGGGAACGTTTTTTTGCTTTTCATTAAGAAAATCCAAAAATTACCGGTAACTGTAACCGAAACCGTAATTTTTAGTAGCAGTAAACCATAACCGAAAACGTAACCGAAATTTAAAAATTTTTGAATCGTAACTAAAAACTGAAACGTTATTGTTTTTCGGGTCACGTCCCTGCTAGGTGGACAAAAATATCCCCCTTCTAATTGCTTTTTCACTAAAACTACATATGTTCAACTTTAAAACATTAATAAAAATTAATGAATGAGCTTGAAACAATGTGTAATAATTTGCTGTCTTTGCCAGCTTACAGAAGTTTGTAGGCGTAAATTCGCACTACTAAAAACTTTACTGTTTTAATTATTTTCTCTATAACTATGTACAATATTAAAACATTTCGATGAAAAACAAAGTAACAATTTAAAGAAAATTATAAGTGTACTTAATAATTTTAGGGATTTACCGAACAGTTATTTTGGTCACTGACCGAATACTCAATACTCGTCCAGTTTATTACGGTCGAATAATCACTATTCGGTCAAGCGTTTTGCTAATATTCGGCAAAATATTCGGCAAAATATTCGGGTCAACGTTCGGCCCAGAACTGAATATACGGCCCAATATTCGGCGAAGTATGAAAAACTAGACCAATTTTTTAGGCGAATATTCGGATCAGTAGTAAAAAATATTAGGCGAACTATTCAGCAAAGTACCGAATATTAGCCCACTCGAGCCATTTATTCGGTCAAGTACCGAATACTTACTGGTAGTCAATGGACGCGCATAGTTGGATAACGCTCACGTCTACCAAAATTATAACTTTGTTGCAATGTGTTTTAATTTTACCTATGCCATCGAACTTGGAAAAATTTGCGTTCTAGTACTGTTTTCATTTGCACAAAATGCCGAATATTTAGCAATTTTTCAGTTGACACACGAAACAGTATTCAGGTTATCTGAATATTCAGCAAGCTCCAAAAAATTGCCGATTATTCGAATTATTATTCTGCCCACCGAATATCCGGTGCATCTTCAGGTAATTTACTGCGTGTACCAGCTACGAAGATGTCTAAAAGAGTAAAGTCCGGCGAGCTATTAAGAAAAAAACGTACAGTTTTTGAACACTTCAATAAAAATCAATGTAAACATTTAAAAAATTTGTCATAATATATTGCACTAATCGGCTACAAAAAAAGTCCGCAGGTGTAAGTAAAGTAGGTGGCCGTACACTTTTCTTTTCTAATTGTTTTCTCTAGTATGTTGCACAATTTAGAAACATTTTAATTACTAAAAGCAGTCAAAAGTCCCGGAAATAGTGTAATAATTAGAGATGCACCGAGTATTCAATGAGCCGAATATTCGGCCAATTTCTTGGAAGCTTACCAAATATTCGGATAAAATTCGGACTTTGTGTACTAAACAAATGAAAACGATACTTTATTGCAGTTTTTTTGAAATTTTCTGTGGTATAATTAAGTTTAAAATACATTCACACATAATATTATCATTTTGATAGCCAAACGTGACGCCATCTGCTCATGTAAGGCAATTAACACAGACATTTCATAACACGAAGTATTCGGCACATTTCCGAATTATTGTCTTGAGTAAGTTAATATACGATATGTAGCCAATTAGTTGGTGTAACATTCGGTACCTGGCCAAATAATTGGTCTAGTATTCTTACTCTGCCGAATATTTGGCAATTTGACGAAAATATTTTGCTGGATATTCTTCGAATAGTTGGACGAATACTCGGTATTAAGCAGTGAGAGACTGGCCGAATATTTGGTATTAGGCTAGTGGCCAAAATCACTATTCGGTGCATCCCTAGTAATAATCGATCCACAAAAGTGTATTGGGACAGGCCTTGACCAGGTATAGTGGGGTACGTTTTCGATATATTCAGCAAGGAATGAGAAAGTTTATTGTCTGTTTTCTGATGAATATATCTAAAACGTGACGCACGCTAGTTAAGGTCTGCTCTAATGTATTATTTGTGAACCGTTGAGTAAGCCCGTGGGTTTAACTCAGGAGAGTTAGGTGGCCAAACACTTTCCACCTTTAACTTATTTTCTCTGTCAATTTTAGAAATCTTCATTTAAAAGCAATGTAGCAATTTTTAGAACTGTAATAATTTATTACAGCTTGCAGCTAGAAAATAGAAAGAATTCTGTAGAAGTAAACTCGGGCAAATTCTTTGAATTTCCTTGTTTGAAATCGCCCGTTTCATTATTATTTGTTTTTTTTAATAATTTTATTTTAAAGGGTCGAAAGGTTTACACATTTATAAAGAGAAGAAAATAGGAAATTTAAACTTAAAAATCGAGGTAGTGACAAACATTGCTAGCAAAATTATTTTAACTGTTAATTACAGAACGTAATGTCCAGAGTAATTTTTATTTAAACTTTGGGGCCTAGACCTACAGGAAATGTTGCGTTTTTCTGAAATTCAAAATTTTTCTCTCTTTTTAACAAACATCTGCCTACTTATTTACATAATCATTTTTTCATATAACTTTCTTCGGCAGTGTTTCCTCGAGCTTTCCTTTTACGACCCACATTCCCAGTCTGAATTGGATGTGACTACTGTTGCGTGCGGACATATCACTTTAATATATGAAGCCGTACAGAATTTTCGGCCTAATATCTTTCAAGCCTTATCTGTTATTTATTCTGTAATTTTCTTTCGAATGTTCATCCTTTGTGTAAATCTTCTACAATCCAGGTAGGAAAACTGCTGCTGTTACCTGATGCAAACCATTATTTGCTACAAGAACAAGAAGATGTATTAATTTTCAATTATACCTTTTATGAACGTTGAGAGTGTCACGTAGCTGTAATAAGACAAACAAACCAGAAATCATCTAATAAAGGTAAAGTTAAGCCACACCTCCATATGAATACTGTGACTCATATGTGTCAGAGAAATACATACAAATTTTACTGCTGCATAATAGTTATTATAAACTTGTAAACAGCATAACTGGTAATTATAGTTGTGTCAATCACCACAAAAATCTTAAGTAAGACGAATTCTTTTGCTTTATAAGTTTTAAAATGAAAAAATTGACTTAATGGAATAACCATCAAGATATTCTTGAACTTTTAGCTAAACATGGTACTAATGTTTGACTAAAAGTAAACAAAGAGTAAAATTAGCTTTTTAAATTATTATCCATTAGCATAAAGCAACTATTACCAAGTCTAAGGTATTTGTTATATACTTAATATTAATATATGCACCAAACAATTCCGTATACATGTAGACTTAACATGAACAAAATTCTCCAACATACGAAACCTGCAGGCACTTCTGCAAGCGATAATGATGCACAGTTCTTCATGCCGAGTTCTATGAAACTGTCATTATGTTAACAAGGCACTAATCACATCCTTAATTCTGTATTGTAAACATAATTAGGTCTTCCCACCCATCATTCCGACCATTCTACTACTTTAGCTGCTTGAGTTTTACTCTTACGAAATATAAAATAGACCGTGTGGGCTAAACTGTCATGCCGTTTTTGGAAATTGGAAACTTAACGGGTTTTCAAGTGTGGGTGCATAATCTATTGGCATTTTATTGCTTTTATTAATAATTTGTTATAGTAAACATTTGTAGTAAAAGTGAAATTAGGCACGTGGGTCTATAATTTAATATTAATTTGGAAATGTCAAGAATTATTTTCTGAATTTGTAATGTAATCGAAACATATAGAACAAACCTATGTATATACAGGGTGGCGCTTAATTATGTACAGAAATATCTAATCATTTTTTTCGATAACTTTCGCAGTAGTTGCACTAAAAATTTAAATTTTATTTCACTACTGATTTAGTATTTATACTGATTTTTGTTTAGTTAAGCGCACCAAAGGTGATTGTTTAGAAAATCTTATTTTCCATTCAAAAATACACAAAAAAAAGGTACACTTGTTGAAAGTCGCTATATCTAACAGTTTTCGAAATTATTAAACTTTTGTGAAAAATCAAGCTGCCATGAAGGTCCGAGTGTTTCCCTAAGATGCGAAAATAGTTGGTACAAACTTTGAGGATAAGTTCTACACATCGAAACAATAAAATAAGTATGGATAAACATGGCTTCGGAAATGCTTTCTTGCGTAGTTACAGCCTCTCGAAGAGGCAATAGGTTGAATTGTTGAAAATTTCTATTTCCGGAAACAGTACAGTACGTCTGCAACGAAGAGTTTCCGGGCAAATGTTTATAACAATGTTTTCATCTATTTCATGTTTAGAACTTTAATCTTAAAGTTTGTGAAAACGATTTGGGCATCTTAAGAAAACATTTAGACCTTCGTGGTAACTCGATTTTACGAAAACATTGAATTGTATTAATAACCGTTAGATATGGCGACTTTCAACAAGAGGATCTTTTTTGTGTATTATTGAATGAACAATAAAAAATTTTTAACAGAACTTCAAATATTGTAAGCATTTGAAACAGTTAGAAGCAAATGTTAAGTCACCCTCCCCGTATGAGACACCTCCGGTGCACATATTTAAACAAAAAGAAGTAGAAAGACTAAGCTAGATCAGTAGTGCTCACATATACAATTTCAAAATTTTCGTCCAACTATTGCGAAAGTTATCAAAAAAAAGTGATTAAACTGTTTTCCTTTAGAGGGCTGTAACTCCGTAAGAATAAATTTTCGGACGTATGTTCATATGAACCTTCCTTTATGAAATAACCCAAGAAATCGTCAAGTTTCTGTACGCACTTAGAAGACAACCAGAATTACAAGAACTGCGTAGTCGGAGTAATTGTGATATACAGGGCCATTCGAAAGTAAGCACTTTTGAAATTGACAAAAAAGAGATTTAGTAAAGAAAACTCGGTAAAAAGTACTCTGAAATTCTGCTGGTAGACATCGGTTTTATTTTACTGTAAACAAACATGTTATTTTTTTAAAATAAAATTAAACATTTTTGAAAACTATAGACATGCGTTTTTTACCATCAATTCATCAGTATACAATTTATACTCGGAACACCAATTTAATTTCAAATTCAAGTATAGTCAGGAGTCGAAAGCTTTTCCTCTCACGAAATTAAGGCAAAATACGATTTTTTGATTTTGCGAAGATAAAAAAAAACTAAAATCACAACCGTAATAAAAGAGGGTATAACAAATTAGAGTAAAAATGATTGCACATAAAAAAAGTTTAGAATGATATTACACTGTTACTGTCACTAGTGAGCATTTTAGCTTAAAAGTGATTTTGATATTTTTGTGTTTATTCAGTATGAAGGCATTAATATTCAAACTGGAAAAATTTTTGAAAAACGTCACAGCGAAATGAATAGATTCGGGAACAAAATAACTGATGTAACTACATGTAAATTTTCTAAAAATTCTAAAATTATTATAAAAACGCGGATTGTCCTAAAATTGGCCTTAAATTTATTGTCATGTCCTAATAAATCTTAAATTTATGCCTACTACAGTTGAATATGGTTGTCTTTTGGTTTATGACGTGTTATAGTTGTAAACAGTGTTTTTTAAAATTTTGGCTAAAGTTCATCCTAAAGTATAAAAAAACTGCATTAAGTAGATGCCATTTTTGATGAAAATTGCTCCATACAAAAATTAACATAAATGTGCAGGTAATAATTCTGTACTATGAAGCGGCTTTGGGCCAGTTGAGGAATTACAGTTTATTTCATATTTTTAATAAATTTTTTTAATAGATTTTAAATTTTTGTCAAAATAATTATTTTTTTAAGAAAATAAAAAAAAGTGTTTTTTCTCAAGCACAAAAAAATGTATTTTTAAGTATCAAATCTGAAAAAATAATGTGAAAACTAGAAAACTTATTTCTGTGAACATAAAGCTTCTACTCGTTCACATGAGATGGCGCCGTAGTGCTTTGCAAGTTTAAGCGCGCCACCTCCTCTGAACGAGTAGAAGCTTTATGTTCACACAAGTAATTTTTTAGACTACTAAATTATTTTTTACGCCGGAAAAATCAGGGTAAGCTTGTCAAATAGCAAATTTTGTCATTTGGCTAATTCAAATCGTCGTCAATTCACCAAATTGCTAGGAAACGTAACAGCTTAACTTTAAACTTGCGCGCATTTCTATCCCACTAAATGAACCAATCAAAATTTACAATGTAAGGAATTTTAAAATTAAACAGAAATTGAAATATTTTTTGTTTATTAATTCTTGTCGAATTTATTCACTATTTTGCGAATTCTCCAATTCGACAAATTAATTTATTTGTTTAAATTAATGAAGAAAGAAAAACGAGGAACCCATGTTTCGTTTACACTTGGTATATCAAAAATCGTTGTAAATTCCTATAAAAGTTTATAGCAAAACCTGCTGGGATTCTTATATCCCTGTTGCTCTAATAATGTACAAAAGTAAAAACAAATTTTTGTTGTCAGTTTTTAAAAAAAGAAAACTTCCAGTTTTTTAAACCTTTAGCATTAACAGCTACGAAAGTTTTACAAACAATTGTGTAGTTCTAGGGCTGTTTGGGTACCACATTTTATGCCGTTCTGGCAACCTATTTTTGAGAAAACGGGCGCGCGCCGTACATTAAAAACATGAAAATAATCATCGTTTTAAAGCTCATAAAAAATTTGCTAAATTTTGGTTTTGTTGTTATCTTCCCGTAAACAATAACACACAAATAGAAGAGTTACATTCTTGATTAGAGGTAAAAAATTTATGATTTTCGGATTTTTCAATTACTCGTAACATATTACCTTAAAAAAATCAGAAAAAAATTTGTTTTATCGAAAGTTATTTAATATTTTCGTGTAATAATATTCCGTATTTAAATGGCCAAAAACTTTTTATGATATTAGAAATACAGCGGCCTATCCCTCCTGGCTTGTATTTTGAATAATATTGAAAAATCGTATACGTATTCAAAAAGGCAGGCCATGAGTTTGCGTTTCTTGAAAGCTGTTTTAATAAGCTACAAGTTATATCTATATGTATACTTCTGTCCTAAAAAATAAAGAAGATGTTCAAAAGGGGCCCGATTCAAACAGAAACGCTAAATTTAAAATTCAATTAATTATTCATGTATTTTATAGTATATTCCTATTTTAAATAAATTTGGGAACTCCAAATGCCCCACCATTGTCCTAAAAATAGATCTTGTTTTTAAAAAGTATATACTTACGTATCATTCAAAAAACATCACATGATAAAACTGTTTACACCGAGGAAAAAAATTAAATTACAAACTGTCCTGATTTCTTTACCACTTGCCGGATGGAAATGTAATCATTTTGGCCTCTGCGGTTTGCTTCAGGTTTACTGTCGTGTCCGTCCTAGTGCGTGCTTGTGACGAAAAGAAACAGCCTGTCTCATGTTTTTTTTATTTTTCTCGTTATTTGAACGCTAATAAATAAGTTCTGAGCTTTAAGCTCTACGGTGCCGTTTTTCTCGATGATTGTGTGTGTTTTTTTATCCGTTTTCTTTTTCAGAAGAAAATTTTCAAGACTTAATTAAAATTTTTTTATTCCCAAATTTGGTCATTGATTAAAACTACTAAAAACTTGATTTTTGATTTTTTTACAATCTAAAACTTTGAAATATGTATTTATTTCTTAATGATGATCAGTGTCATTTAAAAATATTTCCCACAATTTAAGAGCTTATAAATTGGGGGCTGCAACTGGCTAAAACCAAACCAATAATCTTTTTGAGTGTAAAGCAGCAACAGTTTATTTTTTTCGCAAAAACATTACTTGAATAATATTTTATGGGGCTTTTGCAGTTCCTCGATCTGTCATAATATTATTTTTAACCTGCGGCTTAAACCGCATCGTTATTAGAGACATGCACCCAGACTTTATCGGACTGGTCCGTGCTGTAGTTAGCATAGCTTTGCAATTAACGTATCGAGCGGCACAAGTCAAATTTAAATTCCTGTTTAGGTGGAACGATCTCTCTGCTGGCTTTGGTGATTAGTTTCAGCAACAGAAGTAAGACGGTGAAAAAATTTTCGAAATTTACGCAGACATAGAACGGACGTGCAAATTTATTTTTCTATAATAATAACAATAGTGCAGATCGATAACTGCTTGAAAGCTGTAGCTACCACCTGACTGATGACCGTACGGCCTGTCAGTTGCCGTTTTATTATGTTTTTACTTTTATCAGTAACAAAATCGATTTTTTTATTTTTTGAAAAAGGATTCCTTGGAATTAAATAAAACCAAAAACGAAAGGACAAATTCGTTACTCAAAAATTTGTTGTAAGGGGAAAAACTAAAAATTAACCCCCCTCCCCAATTATTGTGTCAACTAAAAATTATGTTGTGAATTTTATTGTACCACCAATCATAAGTAATTTAGCTTAAGCAGAATTTTCTTTAACGTCTCCCATTTATTAAATAAAATGGCTTTAATTTTCGACTTTCAAAAATTCATAGAAGGTGTCACAAAAAATTAGCTGACTGTGTCACAAACCACATTGTAGCTTGTCTCTAGCTGTATAACCCTACACAATTGAAAAATATCGTTTGGTCAGTTTTAGAGCAATATTTTTTTTAATGTCAAAAGTTTGATATTTTTCACTTCACAGTTATAACAGTAGTTCCAAAAGTTTTCGTAGCTTGTAGTTGCAACATTGCATACGCTTAGAACATTTTGAATGTCGAATGTCATTCCAAGCTAATAATACGTTTTTGAGGAAATAGGTGTTAAAGCCAAGATTTTCGGAAATTTATAGAAAGCGCCACAGAGAAACAAACGGTCCGAAACACGAACCAAACTGTAGCTCATCTCCAGCTGTATTAGAAAAAAAATTCGGTTTGTGAAGAAAATGCTACCATAAAATATGTCTAACTTTCTCTTCCGGTTTCGGATGTTGTTTAAGGCTTATTTTGTCCCTCAATTGATATAGCGCCAAAATTCTAAAGCTCATGAAAACCGGACCATCCGTTCGGGAATTATGATGCACCGCACCAGTGGCCCCTCGTGGTATGGCAGGGGGGGGGGCAATTTATGAAAGCATGTAAAAATGCGTCGTAGGAAATTTTTCAAAAGTGGGCTAGGCCTATTTGAACGTGTTTTAAGAGCACTTGAGATTTTGGGGTATCCTTAAAATAACAGCAAAGTTTTATATTTCTTCAGGAGTAAAATTTAAAATTTGAACAGTAAAATGACAGGTAATAACTTTTTTGATTGTTTTAATACTTTTTTTGAGCTTTTAACACACTTACCTTAATTAATTTGCTTAAAAATAAAATCGATGTACCTTTCTTTCTGATGCACAAAATGTTCATCTCTAGTTCATTTAAGTTTAGAGTAGCAGTAAAAGTTGTTTTTGTTTATTGAACACATTGCGCAAGCGCACAGTCTACTGTTGTGCTTTCTAGCAAAAGTTTTTATTTACTTTAGGGTTAAAAACACTGTTTACTCTCTGTAGACGTTAATTGCGGTTCTCGGGTTTTAAACGTTACTTTAACATCGTAAATCAAATTATTTTGTTTAATTAATTTAATCACACGGTTTATCGAATTGTCTAGCGATTAATTTAAAAAAATAAAACAGTTATAGGTACAATGCAACGAGAAAATAAAACACGTCCACATTAATTTGCAGTCTATATGATTCTCCTTTCGAAATTATATTTCTGCGTATTCGGAACTTTTACAATTCCCATTAAACGTGATTTGCACATACGGTGGTGTTTCTTATGTCTTCAGTACACTACACTGCTGCGATAAGGTGATAGCGGTCAGCGGCGAAACTAGCGAAGATACAAGGCAATTGTTTTTAGTGCTCCCATTTGCCGTTTGACGCGAGATGCAAATCACCTATACTCTGGCAGTCAGTAATTGTATCGGTAAGATGTCATATTTTGACATGCCCAGGCTACTTGCTGTTTCAAAAACATTCGTTTATTTTGAATAATTTATGCTAATTCCTGCTACTAACGATCTCAACTTAATTTTTTTTTAAATATTTTTAATTATATAAAATTTGTAAACAGTAATAATAGAAAAAAATACGTAATCTTAGCAAATAGCTGGGAGGGAAGTGTTCCGTTGCCCTCCCCGTACGAGCTGCCACTGCACCGCACACATACTGAAAGTATAGGAAAGTAAAAATTGCTCAAACGATATAACTCTAAGAACTTTTGAAGGAAGATAAAATTAAACATAATGGAATAAAATATTATGGAAAAGCTAACTACATAGTTAAAAAATCGTCCTTGGAAAAACTTGCTCGAAAATACTTGTATCTTTAATCTAAAGTGGCGACTGTCAAGTATCGAAAAGGTTAACTGTAACAATTCAATAGAGAATAAGTAAATGAAAGCTCATTAGTACTGCTAAATTGCTTTAAAAAAATGTTTAGACCCTCTGTCATAATGTTAAAAATGAGTTCATAGAATTTTGTCGAGTTCCCAGGCGCGACTTTAGATTAAAGTCAACTATATTCACAAAAGATTTGTATGAATTTCTATTTATTAATTAGGCCCATCGGAAAAATGCTCGAAATTTTTTTTTGTTTTCGTTCATTCTAAAATTTCCTAATTGGAGCAAAAATACCTTTTTACAATTTTTCCTCGCAATAACCTTAACGAGATTCTTCCGAGGGCAAAATTAAACCAAACAGGAGTTCTTCAGACGAAATTAAGGCGATCTGTTCCAGTTTTATGTAATTTAAAGATGTTACGTCGCGGAGATGCAGCGACAATTAAGACGTATTATAAACGAATACTGAGACAACATTTGCTCCAATTGCTTAACATTTTGAGCGTCACTGCGTCCCAGGAGAAGACAATGATAAGGTTGGGGTCTGGAGATCGTGGTGGCCAGTGCATAGAAGCCTCAGAACGTTGAAAAGTCTAAAGGTTTTAATATATTTCCCCAAACTATACCAATTATTTATGTTCCAAATATAAACAATCTTCATCTAACCACCTTGAAACTACGTAAAAGTGGATGTCATCCCCCGAGGGGATGTAGCTTGACAACCGGATTCGTATTTTCGGATATCTGAATTTTTTGTAGGCGGAGTTCCGGATATGATGTAAGCTAAAAATCCGGTATTCAAGTTTGTACAGATTTAATGCCAATTCGAATTTCGGATTTTATGTTTAATCCGGTTTCGGATTTCACATGGCGTTCCGGATTTTGGATTTCTTATGTGGATCCGAATTTCGTTTTTTTTTATTCTGGTCCGGAATTCGGATTTTTGATGCCAATCCGGATTTCGGACTTCCCACGTGAATTTAAATTTTGCTTTTAGATTTTCCAATAGGAATATTTTCTTTTATAATTTTTAAGTTGGAAAATCTAGTTCCAATTTTAAAATTCAAATATTTAAAATCCGGTTTTAAAACATTCGGATTATATCATAGTATGAATTTGATTTTTGCAGCAGGATTCCCATACCGATTACAGCTGTGACTTTAAAATTTCAATTTTACTTGGGCAACAAAAAAATATGTGAGTTGGCCCGAGATTAATTGGCGGTGACTACTGGTCGGGAATATCTGTCAAGGTATCGAGTCTTGTAGAACGTTTGTATAAAAATTTATTAATAAATATAATTTGCTCGAATTTATTTTACAATTTCTCTGCCTTAAAATACCTCAAAATAAGTAGTGATAAAAGTTTTTCGAAAGTGCCCATCACTTAATTATTAATGCTAATTTCAATATAAATCTGTCAACGAGCTTTTAGACGTTCCACCTTACTAAATAATTATATACTTTTAAAAATATTACTTTTAAATTTTGTTAAGTGCCAATTTTGTTTCTATAATTTTGTATTTTGCATTCCGGATTTTTGCCGCCCCTGGGGTTTTGCCGCCTAGGTGCTGTGCACACCCGCTTAGCGCGGACCTGGCAACGCAAATAATTTTTGAATATTCGCGCCACTTTATTATCGTCGATTCACCAAATGGGCAGTAATGGACCAATCAATTTTTAAGTTTACGTATCAACAATTAAAAAATAAAACTAAAATTGAAAAACGTTATTTTATTGTAATTCTTGTTAAAGTGTTGCTGAATTTATTCACAATTTGGCGAATGCTGCTTCGACCCAATTCGCCAAATTGGTAAAGGAAAATCAAATCCAACTTTAAATTTAAACTCTGCGCAACGAACAGCTCTTGGATATTGATAAATGCAGTTAAATCGACTTAACTTTCTCTCAACAATTTGTGATTAAATTTATGCCAACAAAAAATAAGGAAGCATAATTCGATCAAAGATAGCTTTATTTTTTTAGCCGTTTTCGTCGTGGGTTAAATCTTTCAAGTATAAGTTTTCCTTTAATAATCTTTTAATCAATTTTCTCTACAATTGAGTATTATTGCGTAAAATTTCGTTTTTACGCAAAAATATTTTAATGTTCGTTTTCTACACGAACTTTTTCCTTAATAAGTGCTCTGCGGGCAAAGCAAAAAACACCCCAATAACTATTTTTCCTATTTGAGTCTAGAAAAATATTTCCAAGCTAATTTTGACATGTTCAAAATTTCAAAAAATATCAAAAACATTTTTCATTAAGCACACATAAATTATCTTCGATTTCTGGTAAAATCAATTTTTTGCGAGGTCCTACGCGTCGAAATCCCTTGATGCAGGACCTACACCCTCTACAGCCAAAAAGGGCGAAATTCGTAGCTGAATACATGCGTACGCTGCTATAGCCAAGCCGTAGTAACTGCGATCGTAGTTTGTCGTAGCGATCCGCGTGTGCTCGCTCGTTCGGAATTGCAGTTGACGAAAGAAGTCAACGAGCTGTGTAGTTTTTCACAATTGACCAGTTCGAAAATAGATTGTGAGGAGAGAGGTTGAGTTTTCGGCGTAGCAGCACTCGCGTGTAAATCGCTCAGAATTGCGATAAGTACAGTGCGTAAATATTCAAGCAAAAACATGTAATAGTTTGTTTTATGTGGTGCGAATTAGTCCTAAAATGCTACGGCGTGAAAATTGTGGTGCATTCAGGAACGCTGGGGATTTAATTGGATTTTTAATTGAATATTGCGGCGCTAACGAGGTAAGCAGCACCTTGTTAGTAAATACATATAGCAGAAGTTGGTTCTGCCTGTGTGGGTGTTTGTTTAGCACTTCCTGTGTGGGTATCAAAATATTTAAAACGGTTTCTATGCAAAGTGATATATTTATGCACCTTTGGGCTTGTCTTCAGGTATTTCTTATACCAAGATATTTTTACCTTTTCTAAATATACCCGCATCGACATAATCCATGCAAATCTTGGACTGGGCAAAAAAATTGTAGGTGTAACAAAATTAGAATTAGTCAATTTTGATAAATGACCTAAGTTTTTTAACACGGCGTTGTAAACTTCTTTTAAGCAACCCACATGTGGGAAAACTATTGGGATCATTATACCAAGGTCTATACTGGACAGGAGTCGATTGCCAAAATTAAGCAAATTTTGATCGGAAATATCTCTGTTCGTCGGAAAATTACAAGAAATTGTTCAAGGGAAAAGTTCTAAATGTTTAACACTTACGTTCGCGTTTGTTTTGAAATTACTGCTGTAATTTTCAAAATGTTTTATGGTCCTTTTGAGCACATGTTCACATCTGAAATACTACCCGTAATAGTAGAGTTAGCAAAAATATTTTAAATACAATCTCGTCGAAAATTTTAAGCTGTTTTAAGGAAAACTTGTTTTGGCGACTTTTGATTTATTGGTGAACTAGAGCATACGTATTTTGAAAATATTACCAGCTGTACTAGAGCAAATTTTGTTAGGTAGATATCGGTTAAGTAGGTAGTAAATTAGCGCAGAGCTGTAGATGTTATTAAAATATTTGAAACTAATTATCTAAGGAAAAGGAAAAACACATTTTCGCGATTGTGGTTTGTACTACTTGACAGTTCCAGTTGCAGCAATAATTTCGAGAATATTCCGTGATTTTATTGTTCAAGTTTTGTTCTTCAATAAAATTTATCAGTGAAATTAGAAACGGGGGAAAGTTGTCGGTATTTTTAAAATGTTTAAGGAAAATCTATTTTGCCGATCATTAATTTGGAGAATATTATTTCATGCTCTACTGGATAACAAAATTGAGCAAAAATTGATTGCAAATATCTCTGTTAATAGGAGAATTACGCAAAATTGTTAAAAGCAAAATGTAAATATTTTTATTCTATTTATTTATTTGCTTCAATAAGACACTTTTTCACGATTGTGTCGTTTTATTTTGGAACTGGGGCATTAATATTATTCTGGTGAATTTTATTCCATGGCAGGATTCTCTGCAACATGGAAAGAAAACCTGTATAATTTGGGAAGTTTACAAATCTTTAAGAATATTCAAGTTTCAGGGAATTTTGAATAAAATCGGTAAAATTCAGGGAGTTCTCAATCAAAAACCTGAGAACATGTTTGTTAAAAAATTAATAGTTCAGCGCAACTGCGGAATTGAAAGGATATACAAAATACAGCCCGAGTCAAAAGATAACAGGTTTTAATGTATTTCTGTTATTTGAGAAGGTGGGTAAAAAAGTTCATATTAAAATTTGTGCGAAACGACACGCAGGTAGGTACTAGAAACTGACATGGAAATCTTCTAGACTGGATGCCCCTTATAAAACAGGGTTCCCACTGACCCTGGAAGCCATGGAAAAGTCAGGGAATTACAATTTTAACCTGGCAGTCATGGATTTTATGCAAAATGTGGCAAAAGTCTTGATTTTTCGATTTACAGTAAAAAACCTGATTTTCCTGCAGTAGTGTTAACATAATTTAAAAAAATTTTAAATTTTTCGATTGAATTTTTAAAACTGCCGCTTACAAATCAGTTGCTGCTAAAGGTTTTTAAAATATCATTGAGGTACTTTTCTTATCCTTGTTAAATTCCAAGGAACGTAATATGGCTTATGATTAGGTGCAAGTGAGACTGCCAGATACCTACTGTCTTGTGAATTGATAAAAAAACGCATAAACGTGATTATTTTTGCGTCTCTAATTATATTGATTTTTTTTTGTCGAAAGTCATGGGTAAGTATGATTTTTGGTCATGGATATCCTGGAAAAGTCATGGATTCTAATTCTTGATAGTTAGTGGGAACCCTGTAAAAATTATTCATAAAATAATATTTTTCTTTAGGTAATGGAATGCCCTGTTTTTTTATCTTAATAGAAGGAACATTTAATTCCCGACAACAAATTTAAATAACTTTTTTTTTGTAAATGCCACCCTTTTTCGAGAAACAAAGAAATTTCGTAGATATTGTCATACAGCTTGCGCGCTCATGAAAATAAGGCAATCGTGGCGGCGCACGATGAAAAACAAATTAAGTTGACAAATTATTAACGCGGCATTTATTAATTTATTTGAATAAAACCTAAAACAGTTTCTAAAAGTTAAGAACAAAAGCATATTTAAGTATTAATTTAACCAACAAAAATAATAAACTAAGTAGCGAAGGGATAAAGTAAACATATTACATTTATGTATGTAATAAAACCAAATACCGCACCTGCCAACTTCATTTGTTTTCCATCGCGCGCATGGATTCCCGTTTTTGCGCGAGGGCGCGATCTCTATGACGATGTCTAATACATTCTCGAAAACTAAGGCTATTACAAAAAAAATTGAGATTTTTTGTTTGGAATTAAGTGGTCTTGCCATTAAGATATGGTGCATCCCATTTAAGAAAAGTATTATCTTATGAATAATTGTTTTATGGGACACCCCATAGAAGATTTACATTTCAGTTTCTAGTACGTGTCGGTTCGCACACCTTTTATTAGTAGCTCTCAAATAGCACAAATATATTAAAACTTATCTTTTGACCAGAGACGCGAACCGAAAAAAAATAACGTTTGGTTTTCGGTTACGGTTCACTGCTACTGAAAATTTCGGTTTTGATAACGGTTACCGGTATATTTCTATTTTATCTGGGATAGGCTAAGAAAATTCTTTGCAAGATTATGTGGAAAAAATTGTGCCGTGCAATTATTATCACGAAAAATTATCGGCACTGAAATTTTGTTTTCCTTTTATTCCAAATTGTAGAAATAAACTCCTGCTGGGGGTTAAATCCAAAATAAAGTAGCTACGGTCTTTGTGCCATTTTTCATAGAACATACTATAATGTCGTAGTCTTTTGGTGTAATCAGTCGTTTCACGAAGTTTTCAGCGACGTCATGAAATGGAAGAATTTTTACTAATTATTAAAAAAAATATATTTTAGCATCGGCTGTCAACAGACCCCATAGCCCAGTGCTAGAATTCGTATCAGCGTTGTGAGGCATAGGTTGGTCGAGAGTTCCAATCCCGTACGGGTTACGTTTTTAACATTTTAAAATAGGTTGTCATTATTCTTTTTTTGTTGTGTACATGGCGGCATGCTACTGTCTTATGCTCTCAGGAATTTGTAAGTAGAGTTTGTAGCAGTGAGCTATATTAAATATTTTGAGTTAACCCTACAAGATATTTTAGAAATACGAATTTAGTAAGATGGAATTACGGTCAGGGAAAATCTGGAAAACTTAAGGAAAATTCAGTTAATATCGATGGGAAATGTCTCTAGTAACAATTAAAATTCAAGTAAAGTGTGAAAATATGTGTTCGAAAAATAACGAAAAACTATTTAGGAAAGAAGACGCTTCCAAGTATTTTTTAAGTCGGTTTGATAAACATACATTTTCGCTACTTTTTTCGGTTCTTTGTTTTAGTAAAGTAAAGAGGGCTGGGAATATTTATCAAAATGCTGTCTCCTGGTTTCTGCGCCATAAATGTTTTTTGGTTGTTTTTAAATTGCAAATAAGGACATTAAATATAAAATGTAATCCATTTTAATTAGCGAAGTGTGCTGCCATAAAAGAGAAATATTAAAAAAAAATATCTGTTGACAAGTAGCACTGGCGTATCTACCTGCATTATCCTGTTATAGTGGTTAGTAGTATATCTCTACTGATAAAAAGTTGTTTAATCACGTTATATAACCACAAAAAAGTCATCGTTCTTCCTTCGACGTCAATTCGGTGACCAATTTCCAGAGAAACATAATCTTACTGTTGTTTTTATACCTAATTGCTCAAAATGGAATTTTACATTTTTCAATGTCGCTAAAAAATTCGAACAAATCAAATTGTAACAATTTTTAGTGCTAAATTTAATCATAATTAAATAAGTTTAAAAAAACTAGTAATTAAAAGTGGTAAGAGTCTTTGATTTCTTTAATCCTTTACGTAATAATCGTACATAGCAAACATTGTATTTTCACCACGTTATCAATACGTTGTGATTTATTTAATAATCTTTGTTTAAGCAGGATGATCTCATCCAGTTGATAATGTCGGCGAAATTGATCAAACTATTCCGCAAAGTTCAGGTTCAAAATCAAAAGTAAAAAACCATGACCTATGCTTAGCGATTGATGTATTATTCGCGCTGAAACATCTGCGCTGGTTTTTAAACCGTTCTTCTCAAAATAGTATCATGTTCGTGATCCGTTTGCAAATGCGAAAAAAGTAGACGAGATGCATAACCTCTCCAAAGGTGATCAAGTGAATAGCAAAATACCTAGCCGATGGCCATTTGTTTGTGTTTAACGCCGGCCGAGTTGTATTTATAACTTCCTCATAATTTCCACGAGAGTAATTGCATTTGGACGTTCCACAAACGAAAAGCTTATGTAAATTTCTTGTTTTGCACTGAAGTGTGATTAAAGTTAACAGCTAGAAAGTGCTCCTCATTGTATTTGTCAAATGGAGCTGCAGAAGTAACGGTCAGACGCATCAATTCAAAAATCTTAATCCTGATTAATGGCTCGTGTGACTTTGCTTATAGGAATGCTTTGGTCGAGGATTAGGGCTTTGAAGTGCGTTGTACCCAACCAGAAAAGTGCTCAAGAACCGATGCTGTGTTGAAATTTAAATAAATACACGTGGCCAATGTGTTTTAAAATAAAATGTACAATAAGTTGTGTGATGAAATCCATTGTTAATAACCAGGCATCCCACTTGTCCTAAAAATCCCAAAATGTATGAAAAAACGCGAATTGTCCTGAAATTTGTTTTAAAGTTTTAAAAATCCTAAATTTACACTCTCCGATATCCTTTTTTTGTGATTGATGACTTATTGTAGTATTCTTCTTCTGTAACAATGTTTATTAAAATTTATCAGATCGGTAATTTGTCGGGGAAAAAGCTTTTAAAAAATCCGAAACCGGAAGTGGAAGCTAGAACTGTTTTTTGGAAAACGAATGTTTTTAACTCTAAAACTGGAATCTTATAGGACAAATCCAACGTTTTTTCTCGAGCATTCTAGCTTTAAAGTGGCGGCCGCTATGATTTTTTGAAAATTTTGACTTGAGCGCCTATTTACTCAAAAACAAGTTACAAAATCGGGCTCAAATTTTTTATCTTAATAGCTGTTAAGGAACACCATGTTACTGTGCACAAAACCTTTTGAAAAGCAAAAGCTATGAAGAGGAATTTATTTTCAAAAAACCTGGCCACACGATTTTTTTTTAAATTTTGTAAGCTCAGAGCTGGTAATGAGCTACACTTTCGTTCGCGTGCTAATTTATACCCCTTGTCTCCCAGTGCATTATAAAATAGTCTATCAGCGGTAGTTTTTAGTACCCACGCTGAATTTTCTTTATTTCTATACATTAACAAACTTAATGCTGCTTCTGCACCAGCGATTCTTAGAAGTACCGCATAAGTAATCAGTTTTAAAATTTGAAAAGTTGGCAACATAAACTCGTAGTAATTAACGTCAAAATTGTCAGAACGGTGGGTACTTGGTGTTGTACACAACTGTCTCTGGTATTTAAAGGTAGTGACAATTTTTAGCACTTTCAAGTACCGCTGGTAAACAAGGGGTTAACGCCTATTTATTAAAAATGGAGTAATCGGATTCGGATGAAGTTTGATCATGGGAGTGCCCCAAGGGTACGCAATAATATTATAAGCTACGAGAACTTTTAAAACTAATCAAAACTGCGAAGTGAAAAATAACATTTATTATCCAAAAACTGGATTAAAAATTGTTAGAACTAATTTAGTTCGTGTCCCAGCCCACTAGTTTGTCTGTGACGCCTGCTGTGAATTTTTTAAAAACCGAAAATTGATGCAGTTTTGTTGGATAAACCGAGGATTATAAAAAAATGTCTATTTTGGGTGAATTGTAAATTATAAATAGATAGAACAATTTCGGGTTCTGGATGCAATAATATAAAAATACCCCCAGTCAAAGCATAAATT
This sequence comes from Ctenicera cuprea, assembly GCA_958336395.1. Lineage (NCBI taxonomy): Eukaryota > Metazoa > Arthropoda > Insecta > Coleoptera > Elateridae > Ctenicera > Ctenicera cuprea. The sequence continues at coordinate 40,553,455 of OY284492.1, read as the reverse complement.
TAAGTGAGTTGACACTGTATGCTTAAGTGTGTTAGCATATTGATCCGCTCATGATCGGTGCGAAGTAGTGTTTCTCTCCGGTGTGCGGGGAGAATGCATAGCTAGTTCTGTTCGCTTGTAGTAGACCGAATTTAATTTATTAAACATTTTACAAATTGATTTTATTTTTTCATTGTTAGCTCGTAAGATGTCAATACTGAAATTATGAAACTGAAACTATTTTTAAAGTATAGAAAAGTCCAGGCGAAGTGTTTTGCTGATTTTTATATATGTTAATATATTTACGTTCTCATGAAAAAGATACTGCAATTGGACAAGAGTATTTTTTTCAGTTTTTTTAGTAACTCATGTAAATTTTGCAAGGACCCCTCTAAGTGGGTGACGACCCCCCCCCCTCCCTCCCGGTAGGCTCTAAACCATTCGTTTCTGTCATTGTTTCAGACCTATCGTGTTCTCTTGTAGAATATATGATTATATTAAGTTTGTTTATATATTATAAAATCAAAAAGGTATCCTCAAGTTTTGGCACTTTTTAAAATACAGGGACGGATTGTTCACAAAGAAACAGATCATCTTAGCACAGCACAAAAGCCCGTTTACCTTTACACTTTCAACAGTTATCGAACCATTTAATTTTTTCGACATTTAAAACATCAGAACACGGTGGTCTATATGCCAACTATTTTTTTATGTAATATTTGCAATGTAGTAAACATAATTAGAAAACAATTAGACATGTATTTATTGACTTTGATTTTTGCTTGATTAAAAATGGAGATATATGTAAAAAATGTCCCAAGTTCTCCTAAAATCAAGTAAAATTTTGTCTTACAAATCCTAAAAAAATATGAATAATTAAGGAAAAACAATTTGGTGTCTAAAAGGAAAAAATTAACGCCATGAAACTAATCTTGCACCAATTAACTTATTAGTTGTTCGCAACTAGTAAATTTATTACATAATTACAGTGCTGTGCGAAATGAGATCCATCCGCGTAGTAGCATCAGAATTACCTTCCTTGACAAGTTAATTTAATGTGAACCATGATTATTCGCTCCAAAAACACAACAAAACGAATCCTGTTATTAAGAAGGTCTTATATGGATTAATTTGAACTCTTTAAGAGATCTTTTCAACATTTAAATTAAATGCAATTAAATGTTGAGTAAAAAAGCGAAAATCAAAATGACCTTGTTTAGTTTTATGGGCAGTATTTAAGATTTAAGTAGTTGCTACAGTAAAATTAATTTTACAAAGTAATTTTCTCGATCGTAAAAGTAGTGTACTGGTTTATTATACAAAATTGTTTAATTAGAAGGAGAGTTCTAATTGATGAACTGCTGTGCTGCGTGCGTCGTAGAATTCAAGTTTTGGATAATATATTGCCCTTCTTTGATAACCTCATGGGAATGTTCAATAAAGGGACTTGCTTAGCCATATTTCTCATGCGTTTGTAGATATTAGTAGGTACGTTAAATTTCAGATTATTTTTTCAACAGTGTTCTTTCTGAACAACAGGTTGTCAAATAGAAGATTTTTAAAAGAACGGGGGGAAAAGTTTGAAGAAGTTTTATTACTGGAGGATATTTATACGTATTTAAATCGTGTTCAAGAAATTATTTTCAAGTTGTGTATTTGACATCGCAGTAAATTAAAACAGATGTCGGATTAGAAGTTAACGGAAAATTGTATTACTAGCAAAGAGTGAGATTGAATTTTAAGGAAAATTTGTAAAATTAAATTTTAAAAATATATTGTATTTGTATTAGAAAATGGAAGAGGAACGGATGGTTTAATTAGGGACAGTTTTAGACAGACTAGTAGAAGATTTTTGACGAAATCGTTGCAATTTTTTAAGTCGTATCAAATTAAAAATATTTTCTACTTGCCTGGTAAACCCAAACGACATTAGTAGGTAGCCTGAAGTTTGGAGAAGTTCTACTAGAGGAAAAATATTTAAAAATAAGAAACTACAAGAGTAAATCATTTTGCGAGGGATAAACCGCGCTTAAAAATTTTGTACATCTACTTCCACTAGTAGTTCAGCGTACTTCCACTTCCATCACCTTACTTCCACATACTTACTTTCACGTACTTCCACACCGTACTTTTACTACCTTGTATGTATATGGTTAAAATAAATAAATATTGTTGACGGTAAAACTTGAAAAGATAAGAAACATTTGAACTTCTGCTTAGAAGACAGCATTTCCTAACTGCTGCTCTACAAATACATTAGAATACGTAGCTGTTACTCGGGCATTAAACGAACACTCGTTGAATGTATAAATTTTTGTTTAGATTTTGATTAATTTTAAATGTAAGAATTATTTTTTTTGACTAAACGGCACTTGTAAAACTATTAGCTTAAGTATCCCGCACAATGTATATTTTTGTTGTATAAGCACTTTATATTACTAACTACTGTTATTAAGTGGAAAAGCTTATTTTTGAAGGAACGCAAACTGCAAATTGCCAACAGTTATCTACACAAGATAGCGGGTATGTGAATTTGAAAGCTTAAAAAATAGCCAAAACGTATTTTGGGGCCTACCAATTTTACACGATGCTTTAAAATTATGAACAGATGAAGCCTCAAAATTCTGAGGCTCTAGGCTGCACCCTAGTTAGCCTATTAGTAAATCCGGCACTGGTTGTTATAACATTTTAGATTTCATTTTTGAACTTATCAAATGTTCTTGTTATTTTTGGCTTGTACTTTATAAAATTCCTAGAAATTTCAACGGGAAAACATTTAAATGGAGCTACCACTAGTGAGACTCGTATATCTTTAACGATTTGAAATGTATAGCAAAGCTATTTTAGGCTTGAACTAACATTTCCGTTGTTGTTTTAACTTTTTATCATTTGGCAAAAGCAAATCTGCGAGAATTCATACAACTGCAAGTGGGCGTCCACGTGTCAATTTCTTCTTCCTCTTCCGTTCTCTGTTTAATTGGTAAATTTTCCGCTTATTGGTGTCATTGACGAGTCTATATGTTTTTTTTTTAATTCTCTTAAATGTTTTTTATTGAAGTATTGCAGAATTTTAACTCCTCTTGTAATGTACAAACGCCTAATTTTATGTTTTTTTTTACTGTACTGTTGTTTGAGATAGAGTTACTCGAGACGTTTAGAACAAAGGCTTTAGTAAGAAAATGAACAGGAAAAACATCATCGACCAAGCTGGATCAATATCCCTTCAATATTAATATTTAAAATTAAATTGGAGGGAAAGTAAGCGTTTTCCCCAAGTGAATGTTTCAGTCGCTTCTATCAGCAGTTTATTACAGCTTCCAAATTCTTCACCAAAGTGTTTTAAAATAACACTGCAGGCTGCCGTATTCTGTTCATCCATCTCGTCGTGCGAACGAACCAACCGAAGTGAGCAAAACATTAATACACACTTAATTGCAGCGTGTTGTACGGCGAAAGAATTTAAAATATCGTGTAGGTAGCCACACGATCTAATTTTTCATTTCGAAAGAGTGAAGCGTTGAAGCGCAAAACAACGGTGTTAAATATCTTCATCATCCGAAGGAACAACAATACGTCAAAAACGCTGCTATTTTAAAACCGCATTGAATTGCCGTCTAGATTCCACACACGTGTTAGGTACCTTTTGATTTATTCCCTGTTAAGATTGACGCGCATTCCGATGCATACTAATAGGAAATAGATGAACCTCTGGTGCATGATTATTATGCATCGATTATCGAAGGTTTCTAACCACAGTATGCAGTTGTACAGAATAACAAATTTAATGGATATGAACGCGGTTGCTCCTCTCAACTGCAGACGTTCACTATTGGAAATCTGCGGTTTATGCACTCGCATACTAATCAATTTTGACTGCAATTTCAAACTGCGTGTAGATTTAAATTGATACGCAGCAGGAAGGGCGCAAAACGCGATAAGTTTATATTTTGCAGTGATACTCTTGAGACTATCTTGCGAATCCGCGAGTAAAAGACCGGAAACAGCCGTTATTCCGGCGTGATATTTTGCACTGTCGTTGGGGAAACACATTTAGAACTCCTGAAATCCAACTAGAATTTCAGAGTAAGATAAAGCCACACCAAAAATCTTCTTAACTGTAGAACTCAGGAGATTACAAAAGGGACGAGACGGGGTGGAACTAAAGGGTTTTGCAACCTTCATTTCCTTGACAATAAGACTCTCTTTAGGGACGACTTCTTAAATATTTGAATATGGTTTTGACAGGTTTTAATTAGCTTCTTTACCTGGCACTTCAAATTCAATACTAATAGGTTTTTCTAGAAAAAACCGTTAAGTGAGATAATGGTTTAACTATCAGCAAGAAAATCATTTTAATTTTGACTATGTAACAACGAAATGATTGTTATCGCATTTCATGCGCTGCCATATACACTATCTTGACTTGGATTTGACACAAAACTTTACCATTTAAAATAAACTATGCAAATAGAGCCCCCTCTAATTATTTTAGAACAAGATAGTAATTAGATAATTTGTTCAGCATTAAAAACTGCATCGAATGCATGATTTTACTTTTTCAAATATTACAACCATTTTCCTTAAAAATGGAGAAAATGGCTAAAAGAAATTAATCAAATCTATAGCGGCTACGACAACTAAAAACAATAATTGCTATGATAATCCTTAATCCTTATTATTACTGTCCAATAATCCTGAATAACTAGTGGCAAATTAAACGTAGTAATGAATTAATAATAAATTATTATTATTATAACGTTGATTGTTTGTCACGACTGTTAATTTGTTTGATTTTTTAACAGCTTTTGTCGGTTTTAATATTTGACGTAAATCATGCATTCAATGCAGTTATTAATGTTGAACAAGTTATCCCTCTACTATTTTGTTCTACAATAATTAGGAAAGCCAATATTTGTAAAAGTTCAATTTTACACGGTAAAACTCCTATGTTTCAAATGTAAATCAACTTCCTGCAATTTATATGTGTATTGTCCATATAGTTTATAATAAAATCAACGATTTTGATGTGAAAAAGAACATGCAATTATAAGTGTTGGAAGTCGAGAATATTCCCGGGAAAGAAATTAATCGCGAGACTATTTTCAAGTAGAAAATTTTCTTGGTAATAAAGTAGAGGAAACAAGAGAGTAAATATTCCCGAGAATATTCCCGTTCTTGAGAATATTCACGTCGAGAGAATATTCTCAATTATTCCAATTTGGGCATAGGGAATTGACGAATTGCTGAGCATAGCACACAGCCGTGGAGCTATGGCTGTCCGTTGTCGGTATCCGGGAATCCCAGTATCTCTATCTCTAGGATGTGACGTTCTCAGATTATTTCTTCATTTTAAGAATATTGTCGGAAATATTTTCCAGATTATTCTCGGGAATTTTTATAAGTATGCGGCTCCGGTTATTCGGTTATCCGGCAAGTACCTATGGCCAGATATTCGACAGAGCCGGATAATGATACGTATCCGGCCGAATATCAGTTTGTATTAAAAACCCAATAGAAAATTCTATCAGTGCATAAATTCATAAAATAAATAATAACTTCTTAATTATGCACAGACTGGCTAGGAAAACCCCGGCCACTTTTCTTGCGGCGGTCAAGAGATGGCGCTTTAGTAAAGAAAAATTAAATTAAAATACTGGCAACAACGCAGAATCCAAGACGTTTTAGTTGTTTTGATTTAATATGGGGCGTATTTAATAACTAAAACGTCTTGGATTCTGCGTTGTCGCCAGTATTTTAATTTAATTTTGCTTTACTAAAGCGCCATCTCTTGACCGCGCGCCGCAAGAAAAGTGGCCGGGGTTTTCCTAGCCACTCTGTATACGCCATTTGCTAACGTTTATTGCAACTTGTGACTAATGGTAATTGTTTTACCATTGGGGTTTAGGAGAATAAACTTTATGGTTACTTTCATTTTGTTGATGCAGTCAAGTTGTTCATGTTCTGCTATATGTTTATATTTTAAAGTATTGAAGAGCGGTGATTTAGAAGCTTTTTTTTCCATTCAATCTCTTCATATGATGATGCCTTTTGCAAAGTAGGCAGGCAAGTAGCTTTAGTTTCATTACATGATAATATTTTGAAATTTACTCATCTTGCAAAAAAACACGTTTAATATATTCAGTCGTACAATCTGTCTCTACTATCTGGCCAAATGCTATCCGTCGCCGAATATCCGTTATTCGGCAAATTATTTAGGCCGGACGTCAGTTATTCGGCATTCTTAAAAATTCACTATCCGTTACCTGCTGTCTACCGGAAATTTAAAAATAACCCGTTACCTAATATAACCCGTTGCCCGATTATAGCCCGTCACCCGATTATAGCCCGTCACCCGATTATAGCCCGTCACCCGATTATAGCCCGTCACCCGATTATAGCCCGTCACCCGATTATAGCCCGTCACCCGATTATAGCCCGTCACCCGATTATAGCCCGTTACCCGATTGCAACCCGTTATACGATTATAACCCGTTATACAATTATAGCCCGTTATGCGATTATAACCCGTTATGCGATTATAACCCGTTACCCGATTGTAACCCGTTACCCGATTGTAACCCGTTACCCGATTGTAACTCGTTACCCGATCGTAAACCGTTACCCGATCGTAACCCGTTGCCCGATTATAACCCGTTATCCGATTATAACCCGTTGCTCGATTATAACTTGTTATCCGATAAATACCCGTTATACGGTGATAATTAGTTGCCCTAATATAAGCAGGACCCGATTATAACCAGTTACCCGATTATAATCCGTTACCCGGTTATAACCCGTTACCCGCTTATAACCTATTACACGATAACTACCCTTTACCCGATTATAACCCGTTAGCCAATAAATATCCGTAAAGTACCGGTTAAGTGTTAAGTGCTATTTGAATTCAATTAATGAAACTATTAATATTAATTCATAATTGATGCAATATGGAATATGCTTTGAAGCAGAAGTCTGCAACTCTTTATCCTCCCAAGGGCGTAATACAATTTTAAAAATAGTAAATAGTAAAAAATACTAAGAGCGCAGATTTATTTTGACTAAGACACACTTACCTTTCAAATCAATAACACAATATGGTTCTTCCCAATTGTCATTAAAATCTTTGCCATTAAACTTGTTCTATTATCGGGTAACGGGTAATAATAATCGGGTATTTAAATTATCGGGTATTGCTATAACTAATATGGTGCGTTTTTGTGAGAATAATTTCGGACACTATTTAAGCTACCTTTGTTTACAGAAATTAAAAAATAAAATTTTCCCTGATTTTGCAAAAATACGAGGATTCTGATCTCGAATCAAAATTATTTTCGCTGATCATCTATAAAGACAGAGTTACGCACAGACACGTGTATGTGTTTATTATCTATAGTGTTATAATAAAAACCTAATGGTACTATTTGTAGCTTTCAACAACCTTAGAATAAAAATTGCACATTTCAATAAGGAGTTCAAATTCAATACATAATTCAAAATGTTATGTTTTCAGTTTTGGGCATACAAAAATGTTTGCTATATATATTATTTTAATCACTACTACATCAATTCTAATGCAGTAGCTGCGGTTTTGCGAAAATGGTGATTGTTTCAAAAATATTGATTTTATGGTAATGGATTGGCACTCCGCAGAAGGCGTGTCAATCTAGTTGGTATAAAATCAATGGTTAAAGACATTGGTTTTAAGAACTGCTTGCCTAGAAATTGATTGTGCTGGCAATTATTAAATTTGTATACTCTGGGAAAATTCAAAATATAGTTTTGCAAAAAAAGTATGTAGTTACGATTTTTCTGTATTAGTAATTTTTTTACTGCAAACTATCCTAATCATTACCATTTAGCATTGCTATTTTGAACAAAAAAAGTGATTGAGACATGGATGATGGTAATAGATTGGCATAATGTCGTGTATTAAAAAAAAATAGTCTCTGTGTTACCATATAAAAGTCTTGTTGATCTATTTGTGTTAAAATCTAGATATGGCTATAAGGACGTTTCTGACGATTACAACATTCCTAAACAGTTAGTTGTAAAACAATCTGTCGATTCCCAAAAAGAATTTCTTACAATAACTGTCTTATTTTAGAAAATTATGGTTTGTCTAATTAAAAAATACTATTTTAGCCTGCTTTGGTAGGTAGCCTTGGATTTTCTTTCAAAAGTCTTATTTGTCGCTACATTACCATTCCAAAAGTTCTTTAAAATTAATATAAAAAGTTCGCCAGCAATTCAGAGTTTTTTCCCATGTTTTCCAATAAATTCTTAGTTTTTTCCCTGAAGTAGTTCTAAATTTATAAAATTGGGGGATAAAAAAGTCTAGATTACAATCCAGCTTTGAGTTGCGAACTTTCCAACTTTTCTGCTGCGTGGGCCGTATTTGTATTTTATTTCAAAAGTGATAGAGATTTATCGACATTACCGCTTTCTTTGCCAAGAAAATCCTTATAAAGCCACTTTTCCCATGATGCTTTTATCTTGGGTCTTATGAAACGCCTCTTTGCAATTTCTATCCATTAATTAATTTGGAAACGGAGTTGTGCGGAACCTCTTTTTTCTTTTATGGCTTTATTCTTGATCATAATAAAGGAAAAAAACGTTTTGTAAATTGACAACCACTTCGCACGTAATTATTAAAAGGTTCTAGTCATTCTGAAATTAATTTCCATTTGAATGTGCACGCAGCTTCTGTATTCAGGCATCATTTATTTAACTTCCGATCGAAATAACAATCAAACTCAGTATTTCATATTTTAATTAGCCACCGTATAGAGATGGGTTCGGGTTAATGTCTGCTAGATCATTATTCAATTAACTCGTCATACACCGTTGGTTTTCTTTTTTACGTGGGCTCGATTAATAAATCAATCAGGGAGCTCTCCTTAACGCACGGTTACGGCACTTCCAGTTTGATGCCTACCTGAAATAAACCATTTGATCAGGTAGTTCCTCAGCAGTTAAGCTGAAGGCCGCGGGCTTTCGGGTGTTCGACCCTTGTTAGCTTTCGAATTGGTCACTGGCATTGCACGCCATGTCCCTACTTCAATAAACTCAGCGATTACTAGCACGAGGTGGGATTATTGCCCCTAGAATGTGGCGAGCTTTTTCTGGAGCTTGGACTTTTCGGGGATTAAAGTGGAGTTTAGTGTTGTCATTTAGTTTGACCGAGTTGAATCGGGAAATGTTTTGCTAACTTTGGGTAATACAGAAACCCACATTTTGTATCGATATGGAAACTATAACCGTTGATATTGGCGGTCCCTTTAGCTTTGGAGTTCCCTTGTGTTACAGTTGATGATGGTTCTGGAGGCTTCGCCGAAACGTGCCTTACTTAATAAAATAAGTAATTGCATATCTGATTTAGTCTATTGTCCGTTTTTAACGTGAGTTCGAGGATTGTAAATTTCACTCCTATAGTCAAAAGAACTTTAACTTGGCAGGTACAAAGGTCGTCTCAAGCTAACGCTGCGTCCGAACTAAGATGAGCCAATACTCAGCAGATCTCAACCTCTAGACGTAGTATTTTCGTGCAGTGTTGGAATTTCACAAAAAATTCTTTGATAATGGTATGTAAACATACCGAAATACGTATAATAATAGAAAATCACCTTGTTCACTAACTAGTAAGTTATGCGTTTTGATTGGTTCATAGACGATTAATATAAATTACACATTTTAGAACATTTAATAAACTCAGTTTAGTTCATCTATTTTACAAAAGTAAAATATTCCAGGCAAAAATAGTAAAGCATTAACATGTTCTGAACCACCGACTTGCTACTATTTGCTTCTTTTCTCTCTTACGTATCAACGCAGTGCATTTCATTATCTTCGCAAGTTTCAACTCTGCAGACGTATTACCTGCTGGACGCGACACTCTAAGTACCCTTCGATAATAATACAGTACGTCGTTACTCGTTTCATATTAATACAAACCGAACTTTGTACCTGCCAAGTTAAAGTTCTTTCGACTATAGAACTAGCATACTGTGACCCTCGGCCTTCCAGTTATGGTCTTAATAATTTTTAAAATAAATCTAGATGATGAACTACTACCTCTATTGTTCGCTGTCTTTAACATCATTTTGAAGATGGAAAATGTCAGTACTACAAGTAGTAACTTGTGGCTCTCGGCTACTTCAAAGAGACCGTTTATCAGAAAACATGTAATAGGTGTTCAAAATAAATAATTATAGTAAATAAACACATTCAACACAATGTGCAAACCTAAACGTTCCTCTTCCGATTGTGGGAAAATAGACCATAAATCCCCATTACAAAATTTTTTTAAAAATTTCGTCCTAAATTCGGTTAAAAATGTAGACTAATATTCGAATTTTTGTTGTTGTTTTACGACGAATATTATTTGATCGTAGTTTTCAAATGGTTGTCATTCCATTTTTCAAACAAAGCAAAATTGAGCTATCATTTGCTCAAATGGCTCCGTCACGGTTTCCGAGAAGTATCAAAATGCATTACACGCTTTTCATAACTAATTCGAAAATCGTGTATTCCACCTCTTTCTGTTCGAATACCTTGCGCTGACCCTAGTAGAGAGTCCAACATTGTAAAGGAACGGGCTTGACATTTTGACTGATGAGTTTTCATTGTGACTTTACTTTGCTTGGACTATGGATTTTAACTTTGGCTTTTATTTCGAATTGCCATAAACTGTTTCATGCTGCGTGCTAGAAACTTGACATGCAAAATTCCAAAATGGTGGTGGGTGTTCTTTACTTTGTAAGACTCGGGGTTTAAGGACCGTTTTCTAAACGCAGGTGTAACAACAATTACGTTATGAAACGAAAAGCCTCAATGTACGATTCCATTCCCTTCAAAATTAATTTTCGCAACAGTTACAGCGTTGTTGGTGATTATTGTTCTTGTAATTTAGTCCGGTTTGGTGTTTATTCAACATGTTCCATATCTTGCGCGTTTAAGTTTGAACCAACAATCTTTCCTTGACTTTGATGGACAGTCAAGTGATATGGCAATATTGTCTTGGCTGACAGCTCATATATGGTTCCGTTAGATAAACAAATCATTGTCTACTTCATATAGAATTTAATGGAGAGCTAAATATAGATAGTATGGCCGTTTTCTCTCAGTTTGCTCAACTGGATAAACCTCACATACTTCTGAAGATAAGTTATCTAAATTTATTTATCTCGGTACAAATTTTTTTTCTAGATTATTTTTACCATGTTGGCACAGATTTGGTGTATATAAAACTGCCGAATTAATTTTATGGTGCCACTTGTTTTGTAGAGGCAACAGATTTTTTTAGGATTTATTACATTTTGATATTAGTTTTGTTTTCTTAAATTCGTGCATCGCAGGGCACACAATAAATAATTAGCAATTGATTTTTATAATAATGATAATCCGCAACCTTGAATCTGTTGTGTAAGGCCTATCTTTCGATCCAGTGTCCATTTTTCTAAACAAGACAAGTGGCGAAGTGGCCGCAGGTGATCAGAGTGCCACCTTTCGACGCTTAAACTAAATTTACTAAAAGATGCAGTATTGAACATTGACTTCAAACAGTTTTTTTTTAGTTTAAGGCACTGAGAGTTATAAGGAGTCAAGAAACCATTGTAAAAAGGGAACTAACTTACAAGCTGTATAAGATCTAAATTTTATTTTTTTTAGTAATTTCTACCAAAAAACCTTTTTCTACCAGATACAATGTTTTCAAATAAAACAGGTCAAATTTTGAGAAAGTTGGGAACTAACTCTTGTCCCCAACATCTGAATTGGAAGCAGATCGGCGACCGTTGCACCACCGGTGAAAGTAAAATAAAAAATGTTAACCATTGTGAATTGAATTTTGTAAATTGGCCGCGGGCGCAAGTAGTCGCCGCCGACCAAATCTAGAAAAAACAATATAAGGAAAACTCGGCGGAACTTTTTTTCTAATGAATCGCTTATTTCGAAAAATGAAACTCGCGAAAACTGCATTTTAGAAAAACATTCTGAATTTTGGTACAGTTATAGGGGAATCGTCTATATTTAAATCAATTTAAGTGTCGGAGCATTTTAAAAAAAAATGAGGGAAGCAGGTCGCTGGTACTTTGCCATACTTTTTATGTTTTAAATATTCTCGTGTCGAGAAGTGATGGAACTTTACATCTAATCTAGCCGGTAAAGGCCCGCTGCAGACTCAAGATGTTGGTTACGTTTACGTTACGGTTTAAAAGTTCGCGTGCCAATAACTGAGTAAATAACATTGTTTTTACAAAAATTAAAGCTAAAAGAAAATAAAGAAATAACGCTCCAGCGTTGATTTGAACTTGCGACAGCCTGTGCAATACCATATCGTGTACCGTCTAAAGTATAGCAAATTGGGAGACTTCAAATAGCCTATTGAACCGATTAAGTTAATAACGATCTGCGTTTGCGTTTATCAATAAATAATTAATTAATTTGAAAATTTTAAATAATTTCTGCTCCGACAGCTTAATTGGGACGATAAAGGCATATCTATAGACGGAGAAATGTTGAACCATCTGCGTTTTGCAGACGACATCGTGATACTCAGTGAAAATAAAGAAGAATTACAAAAAATGATCGATGAGCTACAAGTAAAGTCAAAGGCAATAGGTTTAAAGATAAACATTGATAAAACAAAATATATGACGAATGATATAAGAACAAATGATAAAAATCTCACAGTACAAGACCAACAAATCAAAAAAGTAAATTCGTACATATATCTAGGACAAAAACTGGAAATTACAAAAAACAACCTAAAAGCAGAGTATCATTAGCATGGGCCAGCTTCGGAAAACTCCAGAAAATCTTTCAGTCGAACCTGCCAAATACAATTAAATAAAAACATTCAACCAACATATATTGCCTGTATTAACATACGGAACAGAGACTTGGGCAATGAATAAAAATATAATTGATAGACTAAGAAAAACTCAAAGAGCTATGGAAAGACGAATGCTTGGTGTAACCCTGGCGGATCATATCCCAAACACAGAAATTAGAAAGCGAACACAAATAACAGACGTCATATACCAAATATACAAATTGAGATGGAATTGGGCTGGTCACATCGCCAGGATGCAAGATAACCGGTGGACTAGGCGAATTATAGAATGGAGACCACGTCAACACAGAAGAAGCATAGGACGCCCACAAACTAGGTGGACAGATGATATTAAAAGACTAGCAGGGTCCGACTGGATGAGAAAATCAGAAGACAGATTGGAATGGAGGAGACTTGGAGAGGCTTACATCCGACGATGGATGGAATAGCTACGTGATGATGAAATAATTTCTGCAGAGCGTCAGAGTAAAATTTGGGAGATAAGTAAAAAACAAATTTGTAGTTCATTGCAAGCTCTATCGGCTCAGAAAGTTAAAAAGAATAGTGTGGGCAGTTTTTGTGGAAATTTTTATGAAAATTTCGAAAGCTTTGACAGGGTTCCCACTGACCCTGGATAACCTGGAAGTCATGGAAAAGTCAGGGAATTAAAATTTTAACCTGGAAGTCATGGATTTTATACAAAATTTGGCAAAAGTCTTGATTTACAGTAAAAAACCTGATTTTCTTGCAGTAGTGTTAACATAATTTTAAAAAAATTAAATTTTCCGATTGAATTTTTTTAACTGCCGCTTATAAAACTTTTGTTGCTAAAGGTTTTTAAAATATCATTGAGGTACCTTTCTTATCCCTGTTAAATTCCAAGGTGCAAGTGAGACCGCCATATACTGTCTTGTGAATTGATAAAAAAAACGCATAAACGTGACTATTTTTGCGTCTGTAATTTTATTAATTTTTTTGTCGAAAGTCATGGGTAAGTATGATTTTTGGTCATAGATATCCTGGAAAAGTCATGGATTCTAATTCTTGATAGTGAGTGGGAACCCTGTTTGAGCTACTAGTTGTATATTTACAATTTTCAAATTTCCAAAAATGTTTTTACATCACTTGAGTACACTCGCTAAGGGCCATCAAATAATATGATAATTTGTATTGATTGTATATTTTGTTTTTGAGTAATCGGGCATCTTCATTTTAAAGATACAGCATTTTGAAAAAAAAAAGAGGCATTTGTTTTGTCTTTAGATGCACTACAATGCTATGTATTCAAAATTTCAAAGTAATGTATAGAAAAAAAGCTATACCAAAAAAGCAGATGTAATTTTTGTTTCCGATTAGCGACCTTACAAAGAACTACCTGCAACTAAAAAACTTCCACACACCAAATCTTATGGGAAGCGAACGCACCCACCCACAAACAGACACTTTATAAAAAACACTTTTTTGGATTCCTTGGACGCCAAAACGCGTATTTCCGCTAAAATCTGAAAATACGAAAATTTGCATGAAATCATAACTTTCCTTACTTCAATAGAAGTAACGCGCTACAGAAATACGAATTTTATTCCATACTTTTGAATAACCCTGTATAATTTACTGGACGGACATCAGCTTGAATAACGAAACTCATGACGAACGCTCTTGGACAATGCTCTTCAGACAGTAATTTGTGAAATTGTAAGTGTTACAAAAACTTCAACGGTTAAATAATCACTCCGAACACGCCCTTTGTTTACCTTCATTAAATCATTGCAAAATTGAGCTCTTTGTGTAGATAAAATAACCTGCATTTGATCAATCTTACTTGCTTCAAGAGCAAGTGGATTCCAGTTTTGTATCAAGTTTTTATGGTTTCCTTCAGGTTTTTATAGTTTCCTTAAACATTTCCGTGCCGAGAATCGGAATAGTTTATGGTTGCATGTCAAGATTGTTTAGGTTCAAGCCTTGTTAGGAAATGACGAAGTGTTTCAATCAATGGTATTCGTAATACATTAATATTGTTGTGGGACACTGGCAGGGTTCAAGCCCGGTTCAAAAACATTTACATTTTAAAATAGTTTCCGTCTTCAATGGTTCATTATGGCACTGAATATCCGAGCGGCGATCTGCACCTATTATTGCTATTAGGATCAGATATAAGAATTCATTATTCTTATCCTTGAAATACATCATCAACGCTAAATTGATATTGGCGGTTCGGTAATGATTATATTGTTTGATGGGATAACATTTTTAATAGAATTGCAGAATACGAAGAACTGGATTTAATTGTGTGTAAAAATAAATTTCGAAAGAAATGTAACCGACAAAACATCAGTATAAAAAACATTTAAGTTAATTTTAGTCAGTTTGGAGTTACAAATTTGTATTTCTCTACAGGAAAATAAAATTAAATTCGATTATCGAAATATCTCGAAAGATTTCAGAAAACCATTCGAATGATTTTAACGATTTTTAATTTTCTCCTGTACCGCGCAAGCACAAGATATAAATGTTTTCACTTCAAAATTTCTATTTATTACAAATAGCAAACAGCAGTTCTCACCACACTGTTTTGTTGCTCGTGGTCATTTCAACGCAGGGCCGTACTTGAAAATTTAAATCTTGTTCCAAAAAGTACGAATAATAAGAAATATGAAAATTTAAAGAAATTTATTAATATTTAGAATAATACTGTATTACCGTTGATAAAAACAAGTGCTACACTACACAGAAAAAAAAATAAAAATCGATTGTTTATATAGCAATTGATAATCGGATATTGTTTTTTTATTCGTGTTTCGTTAAAGAAAATAATTGATTTATAAAAGAGAAAAGTGTATCCACTTTCGCGGTTTATAAAAATATTACTCTTAAAACAGGGCGGAATTAGCGATGAAACTGATTAAGAAATACTATTCTAAGCTGGAGGTTTACGCTGTTTTCCCGAGCGGCCCGAGAAAAGAGGAGTAGAACGAAAATGTTTATAAAAATATTTAAGAAACAAGCAGAAGGGTTTTATTGTATAGAAACATCCGTATGATTTATCGAATGTTTTATCCGAATCAATCACTCGATTAATAAATGTTTTCGAATTGTAATTATTCGATAATGAAATCATGGGATTATGCCCATAACTAATAAATTTAGAGAATTTGAAGTTTACAATTTGAATCTTTCTGCAAACATAAAAAAATAGGCTTTGAGAAATATTTAACGTCGATTTTGCTTATCCAATATTAATCTTCTTAGAACTACTAAATGACGGTTATTAAAAAGTCAGTATTAAATGCAGGAGTAACTAAAAAATCGTATCGTTTTAAAAATTTATTAAAAAATATAAACAAATTCACCAGAATGCACTAGCAGCAATGAGGAAAAAAAAGTAAAATGTGTTCTACTGCTAAATAGTGATAGAATATTTCGAATGAAAATAATCGAACTTTTTGATTATTAAAACATTCCGAATTATCTTGAAAAAAATATCATTCGAATGATATTGCAATTTATGATGTTTTGATTTGTTTGTTTCGGAGGTGAGCTTAAAAGCGATACCCAGCTGCAAATGCATAATATGTGCACAATGCAGACAGAACTCGCAGCTAAAATCTTACGACCATTGAATAATGAAAATTGCCATTTGGTAGCAATAAAATCGCCGAAGACTGATATATTGCTCAAATGCGAGCGCATTTTAGGTACGAATTATTATTTCGAATGAATATCGAGTATTAACATCGTTCTAGAGCCAATTCTTCGATTATTGGAATTATTCGATTGTGCCCATCACAACTGCGAAATGCTATTTGATTGCGCAATCTGAGAGACGCATTTGACGGAATTCCCCAACTATATGAGGCATTTCACAAATTCAGTGGATGTTTCAGATGGTAGAAATGTGGATGTGCTACCAGAATTACTCATAAATATGATACAAAACAGTAAATGATTTAATTCATTGACTTTTTCAAAAAGTATTCATTTAAGTCGCGAATTAATTTTTTGAAATTAAATCATGGCATTATTTCAATTTCAGTTGCATGCATAAGGAAAGGGACTTGTTTTTGTTTTTTAAAAATTTTTTCAATGGGATTTTTAAATATGAAAAGAGGGTGTCATTTTCTGGCTTTTTCACGTACAAAGTTGTGTATCAAGTTACTCAAATCGAGATTTTGTGCAGTTCTAATAACTGTCAATCAAACTTTTTGCTAGAGGCTACAAACTATCTTGAATCATTCTATTTTCCTAAATAATTTTTGATGATTAGTTTTATTTTGAAAACGATCTTCATAGAAATTTTTAACAGTTTTGTTGCTCTTTCTAATTTTCGTTTGCGTTTTGCAGCACTCGATTTATGCACATACTTTTTTGAACTAATTTTATTTACCGAACATTTCTCTTCAAACGTTAAAGCGATTTGAACAGTCTTGCAAACCGCATCTACAGCAAAGCGGTTGCCGTGGTAACGTACCCCCCTAAGCACACCCAGGTATTCAGTACGGCTGCTGTCAGTTCTCAGTCACATTATAGCCCAATTGAAATATAAAGAGAAGTGTGGGACATTTTCAACCCACTAACATATCGAGATGTTCGTCGAAAGATAGCCGTTGAAAGAAATAGTTTGTCTTGCAGCAAAGAAAATTGGTAAATTGCTTATTTTTAGGAGAAAAAAACTGTAAAAGAAGGGGCTCTTAGCGGGCCCCACGACACACCGGCCCTGGTTCCGTGGAACCTGCGGAATCTTGGAAGTTTCGCCACTGGGTGACATAAAGACAAATTCTTCAGCTTCAAAATGCCGGAAGCAATGATTCTTTGAAATTTATCATCAACTTTTTCTTTCCCAAAAATCAGCAGATTGGGTGATGTTTTAGCTCTAAGTGCATAAATTACAATATTTGCGAAAGCAACGATATAAGAAAATTTAATTGTAGCCGCAATTGGCTAGTTTTGAGCTATTCAAAACTTGCAGTTTTGAAAATTACTTAGATTTCTAAATTTTTCAGAAAAAAGTTCAAAATTTTCAATATTTTCTAATCGTTAACAATCAATTTTTATAATTTTAGGCATATTTCAAATTTCTTGCAGTTTATTTGAAAATATATCAAAATTTTTAACAGTTTTGAAATTTTGGAACATGTCAGAATTTCAAAAAATTTTGAAAGTTTCTAAATTTTAATAAAATTGCTTAAAACAATTTCAAAATTTTAAAACTTCAATAATTGTCAAAATTTTTGAAATATTAAAAAAATTTAATTAAATGCAAGGAAGTTCTCCGGGGCTGTTGTCCGGCAGATTTTTTCTCTGTGATGGAATAAGAAAATTAATGTCTTTACGGTTACTAAATGAGGCCAAATTACTGATTAATAACAGCAAAGTAAGATTTTAGATGTATTATTAGATGCAGTAATTTTGGTTTTTTGGTTTTCATGTCTTCCCCCCCCCCCCCCCCCCCCCCCAATTTTTTTTTTGGCGGGTACCCACCCGTTGGTCATTCTATTTACTGTTGCTCGTCTTAATATTTTATGTAATCCGCCCTCCCATTTTTTTTCGAGCTGTCAGTTACTTGCGAAATTTGTTGGCTTTTATTTTGTGAGAAGGGGGACCTAGAAAATTCTAGATTTCTAGTTATAAATATTAAACTCATTGATTTTTAGGCAGATGTCCTCGTCTTTTTGTTAAGATTTAATCCAGTTCTGAAACATTTACTTTTAACATCTATCACGTTCAAAAGGTCAGTCCTGTTCACAATTCTTGAAATAGCTTAATGGGAATATTTTTAGTAGCCGTAAGTCGGCGAGCCACCATTTGCATTTTGCAGTATGAACTAAAAGTCGCGAATTGTAGAGAACAAAACAATAAACTCGGCTTGGAGGTAATAATATTTTACAACTTTAGCTATTCTGATTGTGTGAAGCTTTTGCTTTGTGTGTTGCGTTGTATTGCTTTCAGACCGCTTTCAGCCTAATATTACGTGTGTGTGTGCTCTGTAATGATACGTAACCCAAACGCCTTTGTCGGCACGAACTTTTATTTTTGATCAAAGCCTATTCAAATAAGGACCTATTTACGTCTTTTTCTAACGCTGTACTTGCTGCAACATACATAAATGGATCTGAAAATGTAAGCCACAGAAACAACTCGACTTTCATGTCTAAAGCAGACCGAGTCGGGTAATTACCTCGCCGTTACCAAAGAACCATCAATAATAGCAATGGGCGACTGTTGGGTCAGGTTAACCATGAGTTCACGCGCATTGTTCACAATTCTTGATTTATCTGCCTGTTTTGCTGACTTATTTGCGAACATTCAGAATCAACTCTTCAAAACTGTAGAAAATTACCGTAGAGATTGCAATTTTGGCCGATTAAATCCGCATATGTGGACCGAGAACGGTTTCCTTTATTATAAATAGTGCATTATTGGCTCGACTGCACTCCCACTGGTGTGGAAACTCGATTAGAAATGTAATTTATTTTGATTTACAATGTGTTATTGCTTGCTTGTATATTTCTTGTCAGTTCCTATACAAGCCAACGCATTTTATGCTTCGATGTTAATCGTATTGTTGTTTATTATTTATTGAAAGGCGCATGATTTATAAACTATTCTTATGAGATAGTCGTACAGCCTGCAAATGTCGAAGAAAATAAACCGTTATTTACT
Organism: Ctenicera cuprea; assembly: GCA_958336395.1. Taxonomy (NCBI): domain Eukaryota; kingdom Metazoa; phylum Arthropoda; class Insecta; order Coleoptera; family Elateridae; genus Ctenicera; species Ctenicera cuprea. Next base: position 40,533,984 of record OY284492.1, on the reverse strand, counting down.
AGTCGACGATTTGATCACTTCATAGTGTAGATAAATAAACTCTTTGTTTTGAATTATAAATAACCCGTCGAGTATTGGAAATTACTGGCTTTTTTTTCGTAAATATTGTCGGATTTGTGTTCTACCAATATTAGAGAGAGAGTTCAGTTCTGGGGTCCATATGCGGCCAGTGGACTCGCATATGGACACCAGAACTACCCCCCCCCCCTAATATTAGTAGAACACAAATCCGACAATATTGACGAAGAAAATCCAGTAAATTCCAATACTCGACGGGAAATATTGTCGGATTTGTGTTCTACCAATATTAGGGGGAGTTCAGTTCTGGGGTCCATATGCGGTCCAGTGGACCCGCATATGAACACCAGAACTGAAGTCTCCCTAATATTGGTAGACAGTGTGCTTTTTGAGTACTACACCCCCATACACGGACCCGTTTGATATTTTTTAGTTTTCTTTTGTGGCAAGAATAAATTTAGATAATTTGTTTTTACCTTTCGTATCTTAATAACAGAAATAGATTACACAATAAGCACGCTATTTAGCTCAGTTTATAAATCTCATGAAACGCCCGTCTCCGTGCTGTTTTATTGTTTATTTTGGTAGCGTAGCTGACCTCGGACCTAGTCTCTATATTCTGTACTAAATCCAGATCCCTTCTTCCTGTCACAACATTTAGTGACCGCGCATTCAGTAGGTACCACGCCGTAACATCTCGATACTTGTTGTCGCTTTCAATAAATTTAAGAGAAAAACGTGGGCCGTAATCCACGGGTTTAGCTGGTTTTATATTTTAATTTGCGTTTGCTGTAATTCCTCTAATCGTAAACTTTGGCGTTTCTTATTTTAACTGGACCTCCCAATATTTGGGTCAATGAAGTGAAGTGAAGCTGCCAGGCATGCTTACACGGTTCTATGAAACCTATGTCTAGGATGTTTTGTATACCGTAAGGACCAGCTCGGTTTAAGTATTAGAAACAGACAGACAGACATTATTTCATAGAAACCGTTAATAATCTGTTCCCGTTATAAGTGTTAAAATTAGCTGGTTTAATTGGTATTTGTTTGCTTATTTATTTTGTTCGCCGAAGTAATTATTTGTCCAATTATTACCTTCACTTGTCAAATCAATATAATCATACTCACATTTGTGTTCACACAACTCGCGATAAACAAATGCTGCTTCTAATAAAATTTAAAAATGTTCTAATGGTTTTATTGTATAAAATGTCATTTAATGAAAACAATTACATCAAATTTGCTGTGTGAGATTCGTGAAGCCAGAATGGAAATTAACCATAAATAATCAATTTATAGCAACAGTAGTGACAGCAACATTAGTATTCGCGTAACGGAATCGATAATCTGAGCGGAGTTGTAAGGGCTCCTTCGTCTGTTAATTGTCTGCCATTTGCGTGTTCTTTGCAGAAGAAACACGAATGAAACCTATCATAAAAAGCAATAAAATTCGCGGGCCGAGTTTAACCCTAAATATTTTTCAACCCTGGGCCCGAAAGGATTGAACTTTCGGTGGTTCAGAAGCCACCTAAAGCTGTAGGTCCTCTGTATCTAGAGTAGAGTGTTATGCACATACTAAATAGAGGCTGGAAAATTTCTTTGCAGCGTTAGCTGTAAAAGGGGCATACGTCCGATTAAAAATAGTTTTAAGGAGCAAGTTCTGAAAAAAGTAAAAATTTTGTTTTGCCATGCTTAGTGAATCTATTGAGTTGCAGTCCTCATATCTAGTGCGGAACTTTTCTAAGCTCTTCGTCAAGAATTAAGAAGGGTTTTATCAGAAGTCGCTCCCTGTATTTATGGTTATTTGTTTTGTCGGAACCTCCATCCCATTTTTACTTTCCTATACTAAAATTTCATGATTGTTATTTCGAGATTTTGTCAGAATTATAACTTTTGGATCTCCAGGAATTCGGTGGGGTTTAAAATGTGGCATTGGGTGGGTGCGCCTAATAATTCCCGAATGGATATTTCGATTTCGATGAACTTTGAACTGGGAGATTGAAAAATTCGACACAAGAAGCTTAAAGAAACTAAATTGGAAGCAGAAGTTAGACATGTATTTTCGGTTGCGTTTCTTTCTTTAATTAAATGTTGCCAAATTAATAAAAGACATCCAATAGGGGATTTTACCGCAAATTTCAAACCTTTTTTCCGAACTTTTTGAAATTTTTTGAAAATTTTTGTTTTAGCAGCTTTAGCAGAAAGTTTTTTTTCACCTATTTTTGTGCAGTGATTTATTTTTTAAATTTCAATTTTACACATTTCATGTAATATAACACAACTTAGAAGCTTACGGTTGTGAACGAACTAAGTAACGAAACTGCTGGTAAAATGAGCTGAAGGCGGGATTAACCGAAAAAAAGATAAAGTGCACTCGGGGATAAATTTAAATAACGTCAATTAAAATTCATTTATGAAAACGGAAGCGAAGGTACGTGAAACGTTTAGCAGATCCAAGCCTTTCCTCTTTGCGTGATTCGTTTACCTAAAACACGTTACAGCTAATCCTGACGGTATATATTACCGGTTAGAAAATTGATATCATAAAGTTTAAAAAACGCAAATAGAATCAACGTTTTTGCTATTCTAAACGTTGAAGATTGAGCAGGTCAACGTTTTTATTATTCCGAACGTCATCTGCTGTTTCTGCTACTAAATTGCCGGAAACATAATTACCTACGCAGCTTAAATTTTAATTTTTAGCTAATAAAGACGACAAAAGTTTCCGGTTAAAAGAATACCGCATTTCATTCCAGTTAATCCCAGGTCATGGTGCAGAAAACGTCTCTATCCCCAGGCGACATCTTGTTAAGAAAAAGATCGTGAGGCTCAGGCAGCGGGTCTTTTTAAATTATCCGTTTTCTTTTTTGTGGGAATTCTATAAAGAAACTTTCGCCTTTACCACTTATAACGAGGATAAAATGTTCTGACGGTGTAAAGCGCACCAATGAGAATGTTAAAGTTTTGTTTGTTTAGAAAAAACAATTGTAGATATTTTTCAAGTTTTATCAGTGTTGTTAAACTTAAAATTTAGCCTTGGCGGTGACTCGGGAATTAGCGAAAAACTGAGGAAGTTCAAATTATGGTACGTTGTTTTGCTTAATTGTTCTAAAGCTTGAAGATCGCCGCAATTATTTGCCATGCAAGGACAAGGACTTAGTAATAACGCCATGTCCAACCACGTATGAACCTTTCCCCACCCTTCTGCTAGAATTTTTGCTATTGGAGATATAACACCGTGCAATTATAGGTCTCGGTCGTATCATTAACTTCTGCAGAGTAAATAGATAAGACATTGACAGCAGTTGCAGTGCAAAGCACATTTCTATCACGCAATCCAAATCGTATTATCCTGCATTTGCATATTGATGTATGCGAGAATTCAATCAGTTTCTCCTCCATATGTGTATGTATCCACCACGGCCAGAGTTAGCAACAGCCAGAGGACAACGGACACCAGGGACTGATAACCGATGGCTTTGATTGATTGATCGACCTGGCGCATCGCAATGGCGTAGATGAATAATGCATGCTTGTGTTTGATACTGGATATTGTGTACATTCCATGCTAGAAATTGCCTCTTCCTATATCAATATATACCGAAGAAATGTCAAAAGCATTTTGTTGACCGACATTTGATTTGCTTGGTATTTTTTTCAATACTTATACCATTGCTTGTTGTAGCAGAAATAGGCTAACAGTAGTAATTAAATATAATAAAAAGAAAGTGTAGAATCATGATGATTTAAGTCACGTGCCAGGTTACCTTTTTGGCAGTAAGCAGTATTGGATGTTCGAAAAACAACCACCGTTTATTTAATAAACGGGGTGTCTTAATGGAGATGTATACCATGGTATCTAAACTAGAAAAGGTACGAATTTGCTTAAATGGGGAAAGGGGAGGTTTTTAGTAGGGAATTTCGATCGTTTTTCATATTCAGGTCTATTAAATATTCGATAAAAAAATAGGCTTGTTTGTTTTAAACTTGAATAGTTAGAAAACAAATATAAGAAGAGAAGGTTGAATTATTTTTAGGCTCTACAAGCAAAATATTGTTGCAATTCTTTTCTGGTTTAGATTTGCTGAGACTTTGTTGTTTTTATCACTTTTTGTCATTGTTTTGGCCGAGGGGTTTCTTACTAGGTAAAACTGTGTACACCTATTGCCGTCATTGTCTTGATTGCTGACGTGATTGCCGCGAATTCCAATGCATTTTCAATAATTCTCGTGATATTGTATGTGCGGCATTAGTGGATAATGTTACCATTATTAATTTTTTAGTCTTAAGCCCTTGCTTTGTGGATCAAAAATAAGAAGAGAATTTCGTTTGTGATTACTTTGGTTTGGAGTTGATTTGTAATAGTGATTTAAATTATGATTTAATTTAAACAATTTAAATTAAAATTGTTTGTATCTGAAATTGATACAATAACGTGCTTAATTCGGCATTAAGTTTAGAATAGAATTGCATAAAAGTATTATTTTATTGTTTTTTTTAAGAATCATGAGGCCGTGCGTGAGCACGACTCCATGATTTCCATCCCACCCCCTTACCCAGGCTCAGCACACTAAGTGCTATACACCGGTCTAACATGCCCCACACCTGAAAGACATGCAACCCAACATACACACCACATACAACATCCATGGACACGCCGGATTTAACTTGTTTAGAAAAATTTACGGCGAGCAGAGGACTCGAACCTACTGCCGTTGAGAGTCTAGTTTCAAAGCCTGGGACTTTAACCATTAGACCACCCGCTGGCCCTATTTTATTATGTAGTTTATTCGAACTGCACGCATTATGTAATTTTTATTAATACACAAATCCGTATATTGGTTGGTTTAGGAAGTTATCCGTTGTATATCCGTTATGCCTTGATTTGAGGTCCGAGGAAAGTGGGGTGGGGAAACATGTCTCCAGCCAGCTATGGCAAGGTTTAAGCAGCCACTCGCCAAATCGTTAAAAAGCGAATATTATTGCTTGACAAATTCAGATCGTCGTCGATTTTTCAAAATGCTACTAAGTGTAATAGCCAAATGATACTTACAATTGTAAACAGCAACCCACCCAATATTTTACAGTTTTAAGTTTCAAAAATTCATAGAAGGCGCCACAGGTAAACCAGCGGTTTGAGACGTCATCCAGTCATCAACAGTTTCGCAGTTTTCATTTTTTCGAAAGCTTTGGATTATAAACATTATGTTCCTTAGGGCTATTATAACAATTATATTTAATGCCGATATGGCAAGTAGGTTTTGAGCAATAACGCATTTAAACTGTAAATTTAAAAAGAAATCGTACCGGCTGTCAATTTAAAGCTAGCAAGTTCGTGCAAAAACGTTAGACTAAGGTCTTCTATCAAATTCCGTTTCGAAATTTGTAAATTTTGATTTTCGAACATGTCCAACTTGCACTTTCGGTTTCGTATTTTGTCGATGAATTTTGGATATATTCCATATATTGGATGTCCATTATTTACATGACGTGTTTTGCCTACCGGCGAATATACCTCTATATTTTCGTTGTCATCGATTTATTTTTGTTTATTGCCGTTCTACTGCTGTGATTGCTCAGCTATTGCCGGGATTGCCGAGTGATTTCCTAAGTATGACCGCTAGTGAGACACCCTTCGGTTTTGACGCTTTGTTGTTCTAAAAAGAAAATACAAATCCAAACTAAAGTAATTCAATCTTACATAAAAATAGTATAAATCATATTTCTCACATGAGAGATACTTTTCATTTGCTTCCTATATAAGCAAACCCACAAAATACACTCGTTTGGAAGTGTGTGTCAGTTTGCATCTAGCCGACCTCACTTTCGTTCCATCACTGCCATTCGCATGGTTACTCCTGCCGGCAAAGAATTTTTACTTAAAAAGCATGTCCAATTTACGCTTCTAATTTTGGTAGGTTTTTGAAGCTTATTTTGTCGACAAATTATTGCGATACTCCTACATTTTTAAGCGCATCAAAATCGGCCAAACAGCTAAACTAAGAACAGATACATACCCAACCCATTCGCAGACAGACAGACATATTGCAAGTATAAGTAAGAAGTAATCTCTAACATACAACTAAACAATACTACTGAAAAACTGCTAACGCGTGTGAAATTTTGAAATACTGTAATAATGTTATTTTCTTACTCAATTATATCCTTTTGTACCAAACTTCAGTGTCGAGAACCTAAACCTATTAACGATTTTAGGAATTAGGTACTATCTCGGTAATAAAAATACTTTTTTAAAAAGTGGCCAATTTATAAATGTTTCTTAATAAAATTTATGAAGATAAAATATTTATTGAAAATTAATTAAGCATTGGTAATAAACGCAGGTTGATTTAAGTGTTCAGTTGTTTTATTTATTTCGGCAGTAATAGATGCACAAAGAATTGTGAAGAAGTATCATTTGATACTGTAGCAAAAACTTCTAATCTATAATACTATGTTGGTTTAGATGACGTAAATTAAAATCGATTACGTTTAAATCAAGTATATCAAGTTGCTCTTGATTCTGTAAACGGTACTCGACCCCGTACCAAAAATGATGATGAAGTATCATGTTATTGTTCTATTAACAACATACAAATTGGTGAAGTGGTGGTATTACGTTCAGGTTGATTTAAATCCGGTTATTTTCTATTGGCAGCAAATTAGAAGCTCAAAAAACGACGAAGAAGTATCATTTGACAGTATAACAAAAACTTCTATCTTATAATTCCCATATTTACTTGGTTTGTTCTAATTGGCATTCAATCATAATACCGGTATAATTTCCAAAATTCGCATCGAGATTTGATTGGATTTCGCAATGTAAATCACCGAAATGGCCTCATTTTGCACATGGATGATGTATCTTGTCGCTGCGAGCACCGCATTAATTTTATTGGGTTGTGTACCCTAGCCTAGTGCCTAAATATACCTTCCTCTTCATTCATTAGAACGCCAAACTGGAGGGTAAATTCATTAGAATCAGCTCGGTTCTCTGTTGTATGTTTAGCTCGGGCAGGATTCATTGAAGTAGAGCGAACGTTGTCGAGGAACTGCAGATTGCTGTTTCAGGGCACCTAATTTAAATTTAATTTTAATTTCTTGAGTTTTACCGTGAAAACTTGTTCAATGAAAGCAGTGGCGGTTTCTCCATTAGGACAAATGGTCGTTGATCTCTCAATGAAATAAGAAAAAATAAATAATTAGTGTTTGTTTGAGTACATAACATATTATACATTATAATATTTAAAAAATAGTTTATAGTTAACTTTTGTATGAGATTTCTATGCGAGAACGTTTATTTAAGAGCTGCCGCCGGATCCGAAAACGTTTGAATGTTTGACTATTTCGCGCTCATTAAACGAATCTATGCGAGGGCCATTTGGCTGTCAGTCCCCAATTCAGCTATACGCCACCGAATAAAGCCGCCGGCTTAAATGCCTTTAAATGAATAAGAGTGAAACAGGAAGCTCCTTGCGGTGAAATTTATATTACACAAGCTAAAAGAGGATAGAAGTATCTGCGTATTAAAGACTTCAGGGTTACGAACCCACAACTTCCGAGAATTATGCTATCAGCTGCCCGTGGTAAGCGCATGCCAATAGCCGCCTAATTTGCAGGATTCGCACGTACACGACGTAGTAGTGTGAAAACAGTTGTTGGTTGTGTAATCATAATTTAGTGGTGTTGTACGATGTCCGTGCAAAATAATTTTAGAATGTGAATGCCATGTAGAAAAATGCCTTCACTTGCTTCCACTGTCTGCTATTTTGTGATAATTCATTGTGTGATATTGACTGCAAGCATTTAGAAACTAAAATTTAAACACATTTTTTATCGGTTAAACTACATGAAAAATTAACGGGGAATTAAACTAATAACGCCCTCTATTATGTGCGGCGAGAAAAAGTTGCAAAGCAACAAACCGGCAAAGTTGCGATCGGAACCTGCTAAGCAGGTATCTGCGATCGCACCGGCCTCTAAGCACAAAACACAGAAACGCCCGTGTGGCAAGAAATAAGAAACCAAATCTTTTCTTATTACATGAAAAATGTTGTGCATTTTGACACACTGGCAATGTGGGTATCAATTTACAATAATTTATTAGAGAGTGCTTATAGAAGGTCGTCTATTAAAGACTTCAATGAAAATGTTGTTAAAAATAGATCATTTTGCCAACGTAAAGAATGGCTTTGAAATATAAGGCTACCTAAAACTTGTATAGAACAGTTTTTTTTTCAAAAAAATTCTTTACTTACTCCACCACACTACGAGCCGCCACTGGATGAAAGATTAAACATGAGATTCAGTTTCAAGCACATTCATTATTAAGTTAGGTCAAAGTAAATTCTAAACACTCATTGACGTTTAGGTCATTCGATAATTAAGTTTGTTCAGTGGTCATGTTAAAGAAGTGAACTGCTTAAGCAAACCTGGTATAACCAGATTGACTAAATTTTTGTTGAGTTTGCGTTGGCCGTTTTCTGACATGATGATTATTAAGTACAATATGCTATTACGCTGTATCTGAAATGGAATCTTTTAACTATATTATTATCAGATCGAAGATCACTCTTGAAGCAGATGTCCAATATTTTCAGGTACAATGTTGAAACTTCACTTTTTACCATAAGTTCAATACAGATTTTAATTTTCAATTTAAAAGCTAAGCCAGAAACTTTATCTATTTTGGTTTTGCGTGGGAAAATCCGACCGTACAATACAATCTTCTGCATAAATAAACCATCAAAAAATCAATTATTTATTTGACATACCTAACCAACCCTTTTGGTTTTATTTCGAATGGTGGTAAACTCGTTTTAAGTGAAAACATTAATTTATGGATGCCCTGGGTCGATGTCTTGGTGCAGGTTCTGCAAGCGCCCAGCTGAGCCGACCGAGTCCGTGCTTCAATTTAGATTTGAGTAATGATAAATTCAAATAATGTTTGTAGCCAGCTCGTAAGTCATCTAGTCCAAACACATATGCTAAAGGCATTTGAACGGCTTAAGTGGTCGGCATATGCGACATCTTAAGGATGATGTATGTTTATTGTATAAACAGGCGTTGGAAATCTATTCTTACTTTTTGCCATTCCATTAACATCTATAATGCGAAGATAATTGCTTTTGCAAATTTCAAAAGAAATCACTGCAGATGTTTTTCCTCGCTGATAAATTAATTCGTTTTGTGAGCTTTCGCTTCAAGTGCACAAAGGTCAACTGGACCATACTTAAGGCACGGACAGCCTTTTTAACTTAAAATGTCGCGTGTGAATGCGAACGCCTACAACCATTTACATTTTAGGCTAAGCAGTTTTTTTTTTCTAATTCCGACAATTAACTAACAAGCTTAAGTAAATTCTCAGTTGGAGAATTGCTTGTTTATGAAAACTTCTAATTAGAGAAGTACGGAATAGTAATTTGTACCATTGACCTAATGCCGAATGATCGACCAATCTCTCACGGCCTAATACCGAATATTCGGCTAATGTTCGGTACAATATTCTGCTAAACTTACGAATATTCGACCGAGTACCGAATATTAGGCCAAACACCAAATACTAAACCAACTATTCGGCTAAGTACCGAATATTATTCAACCGTAGCCAATTATTCGGCCATGTGCTGAATATTAACTGATAATAAATGTGTGGGTACATTGTTGTACAAAAGCGGATAGCGTTCTGTTTGGCTACCAAAATCATAACTTGATTTCAATGTATTTTAATCTAATTATACCATCAAATTTTCAAAAAAATTGCAATTCAGTGTTGTTTTTATTTAGTTTACGTCATGCCGAGTATTTGTCGAATATTCGGCTGACTCAAAAAACTCTTCAGCTTATCCGAATATTTAGCAAGCTCGAAAAAATAGCCGAATATTCGGTGCATCCTTACATCCAATTACTGTGCATTACAAATTTAATTTTGTTTCAGAAGTCTTCAGAAGTACGCCATCTAGATCGAGAAGCTGCCTATGAAACGGTTAGTATTTAACAAAATCGTCAAATTGTTTACTTTCATTAGTAGTCAGTAGTGTGTTAAAAATTAGACCTTTTGTAATCAATCTGCCTTTTCACTGGAAAGGAGCCTTTTGTGGCCGTAAGACAGGAGGCCGACGAATGATTATTATTTAATGTACAAGACCACAGTTATTTGAAGTAGCGTTGCACGTAATTTTACAAAACCTAGGCCTAGAAACTTATTAATCAAATATCACACTTGTAATTGTAAACCACAACTTACAATAGAAATTCTGAAAGAGAACTTGTTAATTAATTAAAACCAACAAATAACAAAACACAACAATATATTAAAAAACTGGTACAAAAATTGAATAGAAAAGAAACAATCAATACAATAACAGTTTAGAACTTGCCCTTACAAAAATTATGACAACTGATTTTTTTTATCTTAAATACCCTCTAACTAGAACTGGAATAAATATTATCTTGATTACCATTGAATAGAACTTGAACTTGACTAAACGGGCAACTTTGGACTAAATGTACAATTGCGCAACTCCTTTCCCACCCCAAATGGTTGATTATTTAAAGCCAGTAGCGAAAAGTTTTGATTGTAATAATTGGATAAAAAATAATTGACTTGCATTAGGAATTGGAGTTTGTTATCTAAACTTATTTCTTTATCTAAAATTATTACCTACTTACTAACTAAGCATGTGTACTACATTCTGTTCTACTTTTATGAAACTTTGTTGATTTTGCAGCGTTTGATATTTTCTTATGAAACATGTCCTGAATTAATATTACAAACATTTAAAATAAATTTACCTTTTAAATAATGATATTTGAATTTGTAAAATTATTAGTTCTGGTTACACTTCCAGTGTTTGTTTTGGGCTAACGTGTTATGGCATTGAAATACTTTTCTAAACTGAAAGGGATATAAAACAGTACTTCCATAACACCTTGGATGGCAATATATGTATTGTCATCGTAAGCAAAGTACAAGGTTTGGACCTTTTAGGAAACCACAATTTCAAAAAATTATTAATTACCTATTCAGAGACTAGTGAATTAATATTGTATAGAATTTAGAACAACAAAGCTAAAGTCTCACATTTATTATTCCAGAAATGAATTAAAAAAATATTTAGTTTTCTTTAAACATCTTAAAAGTTTACTAATTTAGGTAATCATATTGGCAAATCTACAATTTTCAACGAATGACACGGTGGCAGCGCGGGTTATTAAGTGACCGAAGCAGACTTGTGGTGGGGGAAAGTATGAGGCGGGTTTTGGGGGTATAATAGAGAGGGGGATTAGGAAGCGTTTGGGAGAAGCGATGTACTATGAATGAAATGATGGATTAGGGAAGGGTGATTAAAGTACTTCCAGCATGGGAAATGAATGCGATATTTAAAAAAAAAACGTTTTTGATGTTTTGACGCAAGTACAGGTTTGGACCTTTAGGAAACCACAATTTTCATAAAATTGTTTATCAGGAACTGGTCGTACAGGTGATATCAAAATGTGTATACTTTTGCACAACAAAGCGAAAATCTCACATTTGTTTTGCCATAACAAAATTTAAAACAAAGCAAGGGTTTTCTAAAAGTATCTTCGCAATTCACAAAATCTTATTGACCAATGCACGAAAACTGCGTGAGGGCAATGGATCCTGGGAGTAGAGTAAAGAAGTAGAACTGAGCCGACGGCGAGGAGGGGGCGGTAGGTATGTAAGGGATTAGAGGATATGATGGAGAAAAGGGGATTAAGGAGAGGCTTAAAAAGCAAAAGAAAGGAACGGTGTATAAACTATAAAGTAATTTCAGCATAATTCATTGTGACCATACAAAAATAGTTTTTGTAGTTTTGATGAACCTACACGTTTTGCACCTTTAAATCCGGTAATAACAAGAATTGTAATTGATCTATTTTGAATGTCAAAGCTATAATTGCACAGAAACCATGAAACGTGCATTTCTCCACAATCAAGTTAAAGAATTTATCTTTTTTAAATTTTATAATTGGAATTTTCTAAGTCATGCTATCGTACAATTTAAAAAACGGCAGGGAATAGAGAGAAGGGCGGAGATATTTATTGGGTGGGGGAGATATGAGGAGAGTGAAGTTATGAGGACTGTGAAACGGCGCTCAGCAGGACTGTAGATATATAAATGATTGGTAGAGGTGGGGGGAGGAATGTACTGCGAAGAGGTTGCGAACTTGTGAAATTCTCTTGAGGTAACTGGCCACGTCTTTTTTATTTCATTTTTTCAACCAATAGAGCTAGGAATAAAGAATTCGTAGCATTAATTTTTTTTATTTACTAAACTTATACCCTTTTAATTTTAATTCAATTAATGGGTAATTAACATAATTCTTGGATTAAGCCGAGTTTAATTTTTTTTAAATTAAATAATAGGGAGGGGGTTAGTCTGCTTTCGCACATTTTTGGCTAGCATTTTTTGTTATTGCATCCCTGGTGGATTTTTAGTCTCAAACTATTTTTTCTCGCTAAAATTTATTTTTCTGTGCGTATATCCCGGGGGCCTGCTAACAGCTCTTTTATTCTTATAGGCGTTCCGAGTCGAAACCAGTGCTGTGAATACTCACTGGTTATAGAGTTAGAGCATTCTAATCGTACAGCATCAACTGTCGGGGTTAGATAGGTCCATTTTCTGTATTATGTTTAATTAAGTTGCTATTATAAAAGAGCAAGTTGTGAAATCATTGCAACCAAATGAAAATGTCAATTAACATTAATTATACACTTACACATGGCAGACCGTTCAAATTTTGAGTAATTAGAGGAGGGTACACCGTAATTATTTAATAAACATTATCAGGCTTTATAAGAATTATTAAAAAATACTGACGATGACGTACTGATTTTATAACTTGTTAAAGAACTCCCAAAGCTTTCAACTTCTCCCAGCTCTCTAGAATATAGTTACTTCACATTAACATTACTTTTTTGACCTACGAATACAATGTCCAATTCATCGTTTGTTTATGGTAATTTCTGCAGTGCTTTACCAAATGTTTATTTTTAGAACGTTAGTTTGCATTTTCACTTTGCAATTGATTAACGGTCAGCATCTAGATTTCGCAGCTCATTTTATTTGTGTCTCCTTCCTGGCGTATTTTTAGACTTGGAATTTAATGGCTTAACCTTAGAAATGCCAAATGCTAGTATTTAGTACGTGCACATTTTTTTAAGTTGTTATAACTGTATTTTTAATGTTACGTGAGTTTATAACGTTTTGTATTGTTATTTGCAAAGTCCCGTTAAAATTTTTAATAAAACTGCGGAAGGCAATTTCGTCTCCGTTGATTAATCAATTTATAAATTATTTTAATGTAAAGATCTTTTGAAAAATTGGAGAAATGTTTTTTTTATCTATTGAATTAAAGGAGGCTAGAAATTTTCGTTTTGATATACAGGGTGAGTCAACTACGCCGCGGTGGTCGATATCTCCTTTACTATTTAAAATACAGAAAAATGTTTCAAATAAATGTTTAAGAGGACCACATTTTAAAATAATTTTCAATTATACAGAGGGTTCCATATAAGAGTGGTTTATCAAACTTAAGTCTTTTAATAGAACATCCTGAATAGTTTTGTCTTTCTGAGTATGTTTTATTTTTTAAATTCCATTACGGCGCGGCGTTGCCAAGTTATTCGACTTATTTCAATAAATTTGACATTCGCAGACCCCAATAATAAAATTTGCACTAGCCGTATTTCCCAATATCAAACGGGCTTATTTTGTTAAACCTTAGTCAAGACCAAGTGCTATCCTCGAGATATTTTAAAGTTGAAATTTTGTTTACAGGGTGTTTGTTGTAGCAGCGCAAATATGTCTAACTCGAATGGGTTAAACCTTAATGCCACGGTTTTTGGAGAAAATGAGATGTAAGCAAATAATCAAGTAATTTCTAGTAATCCAGACATCATAGAAGGTATTGACACATGTTTGTTTTTTGTTTTTGCACGAACCAACTGCGATTATTGTATTAATTCATACAAGAAATTTGGTTTTTTAGAAATTTTAAAATGCTATTTAAAATATGGAATGGGAAATTCAGTGCCAATGTCAATGCCTCCTATGATGTCTGGATTACTAGCAATTACCTGATTTTTTGCTTGCAGTCCCAATTTCTCAAAAACTACTAGATTTAGGTATATTCATTACTTAATAAAATTTACAGAGGCTAAAAATCTCAATATATAGAGGGTGTTCCATTAAAAAAAATTGAGTTATGACTCATTACAGTTCGATTGCTTTGCTCTGTTGCAAGAAATACCCTGTATAACCTAATTCCACTTTAAACTATCTCGAGGATAGCACATGGTCTTGACTAAGGTTAAACAGAAACAGTTTCTTTAATATTGAGTATTACGGCTCCTGCAGATTTTTTTAGTGAGGTCTGCAAATTACTAATTTTTCGAAAAAATCGTTTAACTTGGCAACGTCGGAACGGAATTTTAAAAACAAACCATACTCAGAAATGCAATTAATAGGCGGATAAAAACATGCGAAAATATACAGTGTTCTATTTAAAAAACTAAGTTTGGTGTGTCACTCTTATGTATAATTAAAAATAATTTTAAAATCTGGTTCTCTTGATCTCCTTAAACCAGGGACGTGCATCGTAACGAGAATGAAAACCGGAAAGAACCGCAACATTTTCCAAATGTTAACCGAAACGAAAATCGAAGTTTTTTGAATTTATTGAACCGTAACCGTAATTATTCTAAGATTGTGCCGTTTTTTTTTGTTTTTAGCGCTAAGTGTGTCATACTATAAGATCTGGCACACATTCCTAAACAAGGCGTCATCCGCCGGTCAAATTTAAATTGCCGGTCACTGTGATATATCATAGGGAGACGGTGAAATGAAGAATTTTATGAAAAGCCCATGCATGCTCTCAATCACGTAGAGTAATTCACTTTTCTTTAATTAAAAAAAAAATTCGGAAAAATTACCTGGCCATTACGTGAAAGGACGGATTTGACCAAACGACTACGACGTACAGTTTGTTCTTTAAAAAAAGCCGCAGACCGTAGCTACTTTATGTTTGATTTAACCCAGCGGCTGCAGGTTTTTCTACAATTTTTGCAAAAACGAAAATTTTTTTAATGCCGTTTCTTTTGATAACTTCCAACATTTAATTGTATGGCATAATTGTTTCTACATAATCTTGTCGAGAATTTTTTTGCTTTTCACGACGAAAAGCCAAAAAAATACCGGTAACCGTAACCGAAACCGAAATTTTTAGTACCAGTAAACCGTAACTGTAAACGTAATAAATTTTAAAAAATTGGAACCGCAACCGAAAACCGAAATGGTTTTTTTTCGGTTCATGTCTCTGCCTAAAGCTAAACAGTTTATTCAAAATTTTTCTGTATTTTAAATAGTAAAGAAAATATCGACCACCGCGGCGCTGTTAAATCATCCTGTACGTTTGTTTGATTCTATATAGGGCAAGTAGTAGTAGTAGTTATTTTTTCGCAGAATTTTTTATGACTTCTCCACTTATAATGTCCCGGAACAATCGCTGCGTCGCGTTTGCCGTTTCAGAAAGAAATAGAAAACTCCGTTATTTTTTACAGACATGTTTATCATATATAAATTTTAAGCACACTACGGATTTATTTTATATTTTAGTGTAAACATACAAGTAATTCGAAAAGTTCGTTATTCTTGAAATAATCCACTTTTAAATAATTCGTGGATCTAAAAAAGTAATCAGGGTAAGTTACTCAAACTTTCTTGCATAGCAAATCGTGTTTATTTTGCTTAAGAAAAATTTTATAACCTACAAAATATCTCGAAAAATGTAAGCAAGCTACTTATTTGTTAGTTTAAAAAATAAAATAATTTGACATTTCAATTCGTGAGTTGTTCAATCATGTACCACTTCAGAATTGAAAAAAGTTAGAGAAATTTACCTCAGACTTCCTGCATAGCAAGTCGTGTTTGTTGTTCTTAAGAAAACTAATGTAGAATTTTTAAGCTAAACTAACTCGTTGCGATGCAGCAAGTTGACGTAGTTTTTAACTAGTCTGTTTTTCAATTTACTCGTGCTATAACTGTTGCAAGATTTTGTAATTTTGTTGTGGTATTGTGTTGCTTCTTTTTTCTTTACAATTTCTTCCATTATTTTAATTAAGCTTCGTTTTCGAGCCATCTTTTAATTAGGAACCGATTGCATCGCTTTTGCAAAAATCGGAGCTTATAATTCGCCGGTTTATCTCTACCAATTAAGCTAAATTTACAAGCAGTTTTAGGTGTAAATATTATCTGCAGTTTCCAATGCTGTTGCCTTTTGGTATCTTGCAAAGATTCCTTTTGAAGCCAATAATGTCTCTGGAGTCACGCTGCGCCCTCGTTGCTAAGCTGAAGTCTCACCACTATCTTGTCTACCATCGAGGACATAAACTTTCTCGACAGGGACCCTATCTGAACCGTATTTGTGTGCCTGGTGGCTGCTTTGTTTATTTTGTTTGCCTCTTTTTCACTATTTTAAATCGGAGAAAATATGCATCAGAGAAACTTGTTCGTTGATAAAAATTATAGTTTGTCATCAGAAGCAGAACAATTACGTAGATGTAGATGCAACATAATTTTTTTGTTATAAATAATTCTGTAAACGCCTGTGAGTTTGCAAAGTTATGATTGCAATTTGCATAAAATTTATTCAAATTAAAGAAGGAATTTTCAAGGACGCTGTAAGGTTGATTATGTATACATGCAAAGAGGTAGGAACGAACGTGTTGTCTTAAACAAACAAGACAACTTGATGGGGTAGTTGTAAAAAGGAGGCAACAAAAATGTCTTTCCAGGTCGTGGGCGAAGTTTGTTTCTTTGTTTCTGTTCTTGCTGCTGCTGCGAGAGACGTGGCTCGAGATGACAGATATAAAAGATACGGTACAGTTGTAGGTGTGGTGTTCAGAATGTGAAGGATGAGGAAGGCAAACATTCGAGAAGAATGCTCTCACCTAAATACGAGGCAGATGGGCAGCCATTGTCTTCGTCGCCCATAAATTATATTCTTAAACTCCCCGTCAAAACGGGGAAGCAAATTACAGGTATTAGGGGCATTACTCTGCCCAAGTAAGTGAAGTATTAGGAAGTTTGTAATTGGGAAATATCTTGGCGCACCTGCTCTCTTTTCTTCCGAATTCGCAACCAGTTGATTACGAGGCTAAAATGATGCCTTCTCGTAAAATCCACTCGAGTCTCGTTAGAAAAACCACAGTCACTCTTGTTTGTGTTAATGTTCAAGACATTCTGCAGAATCACCCACTCAATCCTTGACAGCCCGTCATGATGGACTTTGAACAAATAAAAGGCACCGAAATTTAATTTGAGCTACAATGTGGATGTTGTTGGTTAAATGTTGCTGCACAAGAAAAAAATTAATAAATAATCTACCTACGGTGTTTGAACGAGTTGCGGTCCTTTTACCTTTGGATGCTTAACAAGTGACGGTTAGTTCGTAGGTGCCACAATATAAGTAATCAAATTCAAATATCGTGTTTGTTTAGTTTTAGTATTCGAAACGTATAAGCAATTTACATTTTGAGATGAATAAACAAAAAAGAATATTTGCCTACACATCTTTCTGCTATTAATGATATATCAAAAGTGGACATTAATTTCTTACTAATGAAATGAAAATTAAATGGAATTTCTTATATTATTCACCAATTTTCCGTCAAAATGTGCAGTTGCAGTAATTTAGTTGTTATCAAAAACTATCTGAAAAATACGAACATTTTGAAGGATAATTTAAATTTAACTTGTTTATTTTGTTTAGTAAAATCGCATGAAGAAAAGACTTATTTTTTTTTTAAGAAAAATTTGAACAAATTTTCGTCTTTATAAAATTCAACTTGTTCTGTTGTTTATATTATTGTTTATTTTATTAAATCTATTTTTTGTTATTTAAACCAGGATTGCAACTTTAAATCAAACGAAAGAAGTCGGTTTCATAAAAAAATTATGCTATAAAATTGCGCCCTTTAAATCGTTACGTCTGGTGCGGAAGCACCTCTTGCTCCACCCTAATTCCGGCAATAGTCGCAATTATTTTTGGTTTTTAGTTTTTTAACATTCTGAGATATTTAAATTTTAATTTATTAATCTATATACATAATATATCCGGATCCCTTCCACCTGTCTCAACATTTAATGTAAGGAGTCTCCGCTACTAGAAGCCACATATTTACGGGCCCATTATATAAGGCGCAGATTCGTTTGCACATTGGACCGTTACACTTTTCAATGTCGTTAAGCAAATTCAGGTGTACAGAAGAGATGTTCGGCTTATTGGAAGCCCGATTTTTTTTAGTGCGTATTTATAGGTTGCAAAAACATTTTGAAAATCTTTATTAAGTCACTGGAGAAACGTGTTAAGTTTAATTGACTTTTATCCCGCTGTTTTTTTACCAAAGGAATGTTTTTTGGTGGTTTTCCAGAATTCTTTTGGAGGGTATTTTTCCTGGAACTTTTTTACGGGGATTTTCTCTTTTTCAAATTTTTTCCCGGTTTATTCTTTTTTTCACCATTTTTTCCCCGCGAATTTTTCTCGTCCATTTTTCATCTAGTTTACCAGATTTACAACGTCTTTACAACATTTAAGTAAGGACTTGCGCCTTAGGCAACCAATCCGTAGGTTAAATTCTAACCCCTTTACCCTGCTTCAATTTTTGGTGGCGACGGGCTATGCTCTTACATCTCTACACGGCGAATTTATTATTGTTTGCCGGTACCGCTGTTTATGTAACAGTCACGTAGGGCGGCGCGGCTCTTAATTTCTAAATTTGCGTATTTTAAAAGAAATCATTAATAAAAACGGGTTTTGCTAGTATTATTTTACTTGGTGAAGGGTGGGGGGGTATTTATTGTTTTTTACTTGCTCAGTTACGTTTAAACTGTCTGATTTTGCATTGGTGTTGTTCTAAATGCAAAATATGCAGAAAAAGACTATATATTCTACATGCACAATAACCATGTCTACTAAGTTTATTTTACATGTAATATTCGACAATCCCAACACTGATTTAAACTGATTTTTCTTATTTTGAAAATAAATTAAGTACATCTGGTTATTTGCACAAAGTAATAAAGTATTTCCTGCAGAATTCACTGTGTAAACATTATATAAATAGACGATGTTTTGTTTAATAATACCTATTTCTATCGAAATCTCAGGAGCATGAAAACATATTATGTATTTTACACAACAGCTGAGGTCATACGGCTACCATCTAACATGTCTTATTTTATAAAAACGCTTCAGACACTCGGGGACAATGCAGTGAGTGGGATACGAACCTACTTGCCTTGCAGAATTACTTTATATTGAACACAGTTCAAATAAAGTTTATTATTAACACTTTTATGTAATTCTATTCTAAGTTGACTGCTAAATTAGGCACGTTATTGTATTAATTGGAAATTTCACATGAAAACAACACCCCACTTATGAGCCAATTGATTTGAATCAATATTAAATCTCGATCTAAATTTTGATTTAAGTGAAATTTAATAAAAACTAATAGTGTTTTTCGCAACTTTTATAAACAATTTTATTAATGCTGCTCTTTGTTTAGAACTTTTATTTTTTTCTCTTGTTCCGCTTTCCCGCCCATTTCCCTCTTTTCATTGCCTTTCTTTTCCGCTTCTCAACCCCATTTGCTCTTCGTTTTGTTATCATCTAATGACATTTCTTCACCTCCCCTCTGTTCTTAACATTTTTTATCATTCTTCACTTTTCCTTCTCCCATTTTCTACATTAATTCCTCTTCGTTCTCTCCTCTACGCCATCTTGTTCTTCGTTGCTTCTTTCGTTCTTTTTTTTTATTAGCCCTACCTCCTATTTTATTTCGATCGTTCCTCCTCAATAGTTCCTTTTATCTCATATCACTCTCCCCCCTTTCTCTACACTCTTTTGTGCTATATGTTCAACTTAATGAATTCCCACATACAAATTTTAGAAAAATATTGTAAGAACCATACTCTAATCTGATGAATTTCTGTGAAGTTTTTGTTTTGTTATTAGTAAGTCCTGGTCTTTTCCTCTAAACAGTGTCCAGCCAAAACATCCATGGAAAAAAACAACCTCGGAAAAAATCCTCGGGTGAAAGAACATTAGAAAAAACATCTCCGGGTAAAAATAAGCTCTGAAAAAAACATACCTAGTAAAAAACATACCCAGTAAAAACATACCCAGTAAAAGCATACCCAGTAAAAACAACTTAAAAAAAAACAGCTCCCAGCATCCCCCAGAAAAAACACGTGGTGTTGCCGTTTCTTATTTTACTCTACTATTCTACTATTTTACTTAATTATATTTTGAAAATTAAAGCCGAGTTTTTTGCAGGATGATAAGTTGGCTCGAAAAGTACGGGCGGACGGGGGGGGGGGGGCTTTTCATTCCAGTTTTTTTCCGGGCTATTTTTTCTTGGGGCTTTTATTTCCAGGTTTTTTTTTGAGATTTTTTCTGGAGATGTTTTAACCTAAATTCCTTCTAAATCGTCTTGCTCCGCTTAGCTGTCCAGTCCGCACCTAATATCCCTCCCCATCTCGTATCCTCCCTTCTTCGTACTTTTTTCGCACATCCTCCTTAGCCTGTTTTGAAAATTGTAAAAAACAAGATATTTTTCATGTATTACGGCATCAAAACTTATTTTTCTGGGAAAAGAATGTTTAGGAAAACGGAGTTTCTGTGAAGTTTTAACGTGGTTGTTTAAAAATACATGCATCATAGTACTGAACTTAAAAAAATAACATAACATAAGAAAAAAATAAAACAATAGCAAAAGGCTTTGAAGGTATTAAGGAAAATTGCTTTTGGCGCAACCAAAAATACAGCAGTATAATAATGTTAAAATAGTGAATAGTGGAAATATTCAAGCTACAGTCCTGATTTATATAAACTTATATCAAAAATCTTGCACCAAGTGACATTTGAATAATCATAATTCCTTTTTGAATTATCTCGTTGATTTTGAAGTATTTCAACCTAAAATTGTGACGGTCTTCATATTTACTCCGTTAAAACGTACTTTTTCGTCAAGTTTGCCAACATTTAGTACAGCAAACACCTTTCCTTAGAAAATCAGGCCAAACCTATTGTGGTCACAGCTTTTGTGCACCTGCATATAATACAAAGAGATGGTTAAAACCAACAGAATCGACCGGCAACAAGGGACCGAATTCTGCAGATAGAGATCAGGCGTTCGTTTGACATTTCCCAATTTACTTGACATAAACTAAGCGGCTTTAACTACGGGTCGAAGAATTCCAAGATTGAGGTCCCTGATTCCATAAGGCAATATGTGCCGACTTGGAACGATGGTTACATCACACAAATATGTTGGCAAATTTTTACAAACTAAAATTAGACCCCCAAAGTGTGGGATTGGAAGCTTTATAGCCGACTACGTCAAATTAAACAAACAAAAACCACATAATGTCAATTAACGCGTCGTAAGTAAACAGAAAAAACTCCGAACAGTGAACTATTTTTCAAAACAACATCACTATTATGAAAGTTATAAAAAGTCGCCTTCCTAAACAATGTTTTAACACCAAAAGTTAAACATGTGTGGCCAAACATAGATATATCCATAAAACAGGGACCGTTTCCTTTTGCAGTAAATATATCTACAACTTTCCTTGGAAGAACGACCTCCACACAGACTAAACGCAACCAGAACCAGACGCCTGCAGTTCACGAAACAGAACGCATTCAAATTTTCAAAGCAGGTAATGCAAAGTTCGGAGCTTTACATTAAAGGAGGGACCTCGAGAACAACCTTTCCAGCGCAGTGACTTGAATTTGGGGTTTCTGTTCTCTGAGAAATCCAACAGAGACAAAATCTTCGGCCCTGCGGGATGCGGGCTCTAGAACATTACGTTTGTTTATTAAAGCGACAATGATAAATGAAGCCACCTTTTCTGAGTTAATTCCAACCAACCGTTTATACTCAACAAGAAATGAAATGAAAAATTCATGTTAAGAATTGGAATGAAAAACGGAGCAAAGAAAAGCACCGTAATATTTGATGCTTAAGGGTGGTGCCTGAAAGATAATTTTAATTTTGCCTGAACGACGAAAAAAAATGAAAAATGATAAATAAGCTGGGAAGACTTCCGGTTCTGGATTTTTCAGGATACTTTTCGATTGTTATGTAACGTAAATGTAAACAAAAACTTACTAGCGTTAAAATAATCGAAAGTTGCTTAAAAAATTACTAGCGTTAAAATTGCCAAAACTTACTTAACAAGGTACGAGCCTCCAGGGACGCACCAAGGGTAGTTGCCGCCCCTATATTATATATTAAACAAATAATTTTAAAGAGAGTATAAATAATATAAATATACACGTAGGTAATGCAATCCTGAATGATATTTCTATCAAAAAAATAGGTGGGAGGACAGCAAAACCTCCTCCCCCAAAAATTGCTATACTTAAAAATTAAGTTGTAAACATTATTTTACTATCACTCCTGAGCAATTGAACCTAAGCAGAAATTTTGTATCGTCCCCCGCTTATTAAAAGATAGGAAATTTAGATTTTTAAAAATTCATAAAAGTGTCGTCAAGAAATTAGCGGACAGACACACGAACCGAATCGTAGTTCATCTATAGCTCTAGTAGTCTTCAAAATTAAAAAAGAAAAGTTGATGTGACCAGTTTTTGAAGAATATTTTAAAAATTAGTAAACTTAGTTTCCATTTCATGGTTATATTTTTGAAAACTTTCGTGCTCAGTAGCATTGTGTACGTATAGAGCTGCCGCAACAAAAGAATTAATCCCGATCTGTCGACTCGTTTTTTTAAATAAAACGCGTTAATTCAAAATTTTCAAAAACTCGATGCTGTCGCCATTTTGACGCTAGTAGAAGTTCGGAGAAAAAAATGTCTTAACTTCCGCTTCTGGTTTCGAATTGTTCTAAAAGTTTTTTTCCTGTTGAATTTTTGATATCCCCCCCTCCATAATGCTTATTAAAATCGGACCATCGTTTGGGAGTTTTGGAGGGCGCACAGCCGCACACGCACACACCCACGGACAGACGTTTTTTAATAACAACTTTTGGGGATTCCTGGAGGTCGTTCCAGCGGTAAATCCATCCAATTTTTTTAATTTTTTATGCAAACAATTTGTTTTTAAATTTTACTGTACCACTTTTGTTTCTATAAGTTTATTTACTTCTGAGGTACTGCCGCTCGGGTGTTGTGCTCCCCTTGCACCCCCGCTTGACACGGCCTTGCGAGCCTCAAAACTAACTAATAAAATTATAAGCGTTATAACTACCCAAAATTGAGAGAAGTTACTACCGTCAAAACTAGTTGTCCTAAAAATCCTAAACTTTACGAAAAACGCGAATTGTCCTTAAATTGTTCTTAAATTTGTTTTGAAGTCCTAAAAATCCTAAATTTATGATTTTGTTCGATATGTTTTGCTTTTGTGGTTGCTGACTTATTCTAGTTTTTAACAATGTTAGTTAAAATTTAAATCTTCGTGGAAATAAGCTTTAAAAAAAATTCTAAACCGGAAGTGGAAGCTAGACATTTGTTTGGAAAAAGAATTTTGTAACTCTAAAACTGGCATCTTATAGAAGCCTTGAAGGCAAATGCAACTTTTTTTTCCAAACTTTCTAGCTTTAAAACGGCCGTCGCTACGATTTTTTGAAGATTTTGACTAAAGTCTAAAGCACCTATTTGTCCTATTTACTCAAAAACACGTTAACAGATCGGGTTCAAATTGTTTATCGCAATAGCCCTTAAGGGACGCAATGTTCCCGTGCACAAAACTTATAAAAAGCTAAAAGCTATGAAGTAAAAAATATTTTCAAAAGAAATATTGCTCAAAAACTGGCCACTTGATTTTTTTTAATTTTTTTGAGTCGTCAGCTATCAGCGGTACTTTAAAAGTACCCGCGCTGAATTTTCTTTATTTCCGTTCATTAACAAACTTAATGCTGTTACTGCACCAGCGACCCTTAGGCGTACCACATAAGTAATCTGCTTTAAAATTGAAAAAAGGATGCATCATGAACACATTTGGCAATTAACGTCAAAAATGTCAGAATCGTGAGTACTTTGGTATGGTACACAACTGTGCCTGGTATTTAAATTAAAGGTAGTGACAATTCTTGTCTAATTTAGTTGGGGTGCCAGCCAGTCCACTAGTTTGTCTGGACGCCTGCTATGATTTTTTAAAAATCGGAAATTTATACACTTTTGTTTAACAAACCGAGAATTATAACAAAAATTCTATTTTAAGTGAACTATAAATAAAAAAAAACTAGAAAAAATTCTGTTTCTACATGCGGTACGCCATATCTCTAGTCAGAGCATAAGTTTAAGTGAGTTGACAATGTATTATGCTTGGTGTGTTAGCCTATTGATCTGCTCATGATCGGTGCGGAGTAGTGTTTCTCTCCGGTGTGCGGGAAAATGCATAACTAGTTCTGTTCGCTTGTAGTAGACCAAATTGTATATTATTAAAAATGTTTCAAATTTATTTTAATTTGAAATTGTTGGCCCGTAAGACGTTAATACTGAAATGCTCTTGAAAACATGAAAAGTAACTTTGTAAAGTCCAGGCGAAGTGCTTCGCTCATTTTTATGTATTATGGTATATTTTTACTTTCTCTTCAAGAAGTTATTGCAATTGGACAGAGTTTTTTTTCAGTTTTTCTTCGAGACTCCTGTAAATTATGCAGACCCCTAAGTACTATGTACCCCCTCCCCCCAGGTAGGTTCTATACCATCTGGTCTGTCATTGTTTCAGACCTATCGATGTTCTCTTGTAGAGTATATGAGTATATTAAAGTCAAAAAAGTATCTTGAAGTTTTAGCACTTTTTAAAATGTAGAAATAGATTTCTTACAAAGGAACAAATCATCTTGGCAGGTGGCAGCACAGCATAATAGCCGGTTTACCTTTACACTTCCGACAGTTATCGAACCAAATCAAAATTTTTGCGACATTTAAAAAATTGGTGGTCCATACTTCAACTACTTCTTTTAAATTATATTTGCAATGTAGTAAACGTATAAACAGAAAAAAAATGTATGCATTTATTGATTTTAATGTTGGCTTGATGAAAAATAGAGATGTATGTAAAAAATGACCTAAAATCCTAAAAAAAAATTATGAAAAACCCTGCTGGGATCCCTGAAACTATATGCCAGTAAGGTTTTATGAAGGTATTCAAATTTAAATTCTAGCAATAAACATTGACTAATGAAACAATAAATACAAAAATATGACACTTCAAAATTAAGAGACTTTTAAGTACATGTCTTTTTTTTATTATTTTACTATTTCGTTTAAAAAAATTGGTGACCTTTCAAGCAATTTTATGTAAGGCAAACTTTCTCGTAATTTGCAATGGTTTTAAGAGTTACCTTTTGTACTGAACAAGACGGATTTACAGCGCTGCAGTGAAGAGCAATAAAATTTTATTTACAGCGTATTGAAAGTGGACAAAAAGCTCTACGAGCAGTATGAATTCTGAATAGAATTTACAGAACATTTCGACTTTTACAGCTGTTCTCTGCAGTGGAAATAGAAGACATTTTTGGACATCATAAATACTGTAAGGTACCCCTGCAATAAATTACGGGCAATTTACAACAGCAGCAGCCAGAACTACTAACTTATTTATAGGCCTTCGTAGAGCATATTTTCTTAATTGGTAAAAGCACCTTGCTCTGTCAAGTTTAAACGATTTGACAATTTCTGAGATATCCGAGAAAAGGGGAACGAATACAGATACATCTTCTATGTGATGGTCGACATAGTTGTGGTCGTTGGAAAAAACGGGTGTCACTGTAGTTACAAGAATTATCAGTCCGTAAAAACAAGCAGAAAAATTAGTTTCGTGTACAAACGATTTAACACCTCGACACTAAACCGCTAACGAGCTGGACACGAAAACAAACCGCACTGTTCTTTCAAGGTTTTTCCTACACATTCCGCTTCTTTCTAATTTATGCAGATATGTTACTAATTAAAATTTTGTTTGTTAATGGAACCTCTTGCCTATTATTCTTGTTAGTTGTAGTAATAGTAGTAGAAGGCACCTGTCGACTGGCAATTAGTTTCGATGCTGATAAGCTTTTATAAAAGAAATTGTCATCTTTCATCGTAAAATTAGCAGGTTTATAATTTATAGGAAAATAGAAGACATTATTTTAAAATGCCAATAATTCAGTTGGGTATTTTGAATATTATCTATTAAAAATGTAAAATATTTTAGCGGAGAAAGTTTCACGAATTTGAAAATAAATTTGTAGGCACATATTTTTGGCCATTACAAAAATAAAAGTAAGTTGAAAGAAAGTTTTTAAATATAGTATTGCACAATATAAATTAGTTAGGATTGTATGTGTAAAGTATAAATCATTGAAGCGTGTTGAGAATTAAAGAATGTGTTTAATGGACAAATTGCAGTAAACGTTAGCAATCAGTTTTATCAATAAATTAGTTCAAGAATTTACCTTTTAAAGATAGAAATTTTTATTGAGCAATTCGCCAACCATTCATAAACACTTTAGTTTGTTTTTAAATTTCTTTACTTTTTCATGTTGGGGATACGTTTTTAAATTAAAAGTTTTTTTTAACATGTTCTTTTATTTTTGAAGAAAGTGTTTGAATATTTAGAAGTTTCTAATTTTCTATTAACAAAGCAACGGAAAATGATTAATTGTAGAGCCTAAAGAATTATTGAAACATAGTTGAATAACTCCTTTGTAAAAAGAAATTAGTACAAATTAAATGCACAGTATTGTATTTAAACGTCAAGTAAAAGCAATAAACCTCCAGTCAATATAATACACGAGCAGAGGATAATAGATGTACAGTAAAAACAAAAAACGCACAGTAAAAACAATACATGCTCGGTAGAAAATTAAAAATGCTCTCTTAAATAATAAATACTCCGTTAAAATAAGAAATGATCAACATTAAAGAAATAAATTCATTGTATTGTATTTAAACTTCAAGTAAAAACAAACAATAAACCTAGAGTAAATTAAATACACGAGCAGGAGGTAACAGATGATCAGTAAAAACAATAACTGCACAGTAAAAACAATACATGTTCGGTAGAAAATTAAAAATGCTCTCTTAAATAATAAATGCTCCGTTAAAATAAGAAATGATCAACATTAAAGAAATAAATTCATTGTATTGTATTTAAACTTCAAGTAAAAACAAACAATAAACCTAGAGTAAATTAAATACACGAGCAGGAGGTAACAGATGATCAGTAAAAACAATAACTGCACAGTAAAAACAATACATGTTCAGTAAAAATTAAAAATGTTATCTTAAATAATATATGCTCAGTAAAAATAATAAAATGATCAACACAAAAATAATAAATTCACTGAGCGCCCAACCTCTGAGCTACCGCCACTCAAAAAAAGAATACATGCTCGGTAAAAATAATAAATGCTATCTTAAATAATAGATGTTCACTGAAATTAATAAATTATTAGCACAAAAATTATAAATGCGCAGTAAAAAAATTATTCATAGGGAAATAAACGTTTATTAAAAATGGTAAATATACGAATAATAAATACTTGATAAAAATCGAAACTGCTCTGTAAGTACAAGACAAAGACATGCAACACGAGAATATTATAGCTCGACAAAAATAGTACATAACCGAGTATATAACTGCTCGGTAAGAAAATAAATTCATTTTACGAAGTTATAAATAATCGTTTAAAATTATAATTGAAGGATAGGAGTAATAAATGCACAATAGGAATAATAAAATCATGTCAAGAACATTTATTTTGATAACGCAGCTTTTCGTCTAGGCGGTTTACGCGAGGTGATGGTTTAGAACAGTTATATTTTTACGAAAAACAAACAATACGAAAAGTTGTTTTCTAAAACAATATTGGTCTAGGAGGTTAACGTGACGTTATGGTTAAGAACAGTTATATGTTTACAGAAAATATTACAATAACAAACTCCGAAACTCGGTTTTTAAAACAGTGTTGTTCTGGGCGATTCATGCAAGGTTATGGTTAAGAATAGTTATATTTTTAAAGAGAACAATACGAAAATAAAATGGTTTTTTAAACAATGTAGTTGGTCTAGGCGTTTTACGCGAGGTTATGGCTAAGAACAGTTATATTTTTACAACAGACCAACAACGTTGTTTTTTCAAATAGTGTTGTTGGGCAGTTATATTTTAACAGAATGCGAATTGCGACAATGCGAAAGCAAAGTTTTATGTACCCTTAAATCAAGCAGTAAAATAATGATTGATTTTTAAAATATTTTCTTACTGCAAAACATATTAACATAGCGGTCTGTCTACTTACTGTGTTATTGTTATATTATTGCATTACAATGCAGGCGCGCCAGGCTGATATTTACAAACACCTTACCTCGAATACCGAGCCGGTAAAGTCACTTTTACTGAGCATTCATTATTTTTACTACATGGAATAAAATACTGCAATTTTTTTACCGTGCACTGTATACTGTACAAAATTTAATAAAAATCGAATTGATTAATAACGCTTAATTATAACTACCCAAAATAAATTAGTAACGTATTGAGGTTCTTTCAATTTTGCAAAAAAAAAAATAATTTGGGTTTCGTAGCAACTTTTTGTGTATTTGTGGGTATTTTTTAAATTTTAAGTACTGAACTGGAAATTATTGTTATAAAGTTTCTACACTACAAAGGAATCTGTATTGTACTATTTTAAATTTTTATATTTTCCCATTTTGTTAGGAGTATAGTTTTTTAAATTTTTGTTTTCTTATTCTCACAAACGTCCTTCATTAAATACCTTTTGAGTTTTCCAATAAGAAAACAATTGTGAATCTAATCAAGTATTACAGTGAATTTAAAATTTTAATCTGTTTGCATATTTGTGAATATTTTTTAATGTACTTGAACGTACTTCAGCTGTAATATGCCAAAACTTTCTTCTGGCATTCTTATGGCAGTTTAGCAAAGAAATGAGTAATAGCTGCTGCCTGGCGTCGCGATTTTTTTACTTTTTATTTTCACGTTAAGTGGGAAGTCAGTTGTATAAGCAAAAGTGTCACCTAAGCAGCTTAAGCACGCCAGAGATTGGCTTCAGAATTTTAATGAGACGAGCTGTTTAAAGACTGATTCACGCAGGGGTAAATTAAAATTATTATCTGAATTACTTGCATTTCCTAATTGGCTTCGTGTCTCGCATCTGAGTAATACCACTAAACCCGAGCTATTTTATCCAAATGACAAATTTGTATCTGGATTTGTTCCCAGAACATCAAATAGTGTTTACTTGTTATTTAAATGAGCCCGTGTAATAATAGCCACAGACTTGGTTGGACTTAACTCATTCTTTCCAAGTAATGAAAAGAGAAGGACTTGGTCCTTTTGAAAAGTGCGAGGAGGACATTCTGAAGGTGATACCGACAATGCCCAGGAGTTTTGTTGTCCCAACTGGTTGGTTGGCGTCGAATTCAGAGAAGCTCGACGGGCTCGGATTTCTCTTTTTCTCGTCGGGTCTATGTTTATACAACACCTTTGTTCAATTAAGATATTGAATTAGATAGGACGATCTAACCAGTATGATAATATTTTTTAAAGTCACTGGACTCTCACTTCACATGATGGGCGTCATCAGTACCTTTACCGGTCACACTTGAATTCGAAAATGTTTACCTTAGGTCGAGGTAGCAAAATATTTGCTTTTCTCTTGAAATTTCATTTTAAAAATAAACTTTGGGAATTTTTGACTTCGTCAATCTTTGGCTTTACAAAAATAATAATTGGGATAAAGTATTCGGCTAGGATGGGTGGTAGTTAGGGGTGGGCAAATGAAGAAATTTCCGGATCTGGCCCAGCAAATGAAGAAATTTTCTAGCCCGGCCTAACCTGTACTTTAGGTACATGATTTGAGGCTCGGTCCGGCCCTGCAAATTTGTACGTCACTCAGTTTAGCACTGCCAGGCCGGTTAAGCCCAGCTGGGTCGGCAAAGACCCTGCAAGGTCCGGTCGGGGATTTAAATCGGCCCGGCCCTGTAATTTTTTTTTATTTTACTCTTCTAGCCGGGCCGGCTTAGGCCTTCAGACCGGGATGCCCACCTCTAGTGATGGTAAAAAATTCAAAAGTTATTTTTACGTAAATGTAGTGAATACAAGTTGCTTTGGTCAGAAAATGTAAAAACCTGTAGATTAAAAAAATTAATAGTCTTAAATTAAGTGCAATATTTCCAATCCATCGATGATGTGTTGGAAAATTTTTTATGATTTTCTTTCCTCCTGCGATACTAATACGAAAAATCGCAACAGAAAAATTAGCTTTTTCATAAGAACACGCTCGCCCTTAACAGCAACGCACTCTCTGAACTGCATTGTCGAATAGGTAGTATAACTTATAACAAAAAAAAGTTCAATACCACTAACCAGGGCTGGATTGGGCAGATTTTTTTCTATCGGTAAGTATAATATCGGCCAGTGGCCATCATTTACACACATTTGGAAGAAAATGTGGAGTTGGAAGCAAAATAGTATTTATTGTTTTAAATAGTACTCATATATACGCTCCTAGACCATGGCCTGTGGTGTTTGTTTTTTTAAATGCTCCTGCCCCCACCCTAGAGCTTTCTGAATTAATGAGATCTTTCGCATGCAGAAAGCGGTTTGACGATATTTTGCATGCCTTGTTTTTTATATTCTGAATAAATCTGCCCTTTCCTGGTGAGGAGGTATATTGAATATATAAGCATCGTGACCGGCAAATTTATGCCTCAATTATATTTTCTTTGTAGTTAGCGCCGTGCTAAGACGACTAAATTGAGCTTTATTAATCTCGAAGCTGGTTAGAAATTTAAATGATTGCCTACAACGCAACAGTCGAGTCAAGCAACCTTCTTAGTGGTTATTATTTATGACACTGTAAATTAGGTACACAAGAAATCAAAGGGAATGACAACGCTGCTCCGAAAGCACTGCTTTTAATGCAGGGCATTACAATTATCTACACTATTTGTCTCTTGATGAGAGCCTGTCTGCTTAATGATGGACGTTTTTGTAAAAGCAAAAAAATTACTTAAACGAGCGTAATTTTGTCTTGTCACAAGAATTTATATATTTTTTACAATGCTACTTACGTACATGGCACAATCAAGATAAGTAAATTGTACTTTTTGAAACATAAATGAAATATTTTTTGTATATGTATTTAAAAAGTCAAATAATTTCGTCGCCACTTAGGGCGGTCCACAGACGTGATATTTCGATGTTAAGTCGTAGTATAGAAACCCTAAGCATTTTTTTCCTTGGTTGTGTTGTTGGGCCTTAATTGAATCTCTTTTGGCTTAGACTGATTTTTTGTTTTTCAGATACCGCCAAGAATTAGATAAAAATTAATATTTGTTGCCTCACGAACAGGAGAAATTTCCATAAATTTGTATTCAGCAGACCTTTTGTTTACCAATAATTTGTTTTCCAAACAGGTTCGATTGGCAATAAAATAATTCTCTCCACGCTCGGTTGTTTATTAAAATAACTATCAGGCGTGTAATTTTGCAAAAACTTGCCCAGTTATTAAATTTCCGTAGCTGCTTGAAACTGCTTACGACAAATTATTGAATCATTAAGCATCACGAATGCGGCTGACACGAGAAACGGGTCTCGTTTCGCAAAAAAGAGCAAAATCATTTGAATATAATTCCGCGCGGATGAATTCTTGATTTCTTTCTTGCTTTTCGTGCTTTCCCTTTGGTGGTGAAGTTCTTTCAACAAGTTTTACGCTCGTTGAAAGAACTTCACGAGCAAACCTCGTCGCTCTTAACAGTTTTAACAGTTCCCAACTTCATAAATGATTAAAAACGCCATTCAAATCGAAGTTCGTGTCTACCATTGATATCGTAGCGCGTATGAATGCGTTTGTTGCTTGAAGTGCCGCTTCGGTCTTGTGAATAGGATTTTTTTGTGAATGTTTATCGCCAAACGATTCCTACTTCTTTTATATACCCGGTAATAAAAATCGGCTTCTTTGATCTTATTCAACATCGGCCCATAGAATGGAACATTTCGCAAGAGCCCAATTGCCGCTTCCTCTGCATTTTTTCGGCAAAATTAGACCAGAAAATAAGCAAAACCAATACATATTACCGGGTATTCATTAGCATTTTATCTTGGCTACCAAATTTAAATTCATTATACGACTCGAAATTCACATCAGATTCGCTTAATTGGCGAGAGGTAACAATAAAAATAATGTTCAACGCGGTATTTAAATTAACTTTGGCTCTCATTAACAGTACTTTTAATCGATCGATGGAATTTGCATTAGAGGCTAAACTTCGTATGTTATGTTCTATGCGGCTTCCCTGTGGCATTTTATTTTTTGTAATTTGCACAAGATCAAATTGTTTAATTTTGCCTTGTAATCCTACTATAACCCCATCCCCTTCAATTTATTGAAAAAATAAAATAGAATATTTCTATTTTCAATAAAAACTGAAAAACTTTACATGTTAGGTACAAATTTTACAGAGCTAAATGCAGAAAGAATTGATATCAGTGGCGTAACGCAAACCGCAAGCCCTCCCCCCTCGCAAATTTTATAATAGGCCCCCGCCTCCACGTCCAGTTTTGTTATAGGCAAATTTAAAAAAAAAACATGCGTTCAACAGTCATACCAGAATTATTATTAAAACTATCAAGTTTTAAATATGACTAAAACCAGTTGCGTAATTATGGTCCCGAGAAGTCCGTAGCGGCGAAAGGGCACAAGCATTCTAGGGCGTTTTAGGGGCCCCAAACTTCCACATCAATTCTTTTTTTTTTCTGATGTGGCCGTCGATATCGGTGCGCGCGGAGGGGGAGCACAAATTGTAGTTACGCCACTGACCTTATTTTAGTTATTGATAATCTTGTGCGGTAAAAACAGTTTAGTCCAATAACAAGCAATAGTTTATATTAAAAAGAAACGAGTTGCACGTTGCGTGTTTTTGGAGCAATGTTTTAAATTTTTTGATCCAAATTCAGCGTCAATAACTGCAGTTTGATAAACAGTTAATAAATGCATAGGTTGGTTTGTGTACTAACCTATAAGACACAAAAAATCAGATCCTAGTAGTGATGCGCTAATTTCTTGGAGTGTACATCCACTTCACGATGGAAACTTAACTTATTTCTAAATTCAATTTATTTTGCAGACATGGGGTTTTATGCTTTTATTTAGGCTACAGATTGTCGAGCTTTGACCGGCGCGACGGTTGAATCCATACGTTTTGGTAACGCTCAACGCGAAATTTTATACTTTCCATAAAAAATAAAATATAATTTTTTGTAGTTTTATGTTTTGAAGTACAATTTTTCCATTTTGTCTTTCTAGTTTCTCATGATGGCCCTTGGCCCCTAAAAGACTTTTACCTGTTTTTTGCCGTTTTTGCTCAAAAAACGCACTTTTCAGTTTTTATGAAATTGTTTTTTTTCCTGATTATCCTACGTAAAAGTGGTCCAAAGATAAATGGAAATAAAAAAAAATTACACACCTCTTACCTTAATAGGTCCGAAGTGTGACCTCCCAAAGTTCACATTTTTTGACATACATGAAGTTTTATGGAAATAGCTTGTTTCTAGCCCATCCCGCGTACAAAATTGTTACCACTGAAAAGAAAATATGTAAAATTCTCTAAAAAATTAAAAGTATATCCTAATTGAAATAGTTTCGGAGATACGCCCTCTCGAAGTTTGTGCTTTTTTTTATCATTTTTGGCCAATGTACCTACTGCTTAGTTTTTGTGAAATATTTATTTTCTGAGTATGCTAGGTGACCACTTTTTTGAGATGGTCGTTAAATGATCAATTTTATAAAACGTTTGTTTTTCCCAAAAATCGCAAAATAAGATAACTTTCGAGAGCCCACATCTCGGAAACTATTTGAGCTAGAATATTACTTTTTTTAGTTGGAAATTTTTTGTTTTTATTTTTTTTTAATAACTAATATTGAGATTGGGTGCATCGTAATTTTGCTATTTTCAAATAAACTGATTTTTTTGCTCCTATTTCTTAAAATCTAAAAGGGTTTCAGGGCTTGGCCGCAGTCGAAAATTTCAAGTCTCTATTTTCATGCCAAAAGGGTTTACGCAAAAATCCATTCGTGAGTTATTTCCACATCTAATGGATTTTTGCAACGTAATATGAGTATGACTGGAGTAGCAGCATTATATTAGAGCACAATTTAGAAGTACGATTTTGAAAATTTTATCCACCATAAAAAGTTGTACAAAGAACAGATTTCACCAACTGAATGTACCTACAAAAACGATATGAAAGTTTTAATCTGTTTTCACAATATTCTCCTAATATTTCATCCTGATTTTTGCGAGATCTTTCAAGTTGCCGCCACACACAAAAAATAGTAAACAATGGCCATAACGCGCAGAACGATTGGATAGTTTTAACCTACTACTCTAGTAACCTACCAAGCGGAATACCTCGCATATCACACAAGAATACCTTCATTAGCGAAATAGCTGGGGGCGAGAGGCATAGGCCATTTTAAAATGATAACACTTAAGTATTTGAGCCTGTCACTCTCCAAACTCCACAACGTAATTTATTCAATGGCATATCAATCGTAAAGAAACTAGTTTGCATTCTTGAAATGGCTTTGGAGAGAACGCGAATTGTGTCGTGATCGATTTTTTCCTCCTTCGCTAATGGAGGATCTAAACCACTTTTGGTTTTATTACTGGAAAGTGAATTGTTATTTCAAGAACTTCGACGTGCGTCTTTCTTCGTTAATTTTGTATTTTTTATTATACAAGATCTGGCAAATATGCATTTTTACATAACTGAAATATCTTTAAGATCGTTGTGCTTTTTTGTTTATCGATTTTATATTAACAGATTGGCAAAGCCTCTCGTACTAAGTAGCAATACTTGTAAAGTTTTTAATTACTAGATGGCAGCAGTTTTGATAAATTAGTTCGTTTGGCAACAGTGCTGCTGTCTTGCGTTAGGTAGCAGGGAACAAGTAGAAGTGCTGCCCTCGGGCTGTTCTGGTGGTGATTGATGGTTTTATAATTCCAAACACACTTTGCAAATCTGACCGGAATTTGCCTAATATGAAGTTCATAGTTTAGCAACTTAAATTTGGCAAAATGTATTGCCAAATTTCCCGACGTTCTATATCCAAACTATTTTTTCCACATGATTTAGTGCTGGGAATACAATAAAATATAAAAAAAGTTGGAAAGTTTTATAAATAATGCTCTTAATTCTTAAGTATGTTTTATGTTTAACAAAAATAAACCTCTGTATAATGGCATATGGCGATGTTGTACTCGTACAGACCATTTTAATAACTCGTGTCTTATATGGCAGTGAGTTAACATTAATTATTATTCTTGTTACTCATAAATGTTTAAATTTACTGTATCATTATCATAATATGCGACATATATGAATAGTACAAGCCAATTATAAAATCGCAATGCTGATATAAAGTAAGCGTAGGTAGGTTTTAGCATTTCCTCCCTGATAAATGTTGTAGTTCGCATGGAGCAAGCAGGACAACTTCAGCGCATTAAAAATTTAAGACTTGTCCGGAGAGCTAAGCTTATTTGCACTGCAGGCGTCTACTTACAGATTTCGCAAATGCAAAACCAATAAATCGAGGAAGGCCACGTCTTGTTTCCCTAACGAGATGACGATGAATGAATTTCAGTTAAATGCTCCGGACACGTACATGCACATTTCAACTAAAATATTGCTTTGCGGATCTTTTTTCTTCGTAACCAAATGAACCTGGAAACCTGTTTACGTTTAATACAGGCAACGCATATGCAAACGAACTTTACCGGAATATATTATTTAAATTGAAAACCAGAAAAGTCCACTCCCTTTGCGTGCCTTGAGCAAGATAATTTTCCAAAACTGCGAAAATCCAAGTTTGGTGTTTTGTTTGGTTATTCCAATAAATCGTTAACTAGGAGAAGTCGGTTCAGATAAAATCAATCCGAAATGGTCTAGATGTCTGCTCGAGGCTCACAACTGTAATTGATTAGGGTTAAATAGGAATTTGTAGATGTACACGAGGCTTGCGTTAATTAGTTATTAGTTACGTCAACTTCACAAGCTAACGTTTGACCTTAGTAAAGTTAGTTTGTTAATTAATTGTTTTCAGGTAAATTCGCAACGTTTAGTTATTGTTAGGAAATGTAATATATCTGTAAATATGTACCGTGTAAATTTCTCATCTGAAACACCTAGAATACTAGACGAAACTCTCAAAACCTGGAAAGAAAATATAAAATCGATCTCTTTACTGTTCCACTTATATTGTCTATTACTTCAAGTACTTCAACAGATTTTTCCCTGGATTTGCCCCCATATAATAGAGTTATAAATCCTGAAATTAAAGGGTAGCGGTTCGTGCACACTTGAACATATGCTGTTTTCTTCACGCCCCTTTAACGCAACCCCAACATGAGGAATTAAAAGCTGAGAAAGCGTGTGCTAATTGCAATATTGAGCACGTGACGTCACGCTTTGATCTATTAGGAACCACCCCGAGGACCGGATGTCAATTACGCCGAAATTTATTTGGGGGATATCGCCGAAAATCTCCCGCAGCATTACTCATTCCTAGATTGGAGGTTCCCAAGGTCCGAAGTGCATGGAAATGCAGTTATGGGATGTCTAAGCATGTTTAACTTGAGGGTTTGAAGGAGGGAGTTTTTAATACTGTAATGGTGCGAGGGTGTAGCGCCATGCGTGATTTGACAGATACCAAGGGGTGTTTTTTATAAAGTGGATTTTTCACGCCAGGAATTTATTTAATGAGTCATAATGTGTCGTGCTTTACGATTTGAAACCGAATCCGCATGTGTTTTTGCTTTTTAGATTGGGTTTCTTCTGCGTCGCAACTTATCTGTAATCTCTCTGCATTTCAGGTTTGACTACAATGCATTAAGAGACACCACATATTTTAAAAGAATGATTGTATATACTTAGTTGAACTAACGGCCATACGTCACTTTTCTAAATATACTAATGTCGCGTTTTTGTTCCAGATTGCCATGCCTCAACGCCCCTCAATTCTCGGAGTTCGGTGCAGACAGCTACGGCTCCATACGCCGTAAGTAAACAGTGATCAGCTGGAGTTAAAACTTAAACACTTCCATCAGTGCAATAGGAGTCTGGAAATAGATGCTATGTGTAATTTACTGACGTTAGTGCGTGTAAAGATAGGCATGATGAGGTGCGTTGGACTAGTGCTAGTGACATTGGCTATAATCTCAAACACACTCGCGGACAGTTCAATAATCTCTTCCTCGCATTCTGAGCTGGCGGATGGAGAGGGCCGTTGCGAAGAGATAACTATCCCCATGTGTCGAGGCATCGGATACAATCTGACCCGAATGCCAAACGAACTAAATCATGATAACCAAGAAGAAGCCGGATTAGAAGTGCACCAATTTTGGCCCCTAGTTGAAATAAAATGCTCACCAGACTTGAGGTTTTTCCTCTGCTCAATGTATGCTCCAATATGCCTGAAAGACTACCAGAAACCCTTGCCACCGTGTAGAGATTTATGCAGACGAGCACGAGAAGGGTGCGAACCTTTGATGCAGCAATACGGATTCAGATGGCCCGAACGAATGGAGTGCGAACAGTTTCCGGTATTTGGAGCCTCGCAGGAAGTTCTCTGCATGGACCAGAACAAGAACGATTCTTCAAGCCGATCCTCAACGCCGACGAAATCCTCGACGACTCGCCCCAAACACAATAAAGTTTGTAAGAATTCAAAAAACTGCGCAGATCCTCCAGGAGAAAGAAACAAACAACCCCGCGGCCGGGATTGCAATTGCACATGTCAGAAACCACTAATTCTCCTGGAGAACACACCGTACTTCAACAAAAGCATAAGCGTCGGAGGCGTCGAAAACTGTGCGTTCCCGTGCAAGGAGACGTTCTTCAAACCGGACGAAAAAGAGTTCGCCACCGTATGGATAACTCTCTGGTCGAGCCTGTGCGCAGCGTCAACATTAATGACACTCACAACGTTCCTGATAGAGACTGAACGCTTCAAGTATCCAGAACGCCCGATTGTGTTCCTTTCAGCTTGCTACTTCTTGGTATCCATGGGATACTTAGTCCGAGTAATCCTAGGACATAAAGAAGTAGCTTGCGATGAAGACATGATTAGATACTCTTCGACTGGAACCAACGCATGCACGTTGGTGTTTTTGCTAGTATACTTTTTCGGAATGGCATCTTCCATATGGTGGGTGATACTGTCGTTTACTTGGTTCCTCGCAGCCGGATTGAAATGGGGCAACGAAGCTATTGCAAACTATTCTCATTACTTTCACTTGGCCGCTTGGATGATTCCCACCGTCCAAACCGTCAGCGTTTTGTTATCGGGCGCTGTCGACGGAGACCCTGTATCTGGTATATGCTACGTTGGAAACATGAACATGGATAACCTACGCACTTTCGTTCTGGCACCTTTACTAGTTTACCTAGTCTTGGGCACGACCTTCTTATTCGCCGGATTTGTATCCCTATTCAGAATTCGCAACGTTATCAAGAAACAAGGAGGAGATGCAGGTTCAAAGGCTGACAAACTGGAAAAATTGATGATTCGAATTGGAATTTTCAGTGTTTTGTACACAGTACCAGCGACAATAGTCATAGCATGTTATTTATACGAATGTGCTTACCATGACGAATGGTTGAAACCCCTAGCTTGCAAATGTTTAACCGGCGTTGTAGGAAGACCTAGAGATGGACCTTTATATTCCGTAATAATGCTAAAATACTTCATGGCCTTGGCAGTGGGGATCACGTCAGGGGTATGGATTTGGTCCGGAAAAACTGTGGATTCCTGGAGAAGACTGTGGAGGAGGCTGTTTGGACATCCAGATAGAACCGGAGCGGGTGCCGTACTCATTAAGAGCCGTCCAGGAAAACCGCCACCCCAATATCTCGTAGCAGGACCTGGAAGTGCATCCCTTTTAGCTCCGACGGGTAGTGTGGCTTCCGCAAGTCAACACCATTTACACCACCACGTGCTCAAGCAGCCCCCCTTGAGTCACGTATGACAGCCAGGCGATGGGGCCACGCCTGTAGTTGTAACTCATCAAGCACCCGGTTCTGGGCCTTCTTTGAGTAACTACGGGCCAATTTGAGTGACCGCCTTGGCCCCTCGCCACTCGGTCACAGCTCTCTAGTCTCACGGTGCCATCTAATTTACTTGTGTGTTTTGGTGGACACTAATGGTTTATTTAAAGTACTCATTTTTTATGTATAGCATGAAAAAGAATCAAAAACTGTACTGTTTACGTTTTGACTGAGCAATGTATCTTCATTATAGGTATACTCATTCTCTGAATTAGATTTTACCAAGAATTTAACATCTGTAAACTTGTTGTAATGATTATGATTAAGGAAAAAATGGAAACTCATTGATCTTACTTTCTTTATTAGAAATATTAATGTTGTTCCCCATACGTAGATATGATCTTCTGTAAATATGTCTCCCATCTTACTGTCTATTTATCTCGACTGTGACTGCCTCGTGGAATGCTGAGGATCTCATGATGCGCTGCACGCACTTAAGGAAAAAAAATTCAAAAGAATAATAACGGATGTGAGAACTATATACGTAATATTTTAATTGGATTAAGATAGGGAAAAATAATAAATCGATGTGATTTGCATGTTTAGATAGAATGATTGTGCATTAAATGCTATAATGTAATAAATTCTACGTACTTGCCCTGAAGACTTAACCATCAACGTGCCATAGTCGTTTTATGTTCTATTAATATTACAAACAGGGACCATATTTTTAAGGCTTTTGCATTTTAGCATTTAATAACCGTGCGTTTTATGATTCCTAATACCTGTATAAATCCTAATATATTCTTGTAGGAGTACACTAGGTGTAAGTTTTTATATGGAATATTTATTGAATTGACCCAATAATCTTTTGTACTTGTTTATTTGTGTATAATCCAGTTTTGTACATACATTTTATAACACTGAATTTAACAGCAAATGCGTGATGTCATAAGCATAAGTAAAATAGTTTTAAAAATAAAAATAAATTGGTGATAAATTGTATCCAGATTGCTTTATGAAGCGGTTTTATATTATAGGAACATATCAAATTCTTAAAAGTTAACCGAAAACTTGTTTTCATGCACAAATGAATATTTTTAATTAGCCTAGGAATGATTTCGCGTTTATTCCTTTTAAAACTTTGCTCCTCAACATTCGCATTTTGTTATTGTTGGAATTTTAGTAAAGCGAGAGCACAATTTGTATTTTTTATGTTATCTTTAACCTTCGTGTACAGAATTGTATTTGTAATTGAGTGTATAGTAAACATAGTTCTGTAATTGTATGCTTCAAGTATGTATACGATTTTAATTAAATTTTATTGTTTAAATTACTTCAGTTTTTTTGTTTAACTTGTATTTACTTCTGGTAT
The DNA here is from genome assembly GCA_958336395.1 of Ctenicera cuprea. Lineage (NCBI taxonomy): Eukaryota > Metazoa > Arthropoda > Insecta > Coleoptera > Elateridae > Ctenicera > Ctenicera cuprea. The sequence continues at coordinate 40,493,475 of OY284492.1, read as the reverse complement.
ATGTAAAGTGAAACTCTTATTTACTTATCATGGTTGATAACTATTCAAATATTTACAAAAATTATTGATTGCTTAATATTTAACATGAAGCTACTCAAATGGTACACTGTGAAAGTAATGATTTTTATAATATAAACTCAGTGGGAACAAAATATTCGTCATTTTTGCTATCGACGAAATGAGCACAAAATTTAAATTAAAAAATTTATAAAATCGGCAAATAATGGCAAAGACGAATTAAACGGATGCACATGAGGTAAGTACGCTCTTTTTTTTGAATAAGTTTTTATATTAGAACAACCAATGGTTATGAAACATAATTATTTATGCACTTTCCATGATAAGATCTTGATGGAATGAGCACTCTAGAGTGTTTCTGGGCGTTTTTTGTTTGGGCTTAATTTAGTTTTCAAGCCCAATAGCGCAGGCGTAGCAATCCTAAAGCGAAAACTTATTAATAAAATCTTTTGACATATTTTGCTCTGTGATTTAGTGCCCCCTCCTCACGAATTTATTGTGTAATTATACATATGTATTTAGATATCTACGCCAGAAAATAATAACAAAACATTTAAAGTTGGTGTAATGGAACAGTAATATAGCTACAGAATATTTTAGATAGCTAACGTAATTTTTCTGGTGGTGCAAATTCATATTATTGTTTTTCATTTATTGCCGGTGTCTTTACGCTAACGCTGATCGCTGCAGCCAGAGGGTAGATCACCCCGCATATGAAATAACCCAACCTGCAAGGAGGGCAGATGGTCCGATTTTGATGAAGTTTCAAAAAACGTGTGTTTGGTGCATATTAAATATTTATATTTTCTAAACGGCTAGGATGTTTTGAAACTTTTAACTTTGATCTGTTTACCGAACAGTCAGTTCACAGATTACATAAAATACAGCCCGAGTCAAAAGATGCACTATCTCTATAAAGTAACTCCCCCCCCCCCCCACAACTAACTTTTGAACGACTTGATATTTTACCACAAACATTTTTTTTGTGCCGTATTGACAAATTAAATACTATTTTTTAGCTCATAATTAAATTTTGTATCATTCAAATTGGCGGCTGGGCGCCATTTTGAATTTTTTTAATGAAAAGGCGGTCGAGTTACACCTCATTTGAAAAGCCTTTTAGTTCTGCGCCGGATCCTAGAGTCTCAAGGAAAAATATTCAGCCATAACAAAACGACAATGTTTGAAGAGAAAGAAGTCTATTTAAAAAAAAAACTAAGAATTAAAGCAAAAAGAAATAAATTAAGTGTTCGAAATGTTCACCATTCACTTCTTGGCACATAAAAAGTTGGTTATGAAATTCCTGCCTTACATTTCCATAAGTTTCTGGAGTGATATTTCTGCAAATTTCTGTAATGCGTTGCTCCAGTTCTTCAATTGTTTCTGGACGGGTTCTGTACGCTTTCGATTTCAGATATCCCCATAGAAGAAAATCTAAGGGGGTTAAATCTGGGGAGCGAGCCGGCTATTCTACAGGCCCCCGCCTACCATTCCATCTTCCAGGAAAATGTCCGTTGATAAAGTCTGAAACATGCCTATAATAATGAGGCGGCGCACCGTCTTGTTGGAACATAACGTTTTTAATATTATTTCCAGCCACCTGAGATATTTATGGGAAAATTTTGTCCTGCAAATGAAAAAGTGGACTACTGGATAAAAAATTCAGCACAATTTTGAATTGACCGAGTCCATTTGTTTAAAATCCGCCATTTTGTTATGGCTGAATATTTTTCTTTGAAACTCTAGGATCAGACGCAGAACTAAAAGACCTTTCAAATGAGGTGTCACTCGATGCCTCTTCCCATTTGAAATAAAATTCAAAATGGTGCCCAGCCGCCATTTTGAATGATACTTTATAGACAGACGGTATTTCTGCTGTTTGAGAAGATGCGTCAAAAAGTTAGAAATAAAAGTTGTGCGGACCGACACGTACTATAAACTGAGATATGAAAATCATCTACAGAGTGTCCCATAAAATGTCATATTTTACATTCTTTTAGTGTGGCATTTTAATTAACCAGCTAATATTGATATTTCGCAAAACACAAACACAATGTACAAAGGAATAAAGTAAAAATATGGCATTTATGCAATAAAATTGAATAACACAACACACCTGTCGAGTTCATTTGTTTTCTATCGCGCGCTATGATTTCCTTATTTGCGTGTGGACCGTGAACGCGCCGGTATCTATGAAATTATTTTTTTTCTCGAAAACTATCGCATTTACAGAAAAATCATATTTAGATTATTAGTTGGGAATTAAATGGTCGTAAGATTAAGATAAAAAATGTAGGGCATTTCCATTTAAGAAAGGTATCTTACGAATATTTTTTTATGGAACACCCTGTCTAGGATTTTCATGTTGGTTTATAGTACGTGTCTTTTATTAGTAACTTTTTTAGCTGTCTTCTCAAATGGCATAAATATATTAAAACCTGTACCTTTCTCAGGCTGTATATGTATATTCATTAAAAGGGCAAATTGTTCACATTGAAAGAACAAACACCAGTCAAAGTAGCGATGACTTGCTACTTGTCTAGCGTTGTAAGCGACAGAACGTTTTGAACTTACAGTAATTGTTGGGGCTAGAATGTAATGATTAAAATACTTTTGGTAAAATAAAGACGTTTCAAAGAAGGGGCCTCCAAGTCAAGTCAAGTTGGTCTGCTAATCCACGTCTTGTTATACCTAAAATGTATGCAAATGTCTTTTTAAGAGCTGCAAGAACACAGAATATGAAGTATAATTTCAGTTTTGGATAAACATTACATTTAATCCTCATGTCTGCATCGTTTTAAACTCGACCCGTATTCCCTTAATAGGGAGAAGATATCATCATACTAGGAGAAAGTACAATAGAATTACAAACAACCCTTTGTGACTCGAACCAAAGAACTTTAGATAGAGCATCTAGTTTTGTTGACATGTTTTGCTATGAAGCAATTAATTAAACGTTGTTTTTGTGTTTTGTTTATAGATGGTATTTTCCCATATACAGTATTGAGAAGTTTTTCACCCCAAAATATAGGTTATAAAACTTTTTATTTTTATTTTTGCAAAAAGCTTACTTTCCATTAACACGTTCTGAAAATTAGAATTCTCACTTTTGGTAGTACACTAATTTGCAAATAAGTTAAGATATTATATTAAAACTAGTTGATAATTATGTCGTATAAACTGTTGCGTAAAAACGGAAGCTGAAATGTTTTTCATATCGTTGGATTCCTCTTTCAAGGCTTTAAAATTTACGGGTGCTGTAATTAAGTTTTTTCTAAAAGAAAACAAACTCGTGCTAATTACACGTTTTTATTGGTGCGTTATAAAAATAAGCGACTTCTAGTTCTAAATAAAAACCAGCGACTGCTTAAATTTACAGTTAACGCAGCGTATCCAATACAAGAACGAACTGCAATAAAGCACAATCATTAAACGTTTCCTGCTAATAATGATCACTTTTCCATTAACACGGGCACTACTGCTAACTATTTCTAATGTGCAATGCGATATGTACGAATGATGTTAAAAGCATTTTACCGGATTGAAATGAAACCAAGAAAGCGGATGTTAAACGAGGAATCGTTTTGCTAAGTTTATAAAGGAAAAGTTTAATAATCAAAGCGTGCAAACGAAACTTGATTTTATCGTAATTGGACTAGCGAAGTACGAAATTTGAATTATAAATTAGTACTTAGGGACTGCTCATCGAATTGGAAATCTCGAGATCCGATAAATTGCGATAAGTCGGAAAAAAATTGCTAAAATTATAAGTAAAGCTAATAAACGTGGAGTTATTTTTAAGACAAATAAAAGCACTTGGTTTAATACAAAAGAAAAAAACAGATAATTTGCTAAAATCAGGCATTTACAAATTAAACTGCTCGCACTGTAATTCGGTCTATATAGGACAGACAATTAGAAATTTTGATATTAGCCATAAGAAACGTGCACGCTGTTGCAAATACAAATACTCACATAAATAAAATTACGATGAACACTTATTATAGAATACAATCACTTAAAGACTAGAAATGTGTCAGACAAACATTGACACATGACTTCCGGTATAAGTTATATTGTATACAGAGTGTTAATGAATTGTAGGGACAAACTTCTAGGGCTTGCAAAACACAACAACACAATTTACTACCTACTATTTGTTTTCATAACGACGGAAATTAATACAGGATAAATAAAGCCCTCTTTCCCACTTACTATTCAAATTAAAATAAATTAATTAACAAAATGTTTCAAAACTAAGCAATAGAAAAAACCAAAATTACAAAGCAAAAATCAACTATTTGAAAAATTTACAATAACTAATTCAAAAATTAACAAAATTATAGTAAATGTTCAAAATGTCGCCAACCCAGCTTCTACACACGAAGCACATCTACGAAGTAAATTCTTGCGCACCGCTCCAAATATACCAGGAGTCTGTTGAACTTCTTCACATGCAGTAAGAATACGCGCCATAAGTTCTTCTACAGTTTCAACTGGGGTAGCATACACTAACGTTTTAACATGACCCCACAAACGTGGAGGCCACGCCACATGCCCTCCTCGACCTATCCATCTGTTGAGAAAAGTGTTATTTAAAAATTCCCTGACTTCCGACGAAAAATGAGCAGGTGCACCATCATGCTGCAGCCCCATTTCAGGTGGAACATCTTCCAAAAGTTCAGGCCGGACATGGCACAACAAATTTAAATAAATTGCTCCTGTTAACCTTTGGTGTAGCAGATATGGTCCAATGAGTCTATCGCCAACAATCCCGGCCCAAATGTTCACTGAAAATCTTTGCTGGTATCTTTTTTGAACCACAATCGTCCCAAATGTGGCTGTTTCTACTGTTGAATATTCCTTTTTCCTTCGTAAAAGATGCCTCGTCACTAAATAAAACGTTTACTTGGAATTCTGCATCCTCATTACACCGTCGCAGAAATTCCTGGCAAAATTCTACCCTTCTGGGAAAATCTGCTTGAACCATGCCTTGTACCTTCTGTGGATGGTACGGATGTAGTACCTCCCATATTGAAACATGGTTCACTCCCATTTCATACCTTCCTCCCGCAGCCGACGTGAAACTACACTAAAGGCCTTGTGCGATGGATGATTCCTATTCGGAAAATGTTCTTGGTATAGGCGAGCAGCTTCGCGTGCGTTACCCCAAGCAGCTCCATTCATGAACATCATGTCATGCTGTTCGGCAAAAGTATAATTCGCCATAACATAAAAATATGAAACAGAACGAAAATAACGAAGAAAATAATTATCAAAAAAATCACAGAACGAAAAAAAAACGAATTATAAAAGGCACAGAAAGAAACGAATGCAAGAAAAGTCAAAAATATCACAAAAATATCGAATAGTGTCAACATTGACGTTATTTGATTGCATGTATGTCTAGATCGTTTTTTTTTTCAAAATTCCATGTGACCTGTTCAAAATAATTGAAAATGCAATATGGGTTGCCTATTTTCAGGTACTTCTTAAAGAATCTTTAAGAGGCTCTATTTTCTAAAGGAAACACTTTTGACCACACATTTATTAACAAAAGTTGTTTGCTTAGTTGTGTTTTGCAAGCCCTAGAAGTTTGTCCCTACAATTCATTAACACCTTGTATACAGAGTGCCCATTTTAAAACTTCGAGCCTAAATTTTTAAAATAGGCAACACACAATATAAGTCACTGCCGACTATTACAATAAAACAAAATATTTCTATAATTAAGATCAGGGCAATCATGTTTGCATTCACTTGACAGTTTACTAATCAAATTCGTTAAGCCACATTACTTGAACGGGGCAAAACAAAGATTATCGATCACTAATCTTTGGTGCAAAATGTATTCCAACGCTGACAAAGTGGACATGCTTCTAATTCTGGGTGAATGTCGAAAAAATGCGAGTGCTGCCAGTACTTTGCATGCGCAACGCTTTCCAGGTAGACGAATTCCAACAGACAAAACATTTAGAATGCTTCTTCTGAAGTTACAAGAGTATGGGCAATTTTTAAAACCAAAAGTAAGGGCACGGCAAGTTACTGTTGAACATACTGAAGTAGCTGTAATTGAAATGGTTACGGATAATCCCCATACAAGTCAATGAGCGATTGCAAATGCCTTAAACATTAGCAAAGGTTCTGTTTTCAATATTCTTAAGGCGAACAAATTTCACCCCTACCATGTTTATACCATACACCATCTTGAAGATAGGGATTATGAGCATCGTGTTCAGTATTGTCAATTTCTTAGACGGCAACTAAACGGCAATGCGGTATTTTTAAGTATGGTATTATTCTGTGATGAAGCGAGGTTTTCAAACAACGGCATGGTTAATCGACATAACTGCCACTATTACGCCCAAGACAATCCCCGCTGGATCAGGATAACTGATTTTCAGAGAATTTTTTCTCTTAATGTGCGGTGCGGTATTATTGGCGATTTTGTAATAGGTCCACATTTCTTTAATGGAAATTTAGATGGTGAAATGTATTTAAATTTCTTAATTAATGAACTACCGGCTCTCCTCCAAACAGTTCCTCAAAACGTACGGAATAGCATGTGGTTTTTAAATGATGGTGCACCTCCGCATTTTCATAGGGATGTGAGAAATTACCTTAACCAACGTTTTGAGGGACGCGTAATTGGACGAGGTGCATTGCATCCTTGGCCTGCCCGTAGTCCCGATTTGACTCCGCTAGACTTCTTTTTGTGGGGCAAAGTAAAAAATTATGTCTATGAAGTGCCCATTCGAAATGAAGAACATCTACGCGAAAGGACAATTCAATGTTGTCGCCCTATCACACCGGAAATGTTAGCTCGTGTTAGAGGTTCGATGCGTAGAAGAATTATACTCTACGAAAACGAAGGGGAAAGGCAATTTGAACACCTGCTTCGTTCGTTTTTGTACTATGTTCCTATTAAATTATTGTAGTTATTGTTGTCAAATATTAAATTTGAGTTATTAAAGTAACCTTAAATTTGTACTTAATCATTAGTAGAGACATGTACTGTAAAACAACTCTGATCTCAATTTAAAAAAAATGGTTGTAATGCATAGTGATCTGGGGGTTGCTTTGTGTGTTGCCTATTTAGGAAAATTTAGACTCGGAGTTTTAAAATTGGCACTCTGTATATGTAATATTACCATTATTGCCAATAATTGACCGATTGAAAATTTTGAAAACATGTTTTTAATTTTTCAAAATTTTCACTAAAACTGCATTTTGGCAATTTTTTTAGGTAAATGTAATATTTGACATATACCGGAAGTCACAGGTCAATTTTAGTTTGTCGCATTTCTAGGGTTTTTACAAGCACAAACGATTGCCCTACTTAGATGTTTGCTTAATAAATTAATAAAAAAGTTACCCATCTGCTGCAGACTTTTCGTTGAACGCTGTAGATTCTCGTCTCTGGCATTTTTTCAATACCAAACAGTTTTTTCCTTATAGAATTTTTTGTTTTTAACTACAATTATTAATATTCCTATAACTGTACTGTGTCTGTGCGCTTACTATTCGACATGAATAAAATTATATTAAAAAAAAAGTTAAGATTTCTAGAAGAATAAGAAAATCAGAGCCCGTTGGTAATTTTAAGTTTTTGTTTGGTTCTTGGAACTTGAACGTGTTTTTTTATCAAAGCAATCGATTTTGCTCTACGCCAGGTAAATATTTAGAAGCAAAAGTTTGTTGGAGCACAATGTAACTTCTACATCATTTAAGTTTATATGTTTACTAAGAAATTTCCTGCAATCATTGTGTATTCATGTGTAGCTTGGTGTTTATTTTTACCGCACCTGTTATTGATTTTGTATTATAATTTCCAGTTTATAGGTGTATGCAAAGGTGTTGCTTATTAACTGCATTAATATGTATACGTAGTTAATTGTCAGATTGGAATTTACATTTAGAAATTCCAATCGCAATAATTAGCTAAAGGGGTTGTTTCAAGTGAAACATTCTAGTGTTGTAATATCTACTCAAAATTGCTAATAGCAATCAGCAGACAACAGTTTTAAGATTATGTTATGAACGCTGGGTTTTTTGATAATGCATTTTTAGCACGTTACTATTAACTGCCAAAAAACTGACCATAGGTTTTCTGAAGTCTTGAAAGTAACAACTACTATACAGGCAGATCGTAGCCCTCGCAGCGCTCGCTTAGACATGCCTATAAGAATATGAGTGTCATTAAAAATTGAAATGAAAGCAAAACTATCGATTTCTGTTTCTGGTGAGTAATTAATTTAGCTTGAGCATCGATTTTGTAGCGCCTCCCGTGTTTACCTTCCTCGCTGTACGAAGTATAGCTGCTATAGAGGAAGGTTATGTGACGTCAGGTTGGATTTGGAGCAAATGCGGTTCCTTTAGCAAACTTTTTTTCGCTTTCAGTTTACTGGCCTGTAAACGAGTTATGCCTAAAAGGAAGGTATTTTTATGGCGAACATTTTGACTAATAAGCAGGTTTTAGGGTCTTGGGAGACCGATAAAGCGGACGCTGCGGAGATGTGCGTGAGTGTGACTGTTTGTGTGTCTGTATACACTTTACAGTCCAGAGGCTTTAAACAAATTTGGCTAAAAGATTGGTACTTGCAGTCGGATGAAGGAGCAAGATAATGAGGTTGGTCCTCCAAAGAAAGGGGGGGGGGAGGAGTGCTTTATTTCAAAATAGACACGCTCGCAAGAAAACCTTTGGTTCGTATTCTACGCATGTCGAATAACCAAATTTGCGCAAATGCGATTTACCTATTCCCCCCTCCACATTGCCCCTACCATAGATTTATAGTTTTTTGCAAAAATTTACAGTATTCTTATTTTAAAATCGGTATGAGCGTATTAAATGATAATAGGGACAACTTTCCATTAGAAAAACACCACTGGGAAGTATTCTTTTGGTCGTTTACCTGAACACATAAACTGAAACCAAAGAAACGGCTATCACAAAATTCTGAAATTGGATTTGAGATGTTAAGGTATGCACATTAGTTGCAACTAGAAAACACAAATGTCATAAAGCCACTCGATTGCTTCAAAGCATGCCAGGGGGGTGCCAACTTCAAACTCTTCCATTGAGAAAGCAGTTTAAATGGATAATCGCCAAAATAGAGACTATAGCCAAATAAAAAAATCGATTGTGTATTTTAACGAATAAATATTGTTTACAATTAACAAAAATTAAAAACAAAATAATTTCATCTTTTCAAAACATTTTCAAAAGCTCAACATTTTTCAAATTCAATTTTTTTAAATTATTCCAAAATTTTCAAAAATTTTTAAAAATTAAAATAAAAAACTGTTTAATCCCATTTTTTATATCTAGGTTCTATCAGCTGATCTGCTGGCTATTGACGTGAAGGAATAGGCCCAACGGCGTTATCCTGTGGACGTCAATAATCGATTGTTAGGCCACGAGACCATTTCTTATTAGGGCGTTTGAAGTCGCCTGAATGCTCACCCAAACCCATGTATTGAAATCCTACTCGAAGCACAAGCTTTCGAAAATTTCAAAAATTCACAAAATTTTTACACATTTTTAATGTTTCAAAATTTTCTATAACTTTATTATCAATAATTAAAAAAAAATATTTTCACAAATTTCTAAATTTTCAAATGCTTTTTCTTATAATGCCATGCCCTATTCAGGGCGTTGGCTACTTCTCTCCTATGTTTTAAATTATTAAATTTGATTTTTTTAAATTTTCTAAAATTTTCATTTAGAAAAATGTTCATATGAAAACATTTTCCACTCAAATTTTGAAAAATTTTTATTTTTCTCCTAAAATTTTTTCATAATACCAAAAATACTAAACATTTTTTTACAATTTCACCGTTTTGTAAATTTCTTACAATTTTCTAAATTTCCAATTTTCAAAGTTTCAAAATTTATCAACACATTCAAAACTTAATTTTCAATAAATTTCACATTTTTAATACCTACTACAAAGTTTGTAAAACATTTTTCATTAACATCCATAAATGCGAGGAAGGTTCCGTGGCAGTAGCCCGACACCTTTTCTTTTAAATAAAATTGCATTCATATTCTATGTTTTGGATTTTTTGTTTTCGGCTATAACGCATTTATCGTTTATGCTACATATTTCTAGTTAACGCATTATTAGGACCCTTTTTTATGCTGAATGTAAATTTGTATGAGATTTGGTGTAACTGTTACCATTGTTCATTTTCGACTGTCAACATTTTTTTTTCTTATAGTCGGTATTTTAAATTATTTCATATTTGGATAGTTTTTAATTCTGATTTCAACGATGTATCACACTTTGCATTTTGTTTAAGTTTTGAGCATTTTATTACAGAAAATAAAATTTTCATGAGTGCCATGGAAAGACCACGTCATTTAATTTAATTTGACAAAATTCTAGTAGACCATGAACTGATGGAAGTAAAACAAAACTGCTTTTATTTACTTTGGCATTTAGATACATTAGGTACGCGAAAATTTCAGCAAACTTTGTTTTGAACGTATAGGCAGCAGGTTAAATTATTTTTTACAAAAACAAATGAATGACCCAGTTGCTAACACGCATATTAGAGACTTCATTTTAGACGAGCTTCTGAGCATGTTTTACGAAGGTCTCAAATGTTTTCAACATTTATTTAATAATTGTTCGTATTAGTGTAGTTGTAGTGTTATCTGTTGTGTTTATTTAACCTGTTATTCAAATTTGTTATGTCAGTCGCAAACATAAAAACGGCAAGTGGAATTTTTAGTAAATTGTGTATGTTAGAAACTTTGTCATTCATTTTTTTTGTAATAAATAACTTAACCTGCTGCACACGCTCAAAACAAAGTTTCCTGAAATTTTCACATACTTAATGTATCCAAAAGTAAAAGTAAATAAGATAAGTGTTTTGTTTTACTTCCATTAGTTCATGGCCTACTAGAATTTTTTCAAAATAAATTAAATGATGTGGTCTTTCCATGGCACTCCTATGAAATTTTTATTTTCTGTAATAAAATACTCAAAACTTAAACAAAATGCAAAATGTGACACGTTGTTGAAATCAGAATTAAAAACTCTATCCAAATATGAAACAATTTTAAATGCCGACCATAAGAAAAAAAAAGTTGATAGTCGAAAATGAACAAAGGTAACAGTTACACCAAATCTGATAAAAAAAATTAATTCAGCATAAAAAAAGTGTCCTAATAATGCGTAGAAATATGTAGCACAAACGATAAATGCGTTATAGACGAAAATAAAAAATCCAAAATTTCAGTGTTTTTCAGATACCTGAAAAGCCAGAGTGGCTACTTTAAATTTCTTTACAGATTATTGTTAGGCATAAAATTTGGCAACTTTGCCTCAATTTAACCAACTCCCTATCTCTTCAAATAAGCGAGATCCCCATGGTGGGACTCGAATTTGAAACAGCCTGTATAACAAATTCTATTTGTATAAATATTTGTAAAATCTGAAGCTTTAGAAACTTCGTATAGAAGCTATCACAATCACGCTCAGTCGAGCTAAACTGTTTGATGGTTTTTTAATTTAAAAACTGACTGATTTTTAGTTATACAGCGTTTTTCAACGAAAAGTAGCCACCCTCAGCATCTTTCAAAATTATTTTTTGCTTGAAAATCGCCAAGACATGTCAACAAAGACAGCAAGGGGGACATCTTTTTACGTAAAATCCGGACGTCTGTCATCAACCCCTTAGCCGCCACAGCCACCCCCTCTAAAATTTCAAATGGCACCATACCATGTGTGGCACATCGTTGGAAAGGTAATTTAATAAGGAATTCATTCTACTGCTTAATTTTTTTATTCACTTGAAATTGAGACATAAAAAAAATGAAAACTATATTTTGTTTATTTCGGTTAAGCTGCTGAATATAGCAATTACCGTTAAAGTAATTGTTCAAAATGACTTCCGTTAACTTCCATACAATAATACAGACGACTTTGAAAGAGAGAACGAAGATTTGCGAGAACTTGCGGTGTCAATTGTCGACATTCTTCTATTATTCTCTGCCTAAGGTCTTCAATGTTGGCCGGCTGTGTTGCGTATACTTTGGATTTCAAGTGCCCCCATAAGAAATAATCCAACGGAGACAGGTCGGGTGATCTAGCCGGCCATTCGATGGGACCACGTCTTCCAATCCATCGTCCAGGAAACCGATTGTTCAACAATTCTCGAACGTGAATCACATAGTGAGGAGGTGCACCATCTTGCTGGAAAACTAGTTCATTTTCAAACAAATGTTCGTCATTTTCCAGTAGTTCTGTTATACGCGGATCAACAGTGGTGTCAAGAAGCTCAAGGTAAATATTGCCATTCAAATTACCGTCAATAAAAAACGGACCAACGATGTGGTCTCCTAGAATACCTGCCCAAACGTTAAGTTTCTGTGGATATTGGGTATGGGTTTCCCTATACCAATACGGATTCGTGTCTGACCAATACCTACAGTTATGCCTGTTGACTTCTCCGTTAAAAAAAAACGTACACTCATCGCTGAAACAGATATTGTACAACAAGTTCACGTTGTTCAATAGATTATTAGATATAATTTCGCAAAACTCTAGTCTTCGATCATTGTCGTCTTCGTTTAGTTCTTGAACAAGTTTTATCTTGTATGGGTGAAATTTGTGCTTCTTTAAAATTCTCCATACACTGCTTGTTGAAACCCCCGATACCTGAGAAAGTTGATTTAAAGACTGATTGTTATCCATTGCAACGTGTCCCAAAACAGCAACTTCAACAGGTTTATTAATAATTGGTCTTTCTGGTTGATGTTTTTTGTTTGTCACTGAGCCACTTCCCATGAACTTTTGCGTCAACTTTATAACATACTGATGGCGAATGAATTTATCGGGATGAATTTCATTGAAAGCACGCGCTGTAGCTCGTGCACAGTCGTTATTTTTGAAATAAAAACGCACAATCTCGATTCTTTCGGCAGTGGTGTAAACCATGTTGACATTTTTATAATATTCAAAATGAACTGAATGTTGACTGACAGATAAAAAAACAAAAGATGAAACCAAAGCATCTGTAGGTACTGCTATATTCCGCAGCTTAACCGAAATAAACAAAATATAGTTTTTATTTTTTTTATGTCTCAATTTCAGGTGAATAAAAAAATTAAGCAGTAGAATGAATTCCTTATTAAATTACCTTTCCAATGATGTGCCACACATGGTATGGTGCCATTTGAAATTTTAGAGGGGGTGGCTGTGGCGGCTAAGGGGTTGATATCAGACGTCCGGACTTTACGTAAAAAGATGTCCCCCTTGCTGTCTTTGTTGACATGTCTTGGCGATTTTCAAGCAAAAAATAATTTTGAAACATACTGAGGGTGGCTAATTTTCGTTGAAAAACCCTGTATAACAATTTTACTTAAATACTTTTCGCCACAAATACGACCTCCTTCCGCCAACATAAACGAATCTATAAATTTTTGTAACTTGAATGATACTTTTTAAAAACAATTTAAAAATAATGACGTACATTAGCAACGATTTTACAATCACTAAACAAATTATATAAATTTCAAACAGGAAGCAAGTAGTTTAGCTTTTATATTCAACGAATTGATTTAAAAAAAAGTGGTCTGGATAAGAAAAGTCCTACCTTTTTTTATATCAGAAAAACTCACTTATTCAAATCTTTGACGTAAGATCACTTTTAACATTAATTGGAGTAAATAGTTTAGCAGTGCAAAATAGTTAAGTTACATTTTATGGCGCTACTTTTTTGGTTTGCTTATTAAAATTTACATATTAAGAAGCTCTATTAAATCAAGATTATATTCCTATACTCATTTAACTTCTAATTTTTATTTTATTAAATTTCCTTTAATAGAAAATTAATAAAAAAATGGGAAATAAAGTTTATTCATCAAAATTAAGAAGCTTTCTGTATGGTTAATTCAACAAAAGCTGTTTCATCGCACAATTAATACGTCGTCAGTTCTAAATGTACCGGAACATATCTATTTCTAACATAACTGTAAATTTCACGTGTCACTAAATAATTCCAAATTATTAATATCATCTAATAACTACATATCTGTTATCGGTCTCATTATGAGATCATAATTTTCAAATAAAACATTTAAATCTCCTTGTTTTATTTTTGATATTAATTACACCATGACCCCGAAATAGATTCTACTGCCTGTTAAAAGCAAACGTTGCCTTATCGTGTTTTCTTATGCATTAAACTTTGTATGTTTATGTAATTTCCAGTACTTTAAAATGAAAACTATGGCTTTTGGCTTAAGTATTATACTTGGGCTTAATTATTGAAACTTAAATTTTGGGTTTTTAGTATCCCATACTGCTAGTAATGAAATGTATTGTGATTGTAAACTAACAAGAATAATAATATTCCGAGAGTTAATGAAAGGTGCAATTTCTGTGTCTCCAGGAACCCACAAAAATCGTTTTTATAAAATGTTTGTCTGTATGTATGCATTTTGCTGCAAAAATGTTTTTTTCTACTCCTATGTTTTAATTTACCTAATAAGTGTGCGCTGCCTATACCATAATGATACCCATTTCGATGCAGATTTTCATTATGAAATCACCCAAACTGACCAATAGCAGCAAAGCATTGTTTTTGGTAACCATGGTTACAAGACTTGTTGACATTTCTCAGTTAACATCGCAAAACAGTTCGAGTTTTTTTTAAGTAAAATATTCAATAAAAGTTTTTAATAAATATTTTTTTAAATTCACTAGTCGTAAATACAACTCTTATACATATAATGGCTATTAATACAATCGTTTGAATTATATCTCACAGGTGTATTAATAGCTATCATTATAGATTCGCTACATAATATACTATTGCTGATATGTGGTTTATTTAAATTTCAGGTAATTGTTTTTCCCAAAAATGAAAAAAAAAATTCTTCTCAAGAAAAGCTTAGAAAATGGTTGTACTGTCTTGGAACAAGAGCGTTGTCGTACTGAAGCTGCGCGAAAACTTTTTTGCAGGACTGAACCCCCCGTAAAAACCTCTATAAGCTTTAACTCCTTTTTGCAACTGGTACGAAAATCGTTCGAAATGTACGTGGCCTTACAAAGAAAACGCAAGTTTTTTGGGCAAAAAATCATTTTATTTATCAATGTAGTCTCCTGTTCGCTCAACGCACTTATTCCAACGATGCTCCAAAGCAGCAATGCCGTCTTTGTAGGTCGATGAACCCAAGTCCTCAAAAAAGCTATTTACGGCAGCGATTACCACGGAATTAAATGAAAATCTTTTACCGCCGAACCATTTTTTCGGGTTTGGAAATAGATAAAAATCGCTGGAAGCCAAATCTAGCGAATAGGGCGAATGAAGCACTAATTCGAATCCCAATTCATGAATTTTGACCATGGCGATTGCAGACGTGTGTACAGGTGCGTTATCTTGAAGGAAAAGCACTTTCTTTTTTGCCAAATGAGGCCGTTTTTCTTTGATTTTGTCGCTCAATTGCTGCAGCAAATTGACATAATATTCGCTATTTATTGTTTTTCCCTTTTCGCAGTAGTAGACGAAGAAAATTCCATGAGAATCCTAAAATACAGTTTCCATAACCTTTCCTGCTGACAAAACCGTTTTTGCCTTCTTCGGTGGCGGAGAACCTTTGTGTGTCCATTGTTTGGACTGTTTCTTGGTTTCGTGAGTAAAATAGTGGACCCAGGTTTCATCGATGGCTATGAAACGGCGCAAAAAGTCCTTCGGATTGCGGCGAAAACATGCCAAAAGGTCGCGAGAAATAAACAAACAATTCAGTTTTTACTCCGGTGTGAGCAAACGCGGCACCCAACGCGCGGAGAAATTTTTCACTTTCAATTCTTCAGTTAAAATTCTGTGCATACTGTCATTTGAGATGCCCACTATGTCTGCTATCTCGCGCACTTTTACTCGACGGTCATCCAATACGATACGGAGGACTTTTTCAATCATATCCGCGGTAGTAGCTGTTTTTGGGCGTCCACTGCGGGGTTCGTTCTTTGTGCTCACACGACCACGCTTAAACTAGGCAACCCAGTTTTTAACCACTGAAAACGAAGGAGCGGACTTCAAAAATGTCGAATCCAACTCTGCTTTGATTTCGGTTGGTGTTAAGCCTTTCAAATGAAAGTACTTTATCACTGCTCGCAACTCAGTTTTTTCCATTATTTACGAAATCACTCGAGACGGTCACTTGCACATTGTCAAACACAAACTAATTGACAGATATATACTGTCATATTTAACCTAAGAAAGGATGGTTCTCAAAAATGGTAATGCAAATTTCGCCGAATTAACGCCATCTCTGTGTTAAACCACGTACATTTCGAACGATCCTCGTATTTTCCCATTTCTCACAACTGATATTTTCCTCTTGCCCTTAACTGGCATATTTCCAGCAATATGTGGATTGAAAATAAATTTACCTTCAACGCCATGAGCTTGAAAATGTTCATTTGTGCAGTAGTGATAAATGTTAATAAAAATGTAAACGAATAGTTATACATTCAGAAGCATTTAATTACAGCCGACTTTATATCGAAAACTACTGTTCTTAGAAATACTTTCTTATTTTTGGGATTTATTTTTGTAGTATGGATACCATTATGAATTTGTTTTTTGTTAATACTTTTGTTCATTCACATTATTGTGTATACAGGGTGTTAATAAAGTTGGATACAAGCTTATATCTCAATTTATTTATTAATTCCAGCTTTACTTCGTTAAAGTCCATATTTAATGAGTATCTGTATATAAAATACTTAATCACTTTAACAATATCTATTTATTTTAACCTTATACGTATTTCGGCATGTTTACATTGTCAAAGGTTATATGAAAGTAAACAGTTAGTGTTGTTATAGCAGTAGAACTTTTTTACTTATCTTGGTAATCGTCTGCAGATGACTTGATTTCTTATTCCAAAATGTCCAGTAGAGGAGAATTTAACAGATCAATTTGCTCATTCATTAACAACACTAACTGTTTACTTTCATATAACCTTTGACAATGGCATGTAAACATGCCGAAATACGTATAAGGTTAAAATAAATAGATATTGTTAAAGTGATTAAGTATTTTATATACAGATACTCATTATATCTCAATAATTTAACCTCTTTCGAAAAAACCTCGGACACGTCAAAAAGTATTTACTTTTGCGGATGTTTTAATATATTTGAAAAAAATTTCCCTTTCCTCTTTTGAAATAGTGACGTCTTTAAGATTAGCTGAAACAAGTGAGAATGCCAGCAGGTATAAGTACTAAAAGCGGGCATCATTTTTAATGACGTCACGATAAACTACGGACTGATCTGTAATAAAAGTTGCAGTATGGATGGAATGGAGGATTGCCTATTGCAGCTTATTTGCTTTGAAATCTAACAGACGGTGAAATGTACAACGTAATAATTATAAAAAATTACACCTTTGCAAATATGGTAAATATTAATATCTAGTATGGGAAAATCCACTCGATGTAAACACCAGCGTTTTGGAGTATGAAAAAGTCGATGCGAAGTGCATCGTTAATTTTTTTTAATTTGTTGAACTAATTAATCATGAAATTAAGTTTTAAAATGTTTTTTTTAATGTCTACATTAAATAATAGTAATATTTAGGGGGCCAATCTTCTCACCGTCTTTTTTCAGCAGAGAAAAATATTTTGGAAATATTTGGAAGATAATTTATTTTTGAAGTGTAGTAAGTTAATTTATTATTGACTGTTTTATAAATGGTATACTACTCGTATTTGCCATAGCTTTGTGAGCGGCTAAATATTAGGAGTAGGTATTCGTATTCTGATCTTTGTCAATTTTTAAGCTCATAACAATTATGGGAACATGTAGACTTTAATAAGGCACAATTTTGCTCATTTTGAAGCTACAAATATGTCTGGGCTGACAGAATGAAATTGTACATTTTGTTGTTAAAAATATGTGTTCATACGTCACCTCTGTTGGAAAATATAAACATTCCATGTAATACGACATTGCAAACTGACTATAAATTACTCTATTAAAGTTAATATGTTTACTTAATTATTGTATTATATTTTAATAACAGTTGAATCACGTTTATCTCAAGTAAGTAGCGCATAGTTGAAAAGGTCGATAGCAGCATTCATTCTAAGAGCTACAGTTCTAGGCATCTATGTACAAATAAATCAGTGGCGGTCCGCTCTATTAGGCAGGGTAGGCAGTGCCCACCCATGATTTTTCAAATAAAACAATTCAAATGCAAAGTTTTATATAAAAAAAAACTATTACCTTACCTACAATCTTTACTTTTAAACATCACCGCGTAACATTCAAAATTCAAATTAAACAAATAGACCGTAGCCTTTGAACACTG
Source organism: Ctenicera cuprea (assembly GCA_958336395.1). Lineage (NCBI taxonomy): Eukaryota > Metazoa > Arthropoda > Insecta > Coleoptera > Elateridae > Ctenicera > Ctenicera cuprea. The sequence goes on along the minus strand of OY284492.1, from coordinate 40,475,125 downwards.
TTTTGCATACGCGAAGGCGAGATTTTTCGCTCCCAGTGGTTCCCAGCCACGAAACAATCAACCAATCTGTTATTCTTAATACTTCTGCATGTACGTTGATAAACGAATTCAATGATTAGATGCAAAGAAATAGTAGGGATGTCAGGATGCAGTAACTATCGAATAGGCGCGCCTGTTTTTGTAGTGCAGTGTTGCCAGGTCTGGCGAAAAGTCACCAAATCTGATGATTTAAAAAAATTATCCGGCGATTGATAAAAGCTTTTGCAAAAACGCAAAAATCTAGTGATTTAACAGTCGTTGCAAAACATTTAGAAAAAGAACTTTTCATAATTCAATAAAAAAATTTGAAATTTGTTTTTTATCTTAACCCAATAATTAAATTATATCAAAATTAGTGCCATTTGTTAATCTGCCAACCGTTTCGACTACTGGTATGGAACCCCAGCAGTGGTGCATTTATGAATAGGCGCAATAAAAGCTAGCTGAGGGCCTACAAAACCATTAGTGATGGATTACTGCACAGGCGCACAAGGCGCTCACCTGAGCCGTGCAGGGGCCTTAAAACAAATAAAGAAACAACTCAATTTTTCTTTTTTTAAATTTTTATTGTTTGTTGCTTGAAGTAAACCATAATTTACTGTTTGTATCGAGTAGCGGCATACGTCTATGGTATACGCAAACAAGGAAGCATGCGCTTTGCCTAGTACAGCGTTGAAGATCCGGTCAGGTCTCGCTACGCTTATAATGCAGATCATCATTTGCTATCTAAATTTTCAGTAGGCCCCCGCGCGCAATACATTTGCGCCTGAGATCTACAACGACCCTAATCGGCCACTGAAGAATCCAGTATTATTTTGATACTATTACAGTTCGGTAATTTCCTAAAATAATAACCTGCCGGACGTATTACAATAGATGAGTAGCCGAATCTGCAGATGTATATGCATTTTTGCCTTTTGAGTTTTCTTGAGGCATTAGTCCTTACCATTTCACAATAGTCGTTTACCAACGTACCTATTATTTGTACGTTACTTAATTAAAAGAAGTAAATTATAATATACATAATTGTAATAAAACTTGTGCTTTAATGAAAAAATTTGACAAAATAGAAACTTTTTCAATAAAGCTAGAAACTTTTTTATCTCATAGGAGAAATTTAAATTTTTGGTGGTGCTGCGTGCAGGATAGGTTATATGACACCAAACATGTTTGTATTTATTTTATACGTAATTTAAGAAGATGGAAAATCTTGTGGACCAACTTTTAAAAGACAAATGCATGTTTTGATGTTTCTTGATATTTAATAGCCAGCTTAAATTTTGGAATAAAGAGTTTTCAGTTTTGTAATTTTAATTTTAAATTACTTGAGCATTTTCCTACCCAAATTTTAAACTCACGGAACGCCACTGAAATAAATCAGTAATCTCTGAACGTTCTGGTTACTGGTAAACATCATGAAACAATAATTCCTATTATTTTTACCATACTGGCAGTTTCTAATCTGGCACAGTCATGCGTTTTGGAAGTCCAACACAGGAAGTGTGGATGGTGAAATGTCAATTTTGTACTGCATCTATCGATCGTTAGCCACTCCGGCGTGCTCTCCCGACTTAATGCTTTTTCTTTGTTTGGTGTAGGCTCCAAATTTATATGCAACTTTGTGGGTCGAAAGAAACCACTGCCACAATGTGACAGTTTATGTAAACGAGTGGAACAAAACTGCAAACCCATGACGGAGTAAATTTAAATGGTCTGAATATTTAGATTGTACAAGAACTGATAATTAGTTTGAAATACCTAGAGCTAAATTTTCTATGCATTTCAATCAGATTTGTAAGGAAAATCCAAAACACATTTGTTAAGCAAGCAATGATATATAAGCTCAGGCGCGTAGGAAGCCGAGGGGGGCATCGCCCCCTCTGCCAGATAATTGTAGTAACAAATTTTTTTTCAGTTCATATTTTATTTATACTTGTATGTACTTACATTTTATATTTAGTATGTTTAATAAACATGTTTAAAACGAAATTTCGTTTTAATAATATTTTGTAAATCTTTTGCCTCCCCCTTAGTTTATAAAACGTCCCTACGCGTCTGTAATAAGCTAATTTGCAAAACATTTATTTTTGTTTATTGAATCATATTGTAATTAGATTTATTGATATTAAAAGTTGTTTCTGAAATGATTTGTTTGTTATGGTGTATGTTTGGTTTATTTTATTTACAGTTCTATTAATATGCGTTTCTGCAGCCTTTATATTACCATTTGAGTTAAAAACAAAATTAAAAGAGTTGTACAGCTCATGCAATCGTTAAAGCACGAAAGAAAGCAAAAGGGAACGTGGTAAACAGACTCCTTGCTTTGGTCACGTAAAATATACTGTGAAACATTACCTTACCCATTGCATTTGCCTTTGTTAACCTAAAGAAAGCAATCGGAAACCGCATTACTTGAATACGTACACATATGCATGTCCTATCATAAATATTTTACGACCGTTCCGTGAAATAATGTTAATCAAACAGAGATTTATGTAAAGAAATAAATCCAACTTATAATTAAGTGTCTTCTAGAATTTCTGCGTCTCGTCACGCCAGTGTGACCGTGTGAGTTAAAAATTTAAATGAATTTAGCCCCCGGTGTTAATTAAACACCCGGTCGGTCTTTGTCACCTCGTTCTATCGCGCTTTTTTGTGTCTGCGAACGAAGGGTTTGATGTTATGGAAAAGACTGTATGAAGGGCGCCGTTTGGAAAAAATGGCGTACTAGCAGCGTGCTGCAGGGTATGGTGTCGTATATGTTAATGCAGCAAGTGGCGAATGATAAGGCCGGAGATATGACGCGTCATCAATCACCCGGCTCTAATTACAACCTGTCGCGGCGCTCATCAGAGACATGCAATTAACTCAGTGGTACTAAACCAATAGGAATATTAAATTACAAGTTAATATTTCTCGGAAAGTACAGTAGCTCGTTTGCTACCAATTCAGTCAGTGTAATTATAATCACAACTGCTTAGAAAATAATTGTAATTTCGTTTTTATTTATTCGCTTATAGCACGTGAAAATCAATGAAAATATAGGCAGAGACGGCTCTAGGTTAAATTTGTGGGTAAAATTTAGTTCTGGTGATTTCTTTATACAGTGGCAAAAATAATTGCTTTATATACTATATCAAAATACTTGTTCATGCGTAGCAATAATATTCCGGATAGAAGAAGCATACAGCTTTAAAGGAAATTTGAACCACCCGAAGTTCTACATTAGGTACCTTTCTTTAAAAAAACTACTGGCCATAATTTGGCGGGTTCTCTAGACGGACATGACACGTGTTTACACGATCGCGAAATCATACAGGGATTGCTTCTCTCATAGCCATGTACCCAACAGTGGCATAGGAAGCGTGTGGGGGGGGGGGGGGGCTGACATCTAAAGCAGAGGGCTCAACACACCTTTAAAAAAATCATTTAATACGTTTGTATTCTACACCAACTATATTAATAGCAAATTGTTTTATGCAAATACTAGCCCATTGTTTTAAGTTCTACATTCAGTAGTGTAAAAAAAGTACCTACCGGAAATCGGGCATGTGTTGTTGCCGTTGGTTAGATCAGATTAAGATCCCCCTCCCCCCTGAAAAAAGTACTTCCTACGCCACTGGTACTCAACTAACAGAACCGCTTTTCAGCGCTCTTATTAAATTTGTTTTTTAATTATAGAAAATTTTATTAAATCAGTGAATCGGCGTTCCAAAATTAGCTACAAGCAAAATAATCAAATAAATTAAAATAAGATTGTAAATCGTTTTGTAATAATTAATGATTGAAGCGTTGAAACTTTTGACAATATACACTTTGACAAAGTTTCGCCTACGCAAAATATTAACCATAAATGTCCTATTACTCTCTAGATATCACCCCTTGTGCTTGTCCACAGTGCTATTTATCTAATGTTTTTAGTCTTGATGTCCCCAAGAGAGACATCATCATATGTGGTGAAGAATCACTTTTGTGCATGTTTCAGACCACTTAGTAAACCATGTATGGTGGGCGTTTCGAATCGTACAATAACATTATCATTTTTTATGTTTGTTTTACAAATTTGATTGTCGCTAGAAAATTACAAATCGAAATTATGAAGATGAAATGATTTAATAAATATTTAACTATTAAAAATTAATAGTTTATTAATAAAATGAAACGCTTGGTAATTGTTTCACAATTTGTTGGTTTTTATTTACTCGACTCGGAGCTTCAACCATCACGGTTATCGTCAGGAGTTTACAAACAAACTAAAACTAAAAACCTACAGATGTACAATACTACTCATTCTGTCGTCGCCGATTTTAAGTGTTAACACGTGTTTTTATGCTTTGTATACTGCAGGTCCAGGAGGGGTGAATTACCTAAATCGGTGTGGTCGTTTACTATATTTTTATTATTGTTTATTGCCTTTGTTACTTCTAAATTTTCCAATTTATTTAAACGTTTGCCCTTGTTTTCTACGCTTCTTCAACCGCTCCTGCAAGATCGCTTTCAAGATTAGACTAAAAATAAAATAATCCATTGTACTGTAATCGTTTATTTTGTACATAAAGTCGGAAGAACTACACTCCAATGCGGAGTTTGGCCTGCAATGCAATAAGTCAGAGCCACCGATTACCGCTTCCGATACCCAGCTGTCTCGCACTCTGTATCAAGTAGTACGGGGTGGTGTGGTAAGCACCACGCCTTAGACGGCTGCCTTACTTTTCTCAGCCCTCAAAGGCTTTGATTTCCAATTTTTAAAAAGCGACTGAGTAGGCCGCCCGCCAGTCATCCAGTATCGGATTCGAACTCGAGATCTTCCGCGAAGCAGCCAAGCGCCCTAACCAGTCGGCTAGTTTGGTGCCTTATTTTGTACAAAAATTCATGATAATGCAATGCGGTTGAATATGTATACAATAAATGATAGTAGAGTGGATTGTTTTATTTTTGATATTCGTAAAAGCGGTCGTGCAAGAGTGGTTGAAGGAGCGTTTGAACGACCTTGAAATCAATATCGTTTATAGGGGGTAACTCTAAAGTCAAGGGCGATGGTGGGTGTGATTTTGAAACCACGAGTTGGTATGGGGTAGCCTTAAAGTCAAGGTCGGTGGTGAGGGGTCACCTTAAAGGAGTGGTTTTGAACACAACGTAGGAGGTAAGAAGAGTGGTCTGGAAGTAACGATCAATGGAGAGTCATCTTAAAGAAGTGGTCTTGAAGTCAAGGTGGGTGGTGAGGATAGGTTTAGAGCTGTCAATTTTTCTCTACTAACGATCTCACACAATTGCACTTTTATTCACAATTTTTGTTTTTATAATACAGACAGGTATAGTTCCTACCAGAACTTCAGGTATCAGACCGTCACAGCTGGCCGCCTTTGTATATATACAAACTCAATCGTTCGCGTCATCTATCATTATTTATCTATTAAAATTGATAAAAATATACAGGGTGTTACACTTAGACAAATACAAGTCTGTTAGTTTTCTATTTCATCTTAAATTGTTTTTCTGTTTAGCCAAACACGCGTATATTCAGTATTGCAATATAGTTTAAACTATATTCATTGAGGCTTTTGCGGTTTCTCGAACTGTCAATATTACAATTTACTTTCGGCTTAGACTGCGTCGTCATTTGGGGACTACACTCAGCATAATCAAGTAAGGACCGACCTGTAGCTTGTCTGCCTTTACAAGCATTTGCTCTAGAAGTCTGAGCAATATTTGTTCGTTGGCCCTGCCTGTCTAAACAGGGCCGTGTGCTTAGCTTATTTAAACCTTGGGGCGGACAAGGATTTGATCTTAATGTATTTTGTTTGCTAGGACAATAATACTTAATCGGCTTATGCCTGTTAGCAAACTAACGTTTCGCAAGACATTGCAGCTTGCACCTTCAGAGTGCATAGAACACTGAATTTAAATCCGGGAAGCGGAGGTATTTCAACCCCTTTGAGCCAGTGGGGCAAAACGGGGAAGTTCTGGTTGACTGTCACCGTTGTGCAGAGACGGATCCGGTGGATCGTAATCGTGAGATCGATGATGCCTACGAGTCCTTAGAGGATAAACTACTGGAGTTCAAGCTTTCTGAGTCTAAAACCATTCTCCCTGTTTATGTTGTTTCTTAATTTCAATTGCTTCACGTATGATACGAGGGAAGTAATGAGGTACTCTGGCGAGTACCCGAGCATTGTCAAAGTCCAACTTATGCCCAGTATGTTCAGCCACTGCAGACTTTGCGATGCGTTTGTGTTTGCAATCACCTTTGTATTCTCGCAATCTTAACTGAATGGAACGACCAGTTTGTCCGATGTAGTTTGAGCCACAAGAGCAAGGAATGTTGTAGCTCCCGGCTGATTTTAAATTTGTTATTTGATCCTTTGCGGATCTGAAACCTGTTCTGTACCTTCTACGAACATGCCCTATCTTATCAGTATAGTAGAAGGGGGACAGAATACCCCCACCCCAAATTCCAATCAACATTCCAATCAAATTCTAATGACATTCTAATTAAAAGCCCGCTAGCGTATCAATTTAATCAGCGAGATCAATTTATTCATCGAGATGGAATTAATTTGATGTAATTCAATTAAAACGGGAAAATAAGACATAATAAGAGATAATTTCATGTGATTTGACGCAATTTCTATCAAATTACTTTTAATTTTGCCCCAAAGAAATGATTAAGGGGTGATTTTCCAAAATCTTGTTCAATTGTAATTTTATACTTGCTCTTAATTTGAATCTTAAAGAATTTATTGATTAATATTTTCGATCAATCTGCCTTAATTATTTAAAATTATTGAAAAATTTACATAATAAATCATTTTACCTGCATATTTTAATATTGTCAGAAGCTCAAAAATTTTAAACGGTCCCTCGGGCAATATAGAAAATGCCATCAGCAACGTATTAATGGGTTCAAGAGAATTTTTTACATTTCACCTGCATACTTTCATATCGTCCAAAAGCTAAAAATGTAAAAAGCCTCGGGCAATTTAAACTTGGAAAATTTTTAACGATTTCACTATTTAGTATGTGATTAATATTTTCGATCTGTTTTACATTTTCGAAAATATTTTGGAAAAATATAAATAAAAGTTATAAGTGACTAAATTAAACTTGGTAAAACAAGAAGTAGAAATCGTTTAAAAATCAAATTGTGTACAATATTTAACTTGCAAGTTTCTTCAATGGAAGTTTAGATACTTTCGATAATGTCACTAACTAAAAGAATATTTACTTGCAGACGAAGTTAATAACATTATAAAAATATAACAGTCAGGTACCATGCAAAAATTCAATTAACTTGTAGATTGCGAAACTGACAATGCAATAAATTTTTCGGATTTAACTTGAATTCGTGAAAATGGGAGTAGAATTACTAAATAGCTTACAACAAAATTTGGACTGTTATTAACTAAATTGCAATTAAATATATTTAAAAACTCTAACGCTCATACATTATTCATTTTTAGATTTAAATACACTAAACAGAAATAACCACAAACGTTTGAAGTAAATCTTTGCAATATTTTGAATTAAAATTGAAAGTTTTAAATTGATAGAAGGGGTAATCGTTTAAGAAAACTAGCATATCTTAAAATTAACGTGATTTTATCTCGCTTCTTTGTTCAAACTAATTGCAAGGATTGCTACCAAATTCAGCTACAGATACAACATTCAGCCATCGAAATTTGACAATGTAGTAAGAGGTAACATTATTTTTAATGTTAGTATTCCTATAGCGACTCATGACGACAAAACTCGTTTAGTCACTATTTAGTATAATAATAGCATTCAATTCATAAAGTTGATTTTATAGAATGTGAAATAATTGATTTTAACATGTTTGTTTGTTTCTACCCGCAGTTGTAGCTAAAAGTTTATTTAAAAATTTTTTTTAATTTAACGTAACTCTTAAAGAATTTCATGGCAGAATATTAGATTTCAAACGTTTATTTGTTATCAAACCCAACATGTACAATTATTGGATTGCCAGAGGCAGTTTCTAAATTGTCCGAGGGTTTGTTAAATATTCTATTCGTTTAATAACCATACAAAGAGATTTTCATTTTTCGATTTATTATATATATAGCTTTTACAGACCGTGACGGCCCATCGCTGAAATTATCTTTCTCAAATTCTTTCTGTCTGCTGCTGCTTTCCTCCAATCTTCTACCCCTACCTCCTTCAGGTCCTGCAGTACTTCATTCTTCCACCTGCTTCTGGGTCTGCCTTTTGCCTTAATTCCTATTGGATTAGTCTGTAGTACTTTCTTCGTCATTCTGCTGTTGTCCAGTCTCTGAATATGTCCTAGCCATCTGATCCGCTGTTGTTTAATGTACTGCACTATTGTTGGCCCTTTGTATAATTCTTGGAGTTCCTTGTTCGTTCTTTTTTTCCACTCTCCTTCCACTTTTCTTCCTCCATAGATCCGTCTTAGTATTTTCCTTTCCCATACTAGTAGTTTTGATTCTCTTACTGTCCCTAGCTTCCATATTTCACATCCGTAGGTGACTGTTGGTCTTAGAACCGTTTTGTACAATTGTATTTTTGCTTTTCGTGATACTAACTTGGAGTTTATAATGCGGCTTAATGCCCCTGCTGCTTTGTCTCCTTTCGTTATTCTCACTTTTAGCTCTTCCTCCTCTCTTGCATCTTCTGTTATTTGTACACCTAGATATGTGATTGTTCTTACTCTTTCTATTTTTGTTATCTCTTCGTTCGGTCCGCCTATTTTTAGAGATTGGTCTTCTGCCTTTTCTGCTTGTCTTCCTAGTATCATGTACTTTGACTTCTGTTTGTTTATCTGTAATCCCGCCTGTCTTGCATGTCTCTCTAAGGTCTTCAATGATTTTTTCAGATCTTCTTTGTTGTTTGCGATTATTACTAGGTCGTCCGCGTATGCTATGCACTGGTGTTATTTTATTTAACGTATTAAGATATGTATAATTGGCAACCACATACACCACATCGAGAGGTCACAGAAGAAAACGCACCTGGAAAGCTCCTCCCAGAGTCCAGTGAAACAAATCTGGAAGCATCTCCTGGTGTTTGTTGTTGCAACTCTTCTACAACTTTGTTTCACTGGACTCTGGGAGGAGCTTTCCAGGTGCGTTTTCTTCTGTGACCTCTCGATGTGGTGTATGTGGTTGCCAATTATACATATCTTCAAGACATGTAACCAGGTCGTGGTGTTCTTGAGAGTTGCCGTCCAAGGACGGCATATCCATAGACACAATATTCTGATAAATATCATCACTGATAACCGACTGTAACTCGGCGACCTCTTCAACAGCTGGTGACGGCGATGTCGTGGTTAAATCAACATACTCACTATTTTGTGATGATACTGTCGGCGGCGGTTGGAAATCTGTGTACCCCATGTCGTTGTCATCGTAATACATTCCGTATGCTGTGGGTGTATTATTATTAATGTGATTCATGTTACACAAATAATTATAAACTTTTACAAATTAAAGAAAAAACGTCTTGAAACTTCTGAAAGTTTAGAAGACTACAGTTTCATACACGTTGTGAAAGACAAGCTAATGTTGCAAATCGAATTTCTTTAAATAGTTTTTCTCTCTTACTATTCATGCAACGGAAAAATAGAAATTTTTCTTATGTATATATATTAACAATAATTAAGATAATTAGTCGACAGTCACTTATATAAACTGCATATTACTCGAAAATATTTTGGAAAACTACAAATGTGAATACGCATTAGAGTTATACAGAACTTGTCATGTATGAATTTCAACAATTTATAGAAAATATCGAGTCTAATTGATATTATAGCTTTCTCTATTCGTTAAGTTCGCAGGATTCAAAAGCAAACATATGTTTACGGAAAAATTGTTCTACATCTGAAAACATAAATATATGATTTTTCAATAGATCTCCTTTTATCACATGCATTTTTCTATTTCAATTTGTGCTTATTTATAAAAATTACAAAAAAAGCGCTAATTATCTGTAATGCTTTATTAATACCTGATTAAATCACAATTTCAATAAATGATTGATTAGAAGTTTGAAATATTTTTCAGTTTGCAAAAATGTAAATATTATTCTCTTGTAATTAAAAAATGAAATAAAATAAATATCTGCATTTATTTACAAAAAGAATAATGTTGTATAGTAAATTTGATGAAGAGTTTCTCTAGATTTAACTGCGTAGTCTACCTAGAGAATATAACTCAATTCAATCAAACAGACGGTAATTGAAAATCTTAAAAATATTCGGATACACGAAAACAGTTTTATTTATTCCTTTTTCAAAAACATACTAGTTTTCTCTCACTCAATACATACAAAATATTTAGAAACTGGTAATGTATTTCAAAGTTGTAACGCTGCAACGAAACAGTTCTTTAGAAAAAATAAAATAAATTAAAAACAATCTATACTTTGTCAAAAATTTTTTATCCAAAAACATATCCAAATCCAATCTTAAAACGCGTTTGCTTAAATCACTATTATTTTTTTATTTGTTATAATAAATGATTTATGAATAAAACTTAACAGTTAAGTAGCATGCAAAAATTCAATTGTTATAAAAAAAAACAACACATACAATTATTGGATTGCCAGAGGCAGTTTTTTAAATTGTCCGAGGGTTTGGTAAAGAGCCTTTTCACTTAAGAATTATGCAAAGAGATTTTTTTTTTACATTTTGTTTTTCGATTTATTAACAAGCTGAGAAAATTCGAAATTTGTAATGTGGTAAAATATCGGTAAACAGCCGAAAGAATTCAAAGATATATTCACGGTAGTGTAAATAAATAAATTAATAATATTTTTAAAGAAACTGTAAAACAAAACTTTATCGATGAAATCTAAAATTTCCTTCATAACTTGACGCTTAAATGTCTATTTTTTTAATCATAAAAAAAATATTTACATTTTTGCAGACTAAAATATATTTCAGATTTCAAAACATTTATTTTTATTGATATTGTGCTTTAATCAGATATAATCTCCGCAAACAATTCGTTTTCTGCAAATTCTATAATTTCGAAAAAAGCAAATTGTACATTTAACAAGTTTACGTTAATGACTCGTTGTGTTTTCTGAAATTCAACATAAGTAAATATGAAATGAAATTCAAAATGCGTGTTAACATTTGAAAGCAAAGGATAACACAAATTTTTTAAAACGAAGTTTTATCGGCGAAGTCTAAAATTTCCATATTACCTTTAGATAGACCTTGATAGAGATGTGGCCTTTCCGAAAGGCCTCTCGATGTGGTGTATGTGGTTGCCAAAAACATACTAGTTTTCTCTCACTCAATACATACAAAATATTTAGAAACTGGTAATGTATTTCAAAGTTATAACTCTGCAACTAAACAGTTCTTTAGAAAAAATAAAATAAATTAAAAACAATCTATACTTTGTAAGAGCAAAAAATTTTCATCCAAAAACATACTTATCCAAATCCAGTCTCAAAAACGTTTGCTTAAATCACTATTATTTTTTTTGTTATAATAAATGATTTATGAATGAAATTTAACAGATAAGTACCATGCAAAAATTTAATTGTTATAAAAAAACCAACACATACAATTATTGGATTGCCAGAGGCAGTTTTTTAAATTGACCGAGGGTTTGGTAAAAGAGCCTTTTCACTTAATAACTATGCAAAGACAAAGACATAGATGTGGCCTGTCATTAAGCGTGAAGGCATGAAGGAAATTTTAAAATTCATCCATAAAGTTTGATTTAAAAATTGATATTTTACCAAATTACAAACTTCTAGTTTCAGCTTGTTAATAAATCGAAAAATGAAAATCTCTTTGTATGGTTATTAAACGAAAAGAATATTTAACAAACCCTCGGACAATTTAGAAACTGCCTCTGGCAATCCAATAATTGTACATGTTGGGTTTGATAACAAATAAACGTTTGAAATCTAATATTCTGCCATGAAATTCTTTAAGAGTTACGTTAAATAAAAAAAAATTTTTAAATAAACTTTTAGCTTCAACTGCGGGTAGAAACAAACAAACATGTTAAAATCAATTATTTCACATTCTATAAAATCAACTTTATGAATTGAATGCTATTATTATACTAAATAGTGACTAAACGAGTTTTGTCGTCATGAGTCGCTATAGGAATACTAACATTAAAAATAATGTTACCTCTTACTACATTGTCAAATTTCGATGGCTGAATGTTGTATCTGTAGCTGAATTTGGTAGAAATCCTTGCAATTAGTTTGAACAAAGAAGCGAGATAAAATCACGTTAATTTTAAGATATGCTAGTTTTCTTAAACGATTACCCCTTCTATCAATTTAAAACTTTCAATTTTAATTCAAAATATTGCAAAGATTTACTTCAAACGTTTGTGGTTATTTCTGTTTAGTGTATTTAAATCTAAAAATGAATAATGTATGAGCGTTAGAGTTTTTAAATATATTTAATTGCAATTTAGTTAATAACAGTCCAAATTTTGTTGTAAGCTATTTAGTAATTCTACTCCCATTTTCACGAATTCAAGTTAAATCCGAAAAATTTATTGCATTGTCAGTTTCGCAATCTACAAGTTAATTGAATTTTTGCATGGTACCTGACTGTTATATTTTTATAATGTTATTAACTTCGTCTGCAAGTAAATATTCTTTTAGTTAGTGACATTATCGAAAGTATCTAAACTTCCATTGAAGAAACTTGCAAGTTAAATATTGTACACAATTTGATTTTTAAACGATTTCTACTTCTTGTTTTACCAAGTTTAATTTAGTCACTTATAACTTTTATTTATATTTTTCCAAAATATTTTCGAAAATGTAAAACACACCGAAAATATTAATCACATACTAAATAGTGAAATCGTTAAAAATTTTCCAAGTTTAAATTGCCCGAGGCTTTTTAAATTTTTAGCTTTTGGACGATATGAAAGTATGCAGGTGAAATGTAAAAAATTCACTTGAACCCATTAATACGTTGCTGATGGCATTTTCTATATTGCTCGAGGGACCGTTTAAAATTTTTGAGCTTCTGACAATATTAAAATATGCAGGTAAAAGGATTTATTATGTAAATTTTTCAATAATTTTAAATAATTAAGACAGATTGATCGAAAATATTAATCAATAAATTCTTTAAGATTCAAATTAAGAGCAAGTATAAAATTACAATTGAACAAGATTTTGGAAAATCACCCCTTAATCATTTCTTTGGGGCAAAATTAAAAGTAATTTGATAGAAATTGCGTCAAATCACATGAAATTATCTCTTATTATGTCTTATTTTCCCGTTTTAATTGAATTACATCAAATTAATTCCATCTCGATGAATAAATTGATCTCGCTGATTAAATTGATACGCTAGCGGGCTTTTAATTAGAATGTCATTAGAATTTGATTGGAATGTTGATTGGAATTTGGGGTGGGGGTATTCTGTCCCCCTTCTACTCAGTATTGCCTTGTAAGGTAGAAAAGCTAAGCCTTCCGGAGGTGCCACTTAAATACTTTTGAAAATATGATATGTAACTATTTCTTAAGTGTAGGAAAATCCAGGCGAAGTGTCCTTTATGCCAACTCTAATAATGTAATGGCAGCTGTTAAATTGATCTCATTCAACGCGCGGCAAAAGCCGCGGGTGCAGTTAGTATATAAATAAGTTGCAAACTTTACATTTACATTTCACATTATTTATTTTGCATCATTTAGTACGTCTTTTTCAATTTCATGTAATTATTCACATTATAATAAAAAAACACAATCATAGAAAAACTGTAAAATTTAAATTTCTCTAAATTCCAATCAACGCTCTAAAAATGTATAGCCAAGTTTCCTGGTAATTCAATTTAAACGTGAAAATGTTTTATTCTACCTTTTAACCATCTTTGCTTACTAAAAACTGAAATGGCGTGTTTTATGGCGAGAGTTAAGACACGTTCTCGTTTAGAAATTGTCGTAAAACTTGAAATAAATCCTTTAATTAATGGAACCTTCTGTTGTTTTAATCGTAAATGCATATTAAATAGGTACCTATGTGTTCGTTCATTAGTTTGCTTGGGAATTGATTTTGTGACGGAATCCTATTTCATATTTATGTTTTCCGTCTACTTTAAATAACTCAACAGAGGGTGCATGTTTTGACTTTCTCATATTTCAGTAGTATGGGATAATATTGATGTAATTACAAAATTTGGTTTTTAAGTAAATGAAATGAAAATTGGGGATGTGTGTTTATTTATAAAAGCCCATTTTTTAGACACACGCCATTTTGTAGCACTTTCGGTTTAACGGGAAGTAAAATTTTACATACTTTTTGTCTTAAATTCTCTTTCCTATGCTTTTTTTCAAATTTGAAATTGATTAACAAACAGAGGTTCAAAATGCAGTTGTTTTTCTTTGGGAAGATGTCCATGAAATCGATATTAAGGTTAGCAACTTTTAACGAGTAGGTATCGCAAACTATTCAAAACACAATATTTCCTGCAGTTTTGAAATTTGAGATTTATTTAACAACCTACCTATAAGAGAAAAAAGTTTTATGTTTTCCTAGAATATAAAGTACACTTGGTTTAAGTACTCCTAATCCACACAATACAAGAATAATCTGCTAAAGAACTTCAGAAGCTTGATTGAGAATCTCTGATGAGTTCCTAAATGAGAAGCGTTTAAGGAAGCAGAACTTGGTAGTCTCTCACAAATTGTGTTGCTAAAGTTTGACACCAGTAAATGGATTGCCTCAGTAAACTAGTAACAGCACATAGCAACCAAGTTATGCAAAGCATGGATGGATACACACCCAAGGGAATAACTTAGTTTACACAAATGCATTTAATGCCAAGTATAGAGCGCGAGCAGGAAGGCGTATCTTTGTAAATAATTCATACGAAAGCAAGATAAAAGTGATGCAGAAAAGGGTATATCAAGTGGTTAAAATATTTAATGCGTTGACATTTTTACGTCCTTAACTTTGGTTTCACTTTCTACTATTTCCATTACAGGAATGTATTGATTTCTTACAGAAATTAGATTATTAATAAAGAAAGGGCGAGGCACCTTGGCTGTACTTTTCTATATTTTAAATAATGTCACTTTTTGTTACTGTTTTTAAAAATATATACAGCCTGTTTCAAATTCGAGCCCCACCATGGGGATCTCGCTTATTTAAAGAGATAGAAAGTTTGGTTAAGGCAAAGTTGCCAAATTTTATGCCTAACAATAATCTGTAAAGAAATTTAAAGTAGCCACTCTGGTTTTTCAGATATAAAAAAAGAATTCTTTTAGGCCATGAACTGATGGATGTAAAACAAAACACTGTTTTTATTTACTTTTAGATACATTAGTATGCAAAAAATTGCAAATAAAAGCAGTGTTCTGTTTTACTTCCATCAGTTCATGGCCTACTGGAATGTTTTCAAAATAAATTAAATGACGTGGTCTCTTCATAACACTTTTATGAAACTTTTATTTTCTGTAATAAAATGCTTAAGTGTGACACATCGTTGAAATCAGAATTAAAAACTCTATCCAAATATGGAAAAATTTAAATTGCCGACTATAAGAAAAAAAAATGTTGACAGTCGAAAATGAACAATGGTAACAGTTACACCCAATCTGATAAAAAAATTAGATTTAGCATAAAAAAGTGTCCTAATAATGTTGCCAACTTTGCCTTAATTTAACCAACTCTCTATCTCTTCAAATAAGCTAGATCCCCATGGTGGGGCTCGAATTTAAAACAGCCTGTATATCACAACGTTTTAACACCAACAGTCATTTTAAGATTACAATATGTACGTGTACATATTACATTACATTACAATTAACAATCTTAAAGTCTTTCAGAAAATAGAGGCCAAAGTACCTGTTTTTTGTCTTCGCTGAAAACGATAGTTTATAGTATTAAAGAACAAATAATACAATTTGGCAATCAACAATGGGGAACTGGAAGACTAAGCTCCCATCCACCAGATATACTTTTTCTAACTATAAATTATAAACAACTCAATTTGATCCAGGATTTCGTATTGGCAGCTTTTTATTAAACAATTTTTCTGAAAAATTCATGAAGGGCGTCAAATATAAATTAGAGGCTTGGGGTGAAAACTGATTAATGCCCTGTTCTTATTTCTATTAGCTTGCAAAATTATTAAATAATCCCATCTGTAATTTCTTAGAAATAATTTTTTCAATTAGTCAAAATTTTAAAAATTTAAAAGATACCAAAAAAGCATATCTAGCTTCCGTTTCCAGTTTTAATTTTTAAACCTTGTTTTTCTAGAGAAAAAAGTTAAAGCGTTGGGGAACAAATGAAAACATTGCCCGTCCCTAGTTCTGCTAGCTAACAATATTAAAAGAATCATGTGGACATATTTAACTAAACAAATAGCTAATTTGGTGCGTATTTTTCCTCAAAATTTTCAAAAATTTCCGGCCAAGGGCTCCTCTAGACTAGGGGATAAGGAGTATTCTCCAGGTTCCCCGGTCACCGCCCTACCTCATACCTACACAAGCGCATTAAAATGTTTTGCCTAGGGCCGCAAAACGTCTAGCGCCGGCCCTGCAAAGAACATGGAAGTACTGCGTGAAAAACATCAAAAGAATGCATCGGATTCAACAGGGGTGTAATTTTTAGAGGCAGATTAAACAGTTTCATTGCGAAAAAATATTTTCGATATTGACAAAAGCGTATTCTGTCAAAAGAGTTTAAATCAGAAGAGGCTTTCACAGGTACTAACAAAAAAAAAACTTTCTGATGTTGATAACTTTGGAATTACATTTAACTTCGTGAGATTTTTTGAGCGAATAATTTCAATTCTTTTTTCCAAGGCCTATTTCAGTAATCTTACTAAGTGTTTTTTCGATTTCGAACCGCCCAAATTTACTATTATGCAGAGAAGTAACAGAGAAACATTTTCTTTTTTTCAAACTTTTTCCAAGTTCTTGTAAAATTATGTTTAAAGCTCCATCGGCGTTTGTTATTTTCTGGCTTGTAATTACACCACTGTTGAATCTGATACATCCTTTTGATGTTTTTCACATAGTACTTCTGTGTTTTTTGCCCCTGCATAACTTGCATAACAGATCTGATCCTAGATTAGAAATTTGTTTTGATCTTCTTGTTTACTTAATAAAATAACCGCACGAATCTTTTGATCGACAGTTTTTGTTAATGCCTTGCCTAATTTTCATACATACTGCCAAATTCTGTCAGATTTCGGTACCGTTTACAAAATTCCCCAAACTGTGTTTGCAGATCAAGCAGTGCTTCAAGGGTTTCAGGATGTCAAATTTAAATTTTGTTATAAGTTCACTTTCTGAGCTTCTACTTTTCAAAATAGCCATGCTCTTCGCATATAATAATAAATGTAAATGTCAACTATTATTTGTTAATCACGAGGACGAGTAAGGTCTACGTTAAGCTAAGTCGGAGTTTTAGTCTAAAACTCTAAAGGTTTCAGAAAATGCTAGAAAAAAACATGCCATCTAGTACATTACCTACTAAAGTGTAGGCGCGGTATGAACGCAGCAAGGGGAAAGAAACGAGAACTCGTGACTCACACGTGCGCAACCAGCCATCCTGTTGTTTCGAGTTATTACCCTTTATATTATTTGTGTGATTCCTACACTTTCCACAATTATCTAATTTATATTATCAGAATCAGCTACAAGTTATTTATCATCATTTTTTTGTAGCTGCAATACTTTAGCAGATATGGAAGCGTAAACGGCAAAAAGCTTGAAAATAAATAGAATTTTGTGTGCGTTGAAAGCGAGAAAATCGCATTTTAAAAATTTTAGCTCTGTAAGAGAAAAAAGAAAGAAATAGAAAGGCCAAAAATATTCTTTTAAAATTTTTGCCACGGGTATTTGTAATATTGAAATTTCTAGCTATAACTCTAACTCAAAAAATTTGTCTAACACTCTTTTGTACACGACGATTTTTCGTCAACTTACGGAGTTTGAATCATTAAGGCATAAGGAACATATTTTGCAAAATCGGGGCTTTTTACCTTTCATGTCTCACGATAGTCAAGATAGTGTTTGTTCGCTTTGTACTCTACTATTAGCGGACTGAGACACAAACCAAATTGTAGCTCATCCATAGTTCTATTAGTGAACGTACCCACTCATTCCCCCACCCACAAACACACAGACAGACATTTTTAAAAACACACTTTTGGGTTCCCGGAGGTTTAAAACATGTATTTACCATTTACGTGAAGATCTCGGATTTGAATATTTTCATGTAATCAATACTTCCCTTTACTGAAAGTATAGGAAAGTAAAAAATGAGCTTCGTCTGGAGTTTCCTATCATTTAGAAATATTTAGTGCTTATCATACTTTGAAAAATATTTTTGTATCAACGTTTTAGCGACAATAATATTGACTATGAGATTACACCACTGCACTCGCGTACGAAAATAAACCGCCGAAAATAACGGCCGCGTGCGGTTTTTAACCGGGACTTTTACAACTTTAAAAAACACAAGACTTGTCCGTCATTTAAAGGCAAATCAAATGTTTTTTTTCCTAATGCTATAAAATGAAGGCGTTACGAATTTTTGAATATTTTAACTTTAATACCCGATTATAAAAAAAACAAAATATCTAATCCAAAAAAATTATATTATTTAATAGCCCTTAATAAATATACTCATATTTTTATAAACATATTTTTGGAAATATAAATATTGTAAAAATGACAGGTTGTCAAAATTATGGAAATTTACAAAAAAATATTCTTCAAAAACTGTCCACATCATTAAATTTAACCTTTGTGAGTCGATGGAGCTTGCAGTGAACCACAAATTTGCTTTTTATTAATCTCCCAAATTTTACTATGACGCTACCCAGAAATTTTTGAAAAAATTAAAATTGATTGATGTATTGCGCAACAAACGCAAGTGCCAATCGTTATAAACTTTAAACAGTTCAATAAACTATTTGCAGTATTTAATTAAAATCAAAAATAACTTAATAGTATATTATGCAACAAGTTTTAGAAACGGCATTTTAGTCACGAGTTTTATTAGGCACGAGTGTTTATTAAAACGAGTATCTAGAAAAGTTTCTAAAACGAATTGCATACTATACTTTTTCTACGACCATCACAAAAATACTAAAATTTGGAAATTAATTTATTATCTTAAGCAATATTAATTATCTTGACAGATTGATGACAAGTGACGACTAACTTGATTTTCAGTTGATTTTCAATTGATTTTTGCGATTAAAAACCTAGAGCTAACTTCAGCCCGTGACTAAAGCGCACAAAGTCACGGCTTGTCGAGGTGTGTTTAAAAGGTCACTTAGCGTCATGGAAACATATGCGATAAATGGAATTTTAAACACGGAAGTAGAAAAAAACTATTAAAAAAATTAAGGAAAAATTGAATACTCTTTAATATCAACAACGCGAAATCCGAATGTTACGTGACTTTAACTGCACCTATTACTTAGCTCTAGTTATTAAGTGTATTTTTTCTACTGCAGTTTAAAAAAGTCTTTATTTCAATATCGATATACGTTATGAAAAGTTAAACTTTTCTGTACAAGTGCGACAAAGTGATCATTCAACTTTTTAATACAAAAATAAAAATTTTCCAAAACGCAAAATTACATTCAACATTTTCAAAAGATTTTTTTAGTCTATTTTTCAAACGGTGGTAGAGTAAATATTGTGTGCAGCACGTAGGAAAAGTGTCCTTTTCTGTACACGGCTTGTATGGACAACATTCACTTTTTTTTACTTGTTACACAAATAGCTATTTCATTCTTTGCATATTTTCGATCTCTTCAAATAAAGTATTTAAAATCATTGTTAGTCTACAATCAGGAGCGCATGGGTGTTATGAATAAAATAGAGTACCTATGTACTTTATGCTCTACTTTTGGGAGTATATTCTTTAACTGGTATGAATAAAAAATAGAAGTATTGGTTGACAAGCCGTGATAATCGAAGTAACCGTTCTCTTTATGAGTAGATACTCTTATGTACATCTGTCAGGGAGTAGGCACTCGGCATTCATATGAATAAAAAACAATTATGCTCAAGTTCTATGAGTATTTACTACAGAGAAATGGAGTCTGCTAATAGGTAGAGTTGGGCAAATGCATATTTGCATCTTTTTTCCTATTGATCATAAAATGTTAATTTTTCGTGTATACACGTTTCGTGATGTTTAGAGTCATAAAAAGTAAATTTTATTTTGCATATTTGGCATATATTGCAACTTTACGGCATACGGCATATATTAGTGCATATTTTAGCTTTTAATGGCATGAAAATGCGTATTCTAGCAAAAAAAAAAATTTCAAATAAATTATGAAATAAAATATTCCTAGTTGTTAGAAGAAATTGCACAATTTCTTCTAGTGAAACCACATGAACCCTAGACTTGCACTTTCTAAATTTCCAAGTAGGGGTAGAAGAAATAAAGGATTAACTGACAAAGGTTGTATTATTTGGGTAGGTCTTATTCCTTAGGTACAAATTTCTTTGACAAATAATATTTGGAAATTTTTCTTATACTTATTCTTAGAAATAGTTATTTATAATTTTAGTGCTTGACTAGTTCATTTGTTGCCTTGACAGAGAGCTGTAAAGTGTAATTGTCCAGTCTATACCCTGAAAATGCCTAAAGTTGCTAGTTCAAAAAACGATTTAATTAAGAAGTGGTTGAAGCCGTATACATGTTTTAAATACGATGGAAGTGTTGTGTTGTGCGTCATCTGTGAAAAAGAGGTATTTATTTATCCGTTTATTTTAATTTTGAATTAAAAAAACTGTTTACTTTGTTTAAAGTTAAAAAACTTCAAACAAGCCAAAACAGCGAGTTAAAAATTTAATACTAATTTGTTATTTTATTTTGTAATTAAGCAAACAATTTAAGAATAAAATTAGAAAGTTTTTTTTGTGATATTGCGAAGGATATGGCACAGGCCACAGGGCACATTCAATTATTTTCCTTTGTGTAAGCTGTAGTAAATTGTACTTAAATATTGTTTTTACAGATAAACGTTAATAAAAAGTTTCAACTTGATCAGCACGTAGCCACCGGTTCGTATCAAAAAAGAAAAAATAATACAAACGAGCCAAAACAACAATTATTGCTGAACTGCTTAAATAAGAATGTCAACAATTTCAACGACGATTTGTGTAGAATGATGGTTTCATGCAACATTCCATTAAATAACATGGACGTTCCCGAATTTAGAAATTTCTTAGAAAAATATACAAAACAAAACGTCGTTTCCCGGAGAACAGCTTCCAGAACGTGCATTCCAAAATTATACGAAGAAAATCTTCAAAAAATAAGAAACGTTGTTTCGAATAATTGTATTTGGTTTAGTGTTGACGAAACCACCGATGCTAAAGGAAGATATATAGCGAATTTTATTGTAGGTGTTTTAAACAGCAGTCCTTCTTCCAGTTATTTAATTGCTGTTAAACAACTAGAGAAAACCAACAATTTGACAATTTCACGTTTTGTCAATGAAACCCTTTCGTTACTTTATTTGCCAAATCAAATACCACCAGAAAGGATTTTATACATGGTGACTGATGGTGCCGCATACATGGTAGAAGCAGGTCAAAATTTAAAAATCTTTTTCCCAAATTTAATTCATGTAACTTGTTTGGCCCATGCGATGAGTAGGGTGGCCGAAGTGGTTAGAACAGAGTTTCCTTTAGTCAATAAATTAATTAATAACGGAAAAAAGGTATTTTTAAAATCACCACTTCGCGTCGAAGTTTACAAAGACTTGCTTAAAAATGTGCCCTTACCTCCACAACCAATTCTCACCAGGTGGGGAACGTGGATAGAAGCCGCTCTATTTTATTGTGAAAATTACAGTGAATTTAAAAATGTTGTTAACACCTTTGATTCAACTTCTGCTCAGTCTGTAGCAGATTGTCAAGATATTTTAAAGTGTCCGGAATTGCAACCTCAGTTGTCCTACATAAAGGCTCATTTTTCGGAAATTCCTAGCATCATTAATAAATTAGAAACACAAAACCTGCTTCTCACTGAATCTTTAGAATTAATCGAAAAATTTCATTCAATTTTGAATAAAAATAAAAATAAAATATGCAAAAAAGTTCGCAGCAAAATGGACGATTTAATTCAGAAAAACAGCGGACTTTCAACTCTGAATTACATAAAAAAAATTTTAAATGGAGATTTCTGAAGCAATGGCCACAATGACGAATGTTTTGCAGTTAAAAATTCACATTTATTTAAATATTGTCCAGTAACTTCTTGTGACGTAGAAAGAAGTTTTTCCAGCTACAAAAATATATTGGAAGATAAAGCGGCAAAATTTTCTCGTTGACACCATTGAAAAGCACATGATTATTTATTGTAATAAATAGGTTGTGTTATTTATTGATTTTACTTCTACCTGTATTTTTGTATATGCAAATAAAAAATGCAGTTTTAACTGAAAATAATAATGCGTTTCTATATTATGTAAGCCCTTTTCATTTTTTGAATGTTGAGTGTTTGTAACTAAAAATATGAAAATCTTTAATTGTATTTATCTTTTTCTTTCAACGAAAAATTACATTTGATGCAAAACGTGCTTTAACTCATATAATAATTACTGGTATTAAACTGCAGATTCAAATAAACATCAGATTTTCATATTAGGCACTAAATAAACAAACTAATTTTTTTTAGTGCGTATCGCAAAAGGTTACTGCATATTCTTGCATATATTGACGGTTTTATGCGACATATGTTAGTGCATATATGCACTATCTTTACAGCATATTTGCCCAACTCTACTAATAGGCAGCCTCCGTGCACTGAACTCCAGTGCTCTACCATGGCTGAATTTCTTAACAATATTGTAGTAAGTAAAACTATATAAAAGCGGAGAATTACACATCATCGGGATTATAAGGTGTTACACCGTTTTAGACAAGAAAGTGTTACGTGGATGTGTCATTACTTTTTTGGCGATGACAGGTTGGAAACAAGAGGTGGTGCTATACCAAATGAAGGCAAAATGGTAGGAGTAGGTAAAGATCTCGGTATTCATCAGTCTTCAGTATCAAAGGTTATTACAGATGTTATGAATACAATATATGGAAGAGCATCAGAGTGGATAAAATTTCCGCAAACAGACGACCAATTCAGAAATGCAAAATTGGAATGGCAAGGAAAATATGATTTCCTTAGTACGATAGGTGCATTAGATTGTACTCATGTTCGTATTAGGAAACCATCTTTACGTGGAGATGGAGATTAACAGAAAAGAATTTCCTAGTATTAACGTACAAGCTACATGCAATGCAATGGAAATTTTTAAAAGTGTGGATGCTTCATAGTCTGGATCAGTCCATGATTCAAGAATTTGGCGATATTCACAAATTTATCAAAATATACGTCAGAAAGAAAATATGGTACTCTTGGCCGATTGCAATTGCGTTTCCCAGGCTTTTAATTTAATTTTTTTGTTGCCAGTCCTGTTTGTATCAGCTTTTTTCTTGAGTCTACTTTTCATATTATTTATCTTTTTTAACAACTGAGAAATTGTTACAGCTTTGCATATAGGAGCAAGTGCTCCTATATACTTAAGCACGTGCTCGCTTTACAGAAACTATTTTTATTCATATCAAAACGAGTATGTTCTCCGGAGTAGAGGTATCTACTCCATACTGAATGCTCATACTCTGTAGTAGATGTCCAGAGCAAAGACTCGTTGTTATTCATACCACTCATTATCTAGCTAGCGCCTTACCTGAGTATGGCAATCTTCAGTGCCTTGTCAAGGTCTCGGGGTTTGAATAAGCGGACGTGTGGGTCTCGTTCCAGCAGATCTCTTGTAAAGAGTGTAGATTTAATCATTTATTGGCGCGAGAATATTTAAAACATAAACAGTATGGGACAGTATTAAAAGAATCTATAATTATATAAAACCTAAACCTAATTGTAACCCTTCTCTAGCTCTATGGGCCTATAAAATTTAAAAAAATGTGTTTTCAGTTTTGAAAATGTTTTGTCTTCACAGTTTTTATAGGGTTTCAATAATTTAGGTGCATAATAAAATTGTCTCCTTATATATATATTATAATAACTCAAAAGTAACAAGGCGATAAGGGTCATAATTTAAAAAGAAGTTGTAGCGGATACTATATTGAAGCTAGAAAGTACAGAAAAAAGGGTTGTATTTGTCCTAAGGTATTTTTCAAACCCCTTTATTAGATTTTAGAAAATTTGGTGTTGAAAACAAAATTCAACCAAGAATTCATGTCTAACTTCCGCTTCCGGTTTTGGGTTTGGAAAACTTATTTTCCCGAAGTATTATTGATTTTATTCCCCTCGTTCAAGTTTGATCAAAATCACGCATATATACTGCCAAACAGTCACAAACAAACATTTTTAACAACAAATTTGAGGCCATGAAATCGTTACTTCTCTATACTGAAAATATAGGATAATCAAAACTATGTTTTAGAACACAATTTTTCATAATTTGAAAAATATATATGATTTCGTATTTACCACGTCGAACAGATCAACAAAATGATACCAAAAAACCATACCCAACTTTCGTTTCCGGTTCTGCATCATTTCAAAACCCTGTTTTTCCGGCGATTTTTCTCGATAACCTGAGTATTTCAACTTTAATCAAGAATATTCTGGAAGTAATTGTATTCAGGGTTCAATAATTTATGAGAGGGATGAAACGTTGGGTTTTTCAATAATACGAGTCACAGGTCAAGCCTATCGGAGTTTATCGGACAGTTCATTCATTTGCAATGTCCAAGTCCAACGTTCAGTGCATCATAATGTTAATTTTATCGAGACACAATATCCACTTAAGTAATTACCCGTGCATGTAAATGAAGCACTCTTATTTCGTCTCGGCTGGTACACAGAAATATCAATTACAGTGCAAGCCTATTAAGGTTATTAAAGCTCGCCGCAGTTTCATATAAAGTGACACACGAAGAATGGTTGATAGAGGGCTTATGCAAAGCAAGAGCCGCGGCGCGTGTTAATTGTACCGTCAGCTGTAGGGCTCAGCCCCGCTTTGATAAAGTCCCCCCAAGAATGCCCCACTGCACCACTGTAGGAAAGCTGTCGCCCCGACAGGGTGCGATGTCTACAGGATAACATAATGCAAATGGGTTTAAGGGCTCTGATCTCAGAATAACGCGACCAATTCATATCTCATATCTTAGTCTACCATTTTGTAAAGGGACCATGTTTGTATTTAATGCTTTGTTTGTGCTGGTTTACTTCAGAAGTGTCAAATAGGAAAAAAATCCTCATAAGTTATTAATGCTTTTGTTAGATAACAATTGTTTAAGTTTCAATATTAAAATAAATAAACTGTTGGGATTTACACACGACTCTAGAACTAAGGTTATATCGCATTTGTTCAACATACTTAACAATTTATTTCTGAACTCCTATAAATTCTAAAATCGCTAATTTTATTTAAAAAAAAAATAAAAAAATATTAATGCCAGTATTGAACCATGGGGCTTTCAATGTTAATTTTTACGAGAATTAAATGTTTTAATTTTAAACTGATGTAGTGTCACTGCTCCCGCTTCATTTATGTCTACAAAATTTACATATCCGTAGTATCATGCACGGGCGTTACAAATCAGGGCTATTGAACCGAAAAGGGATGATATCAAAGCAAATATTCACCCCCAGTTTGATCTGCAGGCATGACAACCACTTCGAATTACGGATTGTGATTATTTGAATTTTCCATTTTACAGAATGCCGCTGTGTTTTTTGTGTTACGATTTAAACAAGAATCACTAATCTAAAATATGTTGGTTTCTACTGCAGTCGCGGCGTTAAAT
This sequence comes from Ctenicera cuprea, assembly GCA_958336395.1. Lineage (NCBI taxonomy): Eukaryota > Metazoa > Arthropoda > Insecta > Coleoptera > Elateridae > Ctenicera > Ctenicera cuprea. The sequence goes on along the minus strand of OY284492.1, from coordinate 40,449,289 downwards.
CAGGGTACTCTTAAGATAAAAAGTTGCTCAGAACTTGAGCTTCTGAATGAAAAAGTAAACAAGTAACATTCTAGCTCTTCTTCATGAGTAGTTCACGCCAAAACTGAAATTTACGCAGTGACGGTGAATTTTTAATGATTCGTGCAATTATTTGTTATGCACATTATTGAACGAACTCTACTCTAAACAGGAAGCAGTACATTTCCGTTGCAGTAGAAACCATTCACTTACTATTCAACACGGCCGGTGTAAATATCAATTGTTCCTCGAAGCATCGTATTATAGATAAAATTCTCGTTATTGAAAGCGTCAGCGACCTGAAACTTTACGCAGACTCAGACTTTAAGAAGATATTTTAACGGGATAACCAGTTTTAAAATGGGTGTTTTGTGCGACGTCACAATTCAGGAAGAAAACAATCAAGTACAACAAGAATCGTTCCTGCTGTCATTAAATGCGTGGAAGCTTTGATCAATGCAAGTAATCGAATAACTGTCTCTGAAGTAATAGAAAAACCAATAACACGTTTAATGAAAGCAGAAATGACTCTTGTTGGTGGATTGTCTCGAACAGTCTCACGCCCATTTTTAAAACGGTTAGCCCATTCAAATAGTTGTAACTTTTTGAGTGTACTTTTTGTAACTATAAACTGAATCTACGTAAAAATGGCAGCTTGTTTAACGCCTTCATTAAAGAAATTGCATTATAGTTCGCGGTTTCGCGGTACAGTACAGGCACATTTACATCGAACATGCTGACCACTGAACAGTTTCCATGATAACAGTTTTGTATTCTTTCCTGTTTAAATTCTTTATGTCACTGCGTTAATTCATGTTTTAACGCGAACTACCTTCGTATAATTTGTTACATTTTTTTGCGTTAAAACAACGCACCCACGCCAAATAAAAACACACAGGGTGTAACAGACCACCCACGCACTATATCTTACCGTTTAACTAATAGACCTACATGGATGAGATAAAAATATAATCCATACATATATAAAAGCACAAAGGTTTTTTTTCTCCCCTTCCTCCAGCGGCTACCGCTTCACCAATTTGGACCATTTTTTTTAAAATGAAAGGTCTCTATCCACAGATAGAACATGAAACATTTTTATATTTTTATTCTACGTCGATTTTTAATAATAATTATTTTAATTTATAATATATATGAAGGTCGGCTAGACGCGCGTCACTTGGGGCGCCATCTATAATAACGTCGCGTCTCATTATTGGAACTAATGTATCACGTGACTTGACATTTCGCCGGTTCTGTCATCGCTGTCTGTCAGTGCATTGTGCGCTGGGGTAACACTAGTATAATATAAATCGTACGTAAGGTATTCAGTAAAAATATTTATAAATTTTTTAGGGGCTCCGGAAAAGGTAGTTTTATTGGGGGGGGGGGGGGGAGGTTAGGGGAGTTTCTTGAGATTTTTAAATAGGAAGGTGGGTCAAGTCGTATCTTCTTTAAAAGGTATTTGGTACTGGTCGTTAAAGTCCATTAAATTAGCTTTCCAACGATGTGCTACATGAGAACAAAAAAAATGTTATTATTTTCTTTCCTTCTCAAAAGAGCGGGAACATTCAAAAGATATTATCTCAAAAATCTTAAATAGGGCGTGAGGCCAAGTGGTACCTTATTTTAAAGGTCCTATTAGACTGAATAAGTTTTGTATTTAAAATTTTTCAATATCTCTCACCGCTACAAAATGGCGGCTCAATTTATAAAAATTTACTTCCTATTATCGGATGAATCGCTCCCTCTACCGCATCTAATCTAAGGCAGTGAAACAGAATTTTTTTTGCCTATTTATAAAGTCTATTCACATAACATTTAATTCCACGTGCGAGTTGAAGTTGGACAACTCAACATCGCACTCGCACTAAACCTTTGTTATACTATGTGGGAAACTATTAATGCGTGTGTTGGTGGTTTGGCGAATAAGATGTGCACCGTGTCGTGATTATTTTAAAATTAAGATGGGGAGGCGGGCGATGGTAGTGTCACAACTTGTTAGTCGGAAGGGGAAAATAAGAGTGCATAGTCGAGACAGGAAAGTACAGGGTATCATAAAGGTTTAGTGTGAGTGCGATGTTGAGTTGTCCAACTCCAACTCGCATGTGGATTTAAATGTTATTTGAATTAGACTTTATAAATCAGTAAAAATGATGCGGTAGAGGGAGCGATTCATCCGATAATAGGGAGTAAATTTTTATAAATTCAGCCGCCATTTTCTAACGGCCAGAGATATCGAAAAATTTTAAAGACAAAACTTGTTCAGTTTAATAGGACCTGTAAAATGAGGTATCATTTTACCCCTTTTCCTATTTACGATTTTTGAGATAATATCGCTTAAATGTTCCCGCTCTTTTGAGGAGGAGAGAGGGTACTAACATTTATTTTTTGTCTAAATACCTCGTGTACGATGTATATAACAAATCTTTTAACCTATCCATGTAGGTTCAATGGTTTAGCCGTAAAAGATAGTGCGTGCGTGGTCTGTTACACACGATATTACAATTATTCAGAAAAGGCAGTTGCATGTTGGGGGCGTTGCAATTTATGTTGGGTATTTTATATTGTTACATAGGTTTAGCAGCAGATAGCTCTGCAATCGAAGTTTAAGTATTATATTTATTTCTTATAATCTTTGCCTTAAATTATCCATTTAAAACGATTTTATGTTGAATGTTTGGAAAATCAACTTAAAATTCAAGTATCAACAAAATTAATATTTCACCTCGTTTATAACGAAAATACGACTGAAAACAGAAAGGAGTCGATAGATATTCGAAATAATTAAGTTCGTAACTATAATTCTTACCGGAATTTTTTGTCCCAATATTAAATATCTTGCAAATCCAAAGGGTGTAAAACTGTAAAAACCCATGTAACCAGATCCCTTCCGCTAAACTGATGGGATGGTCAGCTTGTAGAGTAAGGCATGTCACTATCATCAGCTGCTGTGGATTACATATGTCGGGAAATGGATGTTCAGTAGGGTTTCTGTACAGATAGGGTATGGGGTGATGAAAGGGTAATGAGATGTGGTGATTGAGAGTGTTCAGTGAAGCAGAAACATTATCAAACATTAAAAATTCCTCGTTAAAAGTAGGGTCAGGCCAAGGATTTAGCTAATGGCTTAATTTATTGTCAAGCAAATTAAAAATGATCAATATAAAGTGACTATTTTGCAATTCCTACCAGTTTTTAATGTTACTAATGCATTTTATTAGTTATCATTTGCTAAATTTACCACAGGATTCTTGTTTAATTTTTACTTTCCTATACTTTCAGTATAGGGAAGTATTGATTTCATGCAAATTTTCAAAATCGAGATTTTGACGGAAATACATGTTTTGGGCTTCCAGGATCCTAAAAAAGTGTTTTTAAAAAAATGTCTGTCTGTGGGTGTGTGTGTGGGTGTGTGGGTGGGTAACGCTCATATCTCCGGAACGGCTGGACCGATTTCGATGTGCTTTGGAATGAGGAGGTATATCAAAAATTCATCGACAAAATAAGCTTTTAAAAAGAATCCGAAACCGGAAGCGGAAGTTAGACATGTTTTTTTGGTAGCATTTTTTTCAGAAATGGAATTTTGGAAATTTTAATACTGTTACTCAAAAACCAGTTGTTTGATTGGGATCAACTACATCTTGTTTGGTAGCCCCTTAAGGGTACTATACCATGAAATATCATTAATTTTGAAAATCGAAAAACCATCTCAATGGCACCACTCCTTAATTTTTAAAATTTTCAAAAAAAAAATCTCAAAAACTGCCCACACGTTTTTGTTTAAACTTTTTAAGCTGATAGAGATAGCCATCTGCTACAATTTTGTTTTTTGCTCATTGTTATAATTTCACTGTGACGCCCTCTATGAATTTTTGAAAATTGAAAATTGGTACCCTTTTATTTATTTAACGGGGGTCAATAAAATATTTCTGTTAATGTGAAAGACCTCACCATTAATAGCAAAATCCGAATATCATATTTTTTTGATAATTTAATATTTAGGGGGGCTACTATTCCCCCTCCCCCAAATTTTTTCGATAAAAAATTAAAAATTTGGTTTCTTGTTTTGTTTGCTCTGGGAGAATCTTTTTACAAAAAATCAAAAAATCGAATTTTTTGCCCCTTAATAATCTTTTTGTCCTTAGAAGAATTTCACATACTTTCTACAGCAGTTGTATTCTTGTACGTACTAGTCGTTTAATGTTCAGTGTTTTTTATTTTAATAGATAGACTTGCAAACCCAAGAGCAAAGTTGTAGGGCAAATTCTTCTCGATTGTATTTAAGAAAAAAACTTGAGTTTCCAATTTTAATATGGCGGCCACGGTAAAAAATAACTTTTTTTTAATGGAAACGTAGCAATTTGGATTTAAAATCAGAAAGGTTTTGAAATTCTAAATACAAATTAATAAGAGTAATTTCTTGCGAAAAATAATATTTCTCGAGTTATTAATATATTTTCAAATATCAATTTCCGCCCTTCCGTTGATTCAGCCCGAATATTTTACCCAACCTTATGCTTGCAGCGCAGCTGTCGGTCTTTCTTCAACCGCTTCAAGATGTTACAACTTATAAGAACTATTTACTTTAACTAGTCGTGTCTAGACAGGTGTATATCGAAAGTGTTGGAAAATATAAAACAATGTTAATTTATAAGTATAGGAAAGTCCAGGCGAAGTGTTTCGCTCATTTTTTTAGTCGATACAGTTAGTTGCAGCTTGCAGGTAGTAAGCTGTAAGATTTTTAAACGGAACCGGAAACGGAAATTAGACATGCTTTTTGGTGTAGATTCTTGTATAAACACTTTTTTGAAATTTTGTAGTAAATCTAACGGCAAATCTTAAAAATTAAGGCCGCTATAATTTTTGAAAATTTTTGGTTTAATGGCCGATTACTTAAAATCAAAATTTGCAATGAATACAAATTGTCATATTATTTAATAGCCATGAATAAGTAAAATCAAATGATGTACACACATTTTTGGAAATATGAAAATTGTAATAATGCTAGCTTCTCAAAGTTTTGGAAATTTTCAAAAAACTATTCCTCAAAAACTATTTCTTTACTTTTATAAATTTTGTGATCCGATAGAGCTTGTAGTGAACTACAAATTTATTTTTTAATAATTTCCCGAATATTATTCTGACGCTCCTAAGGAATTTTTGAATAATTTAAAATCGATTAATTATTTATTCAAAAACGCAAACACCGATCGTTATAACCTTTTATCTACGACTGCTTGCATAGGGACTTATTATGTCATTCATTTTCGTTAGGTAATGATGTTCATTATGGCACTAATGTGAAATGAGTTATGTAATGAATTCATTACCCAACTCATTTTATTTACACAAACAAAACTGAAGGTTTGTTTATAAGAAAACTGGCTGGTTGTCATAGTATTCAACAAACTGAATCTATCTCGTTCCTTTGATTTTAAAAGTGACGTTTGCAAATAAACTAATGCAAAATGTCAAATATCATTTCAAGAAAAAAAGTTCGATTGTTAACCAATTTTGAACAGCCGTAGATAAAATTTTGTATGTCACACGTGGGGTAATGCATTATTATAGCACTCGTTTGATTACACAACTCGGTCTACGACCTCGTCGTGCAACTTTCAAACTCGTGTTATAATAACGCCTTTGTCCCACTAGTAACATCAACAACTATAAACAGGTCTATAGCGTATATGAAATAGTTTATTAGAATTTAAAAAAGAATTTAACTATATTAAATATTATGAAAAAAAAAACACGATCATTTCTAATGTAAACAGCGCCTTTTCCGGAAGTGACGTAATTTTAACTATGCCTATCAATTAGCTCTAGTTTAAAAATGTATTTTTTTCCATATTTTTGATAACTCTTTTTTTTAAAGAATCACGAAGCCGTGCGTCAGCACGACCCCATGATTCCCATTCCACCCCCTTACCCGGGCTCAGCACACTAAGTGCTCTTCACCGGTTTAACATGCCCCACCCCTGAAGACATGCAACCCAACATACACACCTACATACACCATCCATGGACCCGTCGGATTTAACTTATTCAGAAAATTTACCGACGAGCAGTGGACTCGAACCAACTGCCATTGGGATTCTAGTTTCAAAGCCTGGGACTTTAACACTAGACCACCCGCCGGCCCTTGATAACTCTTCAAATAGAAGTGGTTATAACTCGTTGTGGTCTGAAGACGTAAGCGCAATATGTAGCTAGTGCCAACTCCTTTAGTTTGGAGCGTATGCGGTTCTACCGGCTGTAGATCACTTATTGGAGCGAGAATATTTACAATGTAAAAAGTATGAGAAAGTACCAGCGACATGTTTTGCCTATTTTTTATGTTAATATTTCCTGTAGTTTCAGTACCTATAGGAAAGTATTGATTTCATGAAAATGTTCGAATTCGAGATTTTAACAGAAACATGTTTTAGACATTTAAGAACCCAAAAAACTGTTTTTGATGAGTTTTGGAATGTGGGGGGTATATCAAAAATTCCCGACAAAATAAGCTTTTAAGAAAATCCGAAACCGGAAGCGGAAGTTAGACACGTTTTTTGATATCGTTGTTTTCGGATAACGATTTTTATTAACTGAAAACTGAATTTAATAGACGACCTTGTGGAAAATCGAAAGCTTTTTTCGAACTTTTTAGCTTACAAATGGCGCCCGCTACGATTTGTTGACAGTTTTGAGTTTTATGCCTTATTAGTCAAAAACCAGTTGGCAGATCGGAATCAAATTTTATATCGTAATAGCCCTATAGAGACACAATCTTACTGTGCACAAACATTTTCAAAACGATAAAAACTATGACCTGATAATATTTTCAGTTTTGGATATTTTGAAAAAGGTATTGCCTCAAAAACTGGCATACGATTTTTTTAAATTTTTGTAGGTTTATAGAGCTAGAGATGATCTACAATACGGTTTGTGTTCCAGTTCGCTAATTTCTCTGTAACACCTTCTATGAATTTTTAAAAACCAAAATTTCTATCTTTCTAAATAAATAAATTGATTGTTTGATTTTTTAGAGAAAGATTCCTTGATATTAAAGAAAGCCAGAGATGATATAGCAAACTCACCACCCAAACCTATGATGAAAGGGGGGAAATAACCCACGCTAAATAATGCGGGCTACCAATGCAGCGGATCCGGGTTCGATTCCCGGCCCGGTCGTTTTCCCTCGCAAGGCAACGGGAAACCAGCGAGGTGGTTTTTCCCCAGGAAAACCTCTCTGGAGAAGAAGTGCATGCACTTCCTGTGGTTCGGAGCGCACGTTAAACTGTAGGTCCTCTATGTCTGTCTGTGCAAATTATCTATCGCCGCGCACCAAACACAGACATAGGAGAGAGGTAGCCAACGCCCTGAATAGGGTATAGCACTATAAGAAGAAGAAGAAATAATGCTAACGTAAAATTTAAGTTCTGAATCTCATTCGCCTATACCTTATGGACAGATTAGCTCAAACAGAAATGTTTTGTCGGCCCCCGCCGCGTTTATTAAATAAAGAAGCAATTTTCAAAAATTCATAGAAAGCGACACAAAAACTTAATTGAGAGGACACAAACCAATTTGTAGCACATTGCTAGATCTATGAGCTTACAAAGTTTAAAAAGATCGTGTACCTATGGTTCTTAAGCAAAATTGTTTTGATAATTTTTTAAATTTTGGTGATATTTTTATTTCACAATTTAAGTTTGTACATTGATTGTCTGACACAGTAGCATTGTGTTTATGTAAAACTATTATCATACATCGTACCGGCCGCCATTTTAAAGCTAGAAAGTTTGGCAAAGACGCGTTAGATTTGCCCTAAGGAGCCTAATATTCTATTTTCGTTTTCAAACTTAAAACAATCTATTTCCGAAAACAAATGCTACCAAAAAAACAACTTCCGTTTCGGCATTCATTTTCTTTAAAGCTTGTTTTCTCGAAGAATTTTTGATATAACCCTGCATTCCAAAACGCATTATAATCGGCCCATCCCTCCAGGAGACATGAGACGCACCACCCACACACCCACAAACATACCCACCTACCCACAGACGGTTCAAAACATATGTTTCCGTCAAAAGGTAGAACACAGTATACTTATATATACAGTAGCGAAAGTAAAGGTCATTTATGGTAATTATAGCACCAAGCGGCGAACAAGTTACACTAAAATCTGACAGCTGACGGAAGTAGTGTTTCTCTGCATTTTGAACGTTATAAGAACAATTTTCAAGTTGTTTGCCAGTGTTTTTATAAAAATGTGATTAGTGATATACCAATTTATTATGAGAGTCTCGAAAGGGAGCGCATGTTCCGCCGTAAACTGCGAAAACAACAAAGGAAAGAATCCTAACCTTAGTTTTTTTACATTTCCCAAAGATCCAAAAAGGTAATAAATTCTAATAAATATTAATACATTAAAGTTTGACTTTCTCGTCGTTCTAGATCAAAACAGTGGTTTGTAAACTGTAGACGTGAAGATTTACGTGAAAAGGAGGTGGGATATTTGAATAAAAACTGCACTTTGTGTACGCTGCATTTTGAAGATTCGCAGTTTATAAATGTTAATAAATCATATTACTGGCATTATCTTTGTATTAGTTAAAAACCATTATATAATGTAGCTCGTAATTTTTCTGTTTTGCTTATTAAAAATATGGTAACAACAACGTACTGGATTAGAATTTAAAACCCGCCATAATTTAAACGATAGTTTAACTTGTCGACCGCTTGGAGCGCCACTAGTTATAGCTTACCAGGCGTTATATGGGCGCTTTCGCTACTGTATATATAAGTATACTGAGTATACTGTGGGTAGAATTCAAAAAAGTTCATGAAATTAATACTAAAAGTATAGGACAGTAAAAACGTAAGTTTGGCTTGTTTATAAAAAGTAATTTTTTGCACTACCGGCAGTAAAAGTACTAATTTGATTCCTTTTTTTCGAGGACTAAAGTGTCAGTTTTAACGTCGGAGGGATTAAATATTTTCAAAAGTCCCAAGGGATTAAATGTATATAAATTGCTAAATTACCGAGTATGTTTTGTCACCATCAGAAACTACGATTTTATTTTGATATTGTAACAAGCTGGATTGTCATGTTGACAGCATATTTTAAAATTTCAACTATTTTGATTTCAAATTATTCAAAAGTGCAAAAAATAGCGTATACCACAGGAGTGAGGTGCTTCATTCAATCCCTCATGTGATTAATGCCCTCGCTCCGCTACGCTACGCTCAGGCAATGAAATTTCACACTCGGAATTAAACGAAGCATTTCAGTCTCTTGGTATATAATATTCTTCTTCTTCTTCTTAGTCGTAACTCGATTCCGAGTATCGTGACCCCTTATGTTACTCATAGTTGATAACCGCCCGCCATGTTTCCCTGTCTTCTGCTGTTCTCATTACCTCGGTCATAGATAGATTAGTGAGATTTTTTATTTGACCTATGAATCTCACGGGTGATCGACCCCTTCTTCTTTTACCATCAACTTTGCCTTGTATGCACAGTTTTTCCATCCCGCTTCATCTTATTAAGTGGCCAAAGAAGCGTAGTATATGACGTTGAATTGTCGGTAGTAGTCGCTGGCTGGTGTCAATTTTTAAATCTCTTAAAATGGAGAGGTTGGTTCTCCGCGCAGTCCAAGGAATTCTAACATGCGTCGGTAACAAATCACCTCAAAAGTATCAATTCTTCTACGGCACGCTGCGTTAAGTGTCCAGGATTCAGAGCCATATGTAGCAATAGGAAATACTAGGAAGCCTATCAACCTTTTCTTTGTTTGTTTTGTAATATGGTGGTCTTTGCAAATTTTGGTCAGTTGAAATAATACCGATTTTGCCATGCCTATTCTTCTTTTTACCTCTTCTTCTACCGGTGTTCGAAATGCGTACCCCGAGGTAAATAACTTCAGTTCTTCTTGGTATGTCCCGAATATTTTCAAAATTTTGAGGTAGGGTGTTCGCTCTATCTACTACCAAAATACAGTTCTTTGACCGATTAAGTTTAAGACCAGCTTCTTCACTGTATATTTCAATCCGCTGTAAGATTTCCGCCATATCTTCTTCTGAACTAGCCAAAACTGTTGTGTCCTCGGCATATCTTAGATTCGAGATCTTCTGGCCACCTATCGATATACCTCCGTTCCAATTCTCTGTTTCTTTGCGGATAATCCATTCTCCATATATGTTAAACAGGATGGGAGAGAGAACGCAGCCCTGTCACCTTTACTGATGGTGAAGCTCTCTGATGTTCCGTTGTTTATTAAATTCAATTGTTTGTCTAATATTAACAAGTTGATCTCAGGTTCCTTTACCGGGGATAAAACCGGCTTGTTCTTGAGAAATTTGTGGAAGTAGACATGGCTTTTGCCGCTCTTGAATTATGTAGAGCATTATTTTACTCGCATGGCTTATTAAAGCTATTGTTGTATGATTTTCACAAACATCTTTTGCCCCTTTTTTGTGTAACGGAATGTACACCAACCCGCCACAGCCTGTCCCAAGCCAGGTTGAAAAAGGGTGAGGGGGAGGAGTAACAACCTCTTTAAAAAACCAGGTTTCAGCTGGCCCGGCTGATACCACCCTGTAAGGGCCCCGCTCAGGGTTACAGATAAAATCGGTGAATAGACCATAAGCGCGACGTTGGACCAATCTCCCACTCGCTATTACTAGCTAACAAGATTCAGAGAAAATTTAATATGCGCGACTAAGGAACATGAGATGGATATGGATGGATAAGACTCGAAGATTTACCTCATAACTAAAATAAAATGGATAGCACAACTAATACGCGAAGCCTCGGAACTAGACGGAACCAACAAAGACGACAAGCAAGAAATGGAATAAGATTCGGAACATGGAATATTACCACGCTGACAGGAAAAGAAGTAGAGGTGACAGAAGAAATGCAAAAATACAAAAGCATTTCTGGACCTTAAAGCCGCTTTCGACCAGGTGCCGAGGGAACAAATATGGAAGGCCCTGGAAAAATTACAAGCAAGTCCCAAACTGATAAGAATAATAAAGAGCATGAATAAAAGATCAGTAGGAATAGTTAGAATAAACGGAGAAAAGTCAAAGGAATTTAACACGGAAAAAGGCATAAAACAGGGAGATAGCCTAAGCCCCTTACTATTCGTAGTGTACATGAACAGCATAATAAGGAAAACAAAAAATGAAATAAGAAAATCAAGATTAGGGTATTACGACATGAACCCGACATACACACAAGACCTAATCTATGCAGACGATATCCTGGTAATGGCAACAAACACAAGACAGTTACAATACAACATAAATATATGGAAACAAAATCTGGAGGAAAAGGGAATGGAAATAAACACACAAAAAAGTAAATTACTACATATTAAGAAAAACGACAGAGAAGAAATAGAAGAACCCATTTTCCTCGATGGAACACAGCTACAATATGTAGAAAAATATGAATATTTAGGTGCATATATAAAAAATGACGGAAGAATAGACGATGAAATCAATAATAGAATAAACAAAGCAAATAACATATATTATCAGATAAACAATACCATCATAGGAAAGGAAGAAATTAGCATCAAGGCAAAAATGCACCTTTATAAAACAATATTCACCCCGACTCTGATATATGGAGCAGAGACTTGGGCAATAATAGATAAGCATAGATCAAAAGTAACTGCACCAGAGATGAAATACCTCAGAAGAGTCTTGGGAAAGACAAGGAGGGATAGGATAAGGAACAACAGCATAAGGGAAGAACTGGACCAACAGCCTATTGTTCGCGAAATTGAGAACAAACAATTACAGTGGTACGGACATGTACACCGCATGGACATCAAAAGATACCCAAAACTGATAATGGAGACAAGAATGGAGGGAAGAAGAACTAAAGGCAGACCCCGTATACAATGGGAAGACAATATCAGGCAAACGGCTAGTATAAGAGGAAAGAATATGAGAGAGGAAAACCTATAGGAAATGGATATTGGGCCCAACGCTGCGAGGCATAAATGGGAAACGAGAAAGAAGAAGAAGAAGAAGAAGAATGTACACTGATTCCGTCCACTCTGTTGGCCATCTTCCGTTTAACCATATTTAATGTTAAAGTGGGAGTTAGTTATGTAGAGACCGTTCTCTGCGCAAAAGTCTAAGAGCATTTCTCCCCGCCCATTTCAGTTGCCAATGCCATATTTTCCTGTATATAATATACTAATTTTATATAAGTATGGGAAAATACAGGCGAAGTAATATCGTTTTTTGAACTAAATTGTGACCTTTTAAAATTTTGATGGGATTGGTAGGAAAGAGTGCATCTCTACTTTACCATCAAACTTTTTCTGAGTTTTCACAAGGCTCCTTTTTTCAATATTTCCGCTGAGCAGAACGATTGAACAGATGATTGTTTGGGATACCTAAACCAGCCGCATATACAATAATTTTTGTTACAGGTTAATTCGGAATTAGAGTAAATAAAAATTTTACAAAATATTTTACTTCACAGTTTTCATGGTTTTAAAAATTAAAACAAAAACATAGCAGCAATGTGCTTCCGTACAGCTACTGCAATACCAAATTCGACTCCGATTTTTCTCGTTTTTGGGTACTAAGGCGTTAAAAAAAATTTTAGCGGTCGCCATTTTGAGCTAGAAAGTTATAAAATGGCTATATTTGCACTACAATCTTTTTTATCAGATTCCATTTTCAGAATTAAAATATTCTTTTTCCGACGACAATATGCTACCAGAAAAACGAGTCTAACCGCCGTTTCTAATTTCCAATTTTACAAAAAGCTTATTTTGTCGATGCATTTTTGATATACTCCTACATTCGAAGCTCATTGAAATCGGCCTATCCGTTCGGGAAACATAAGCCGCACATACCCACATACATGTATTGAATTCATACAAATTTTAGAATTCGAGTATTTCATGAAATAAATTAGGCAGAAAGCTTTGACTGGATGTTCCCATACTTCAAAATTTTGACTCTCATTTTCGAAAGTATTTTTGCATCAACATTGTAGCCCCAAACTTAGTTACCTACAGCTGATTAGATGCGCTTCGGACTTCGGATCAAAATCGCTGTAAAAGCTTTATTTAACGAGTTCTCAAAAATATACAAAAAATGAAAAACATATATTTTAGCGAAAGCTAATTGATAGCTGTAGTTAAAATCACGTAACTTCCCGAAAATGCGTTGTTGCAATTAAAAATTATAAATTTTTTCCTAAATTTTAATATGGTTAAAAATTCTTGCTAATCCTAATAAGCTACTTCATATAGACTGTCAAACTGTTTAAAGTTTATAACAATTCGGGTTTGGGTTTTTGAATAGATTAATCAATTTCAAAAACTCCTGGAGGGCGTCAGAGTAAAATTTAGGAAATTAGTAAAAAATAAATTTGTAGTTCATTACAAGCTCTATCGGCTCAGAACGTTTTTAAAAAAGGGCATGGGCAGTTTTTGAGGAGTAATTTTTTGAAAAAGTAAACAACTTTGAGCCGCTAGTAAATTTACATTTTTTATATTCCAAAAAATATTTTTACATCATTTGTTTATACTTATTAAAGGCTATCAAATAATATTACAATTTGCATTGATTGCATATTTTGTTTTTGAGTAATCAGACATTAAAGTTAAAATTTTCAAAAATTTGTAGCTGCCTTCATTTTAAAGATACAGCATTTGAAAAAAATTTGATTTCTTTTTAGATGCATCACAACGCTATGTATTTAAACACCAAAAAATTTTTAGTAAATAATCTATACCAAAAAACACGCCTAATTTCCGTTTCCGGTTCCGATTAACGACCTTACAAAGAACTACCTGCAACTAAAAAACTTCCACACGCCAAATCGTATATTAGGCAAGGGGTTCCGAGATATAGGGAAATGAACGCACCCACCCACAGACAGACATATTTTAAAAACAACTTTTTTGGATTCCTTGGACCCCAAAACGCGTATTTCCGTTAAAATCTGAAATTCGAACATTTGGATGAAATCATAACTTTCCTTACTTTAGTAGAAATATAGGAAAGTAATTAATCACTGTAAATATATTGCTACACCTAAAAATTAAGTTGATAATCGTATTCTACTTTCACCCATGAGTATTCTATCTTGGGACAGAAAAATTGTTTATAAGCCCCCATTTATTAAGTAAACGGGCATGAATTTTCGATTTTCGATTATTCATAGAAGGCGTTACAGAGTTATTAGCGAGTTCACAGTTCACACACCAACCAAATTTCAGTTTATACCCTAGCTCTATGAGTTTATCCTATTCCAATCGTTTTTGAGTAAGTACTAAGGCGATAAAACGAAAATTTTCAAAACAAATTCTAGTGTTCGCCATTATGCCAGAAAGTTCTAAAAAAGCGTTTGATTTGTCCTAAAGCTTTATATCAGATTCCGGTTTTAAATTTTAAAAAATTAACCTAAAAAACATATCTAACTTACGCTTTTGGTTGCAGATTTTTTAAAAGCTTATACACATACATGAAATCGGGCCATCCGTTCAAGAAACGCTTCCGTGCACCAGCCCACAGACAAACGTTTTTGAAATAATAACCATTTTGAGTTTGTGGAGCCCCAAAACATCTATTTTGACTTCAACGTATCATTTACTAAGTACTCAAAACTGAGTTACTGGAAGGGGTAGTTATATTTATTTGAAAATAATGAAACCATAAATATTATGAAGTGAAACAATTTTTAATATTTTGGAAGTTTTCAAAAGATATTTCTTAAACTGGCTACATGATCTTTTTTAACTTTGTATGCCCATAGAGCTGGACCCTCTATCAATTTTAGAACAACGGGAAAATCAGGGAAAATTAGTTCCTTTTTATTGAACCTCCGAGCCTAAATTTTTTTAAATAGGCAACACGCAATGCAACCCCCAGATCACTATGCATTTTTACCATTTTTTTTTAAATTGAGATCAGAGTTGTTTTACAGTACATGTGTCTACTAATGATTAAGTACAAATTTAAGGTTACTTTCATAACTCAAATTTAATATTTGACAACAATAACTACAATAATTTAATAGGAACATAGTACAAAAACTAACGAAGCAGGTGTTCAAATTGCCTTCCCCCTTCGTTTTCGCAGAGTATAATTCTTCTATGCATCGAACCTCTAACACGAGCTAACATTTCCGGTGTGATAGAGCGACAACATACAATTATCCTTTCGCGTAGATGTTCTTCATTTCGAATGGGCACTTCATAGACATCATTTGTTACTTTACCCCACAAAAAGAAGTCTAGCGGAGTCAAATCGGGACTACGGGCAGGCCAAGGATGCGATGCACCTCGTCCAATTACGCGTCCCTCAAAACGTTGGTTAAGATAATTTCTCACATCTTTATGAAAATGCGGAGGTGCACCATCATTTAAAAACCACATGCTATTCCGTACATTTTGAGGAACTGTTTGGAGGAGAGCCGGTAGTTTATTAATTAAGAAATTTAAATACATTTCACCATCTAAATTTCCATTAAAGAAATGTGGACCTATTACAAAATTGCCAATAATACACCACCACACATTAAGAGAAAAAATTCTCTGAAAATGGGTTATCCTGATCCTGCGGGGATTGTCTTGGGCGTAATAGTGGCAGTTATGTCGATTAACCACGCCGTTGTTTGAAAACCTCGCTTCATCACAGAATAATACCATACTTAAAACTTCCGCATTGCCGTCTAAGAAATTGACAATACCTATCCCTATCTTCAAGATTGTGTATGGTATAAACATGGTAGGGGTGAAATTTGTTCGCCTTAAGAATATTGAAAACACAACCTTTGCCTATGTTTAAGGCATTTGCAATCGCTTTTTGACTTGTATGGGGTTTATCCGTAACCATTTCAATTACAGCTACTTCGTTATGTTCAACTGTAACTTGCCGTGCCCTTACTTTTGGTTTTGAAAATTGCCCATACTCTTGTAAATTCAGAAGAAGCATTCTAAATGTTTTGTCTGTTGGAATTCGTCTACCTGGAAAGTGTTGCGTATACAAAGTAATGGCAGCAATTGCATTTTTTCGACATTCATCCAGAATTAGAAGCATGTCCACTTTGTCAGCGTTGGAATACATTTTGCACCAAAGATTAGTGATCGATAATCTTTGTTTTGCACCGTTCAAGTAATGTGGCTTAACGAATTTGATTAGGAAACTGTCAAGTTAATGCAAACATGATTGCTCTGATCCTAATTATAGAAATATTGTTTTAAATTTAAAAAAATTTATACTCGGAGTTTTAAAATGGGCACTCTGTATATAAAAATTGGTTTTTAGACCCCACTTTAGTACCCATGCAATTCTGCCCCACTTAGTAGTGTTGGATTACACTATTTCCGTTCTTTGAAAAAACAAAATAAGTATTCTCCTCCTTTTTAAATCACAGCTACTCCCAACCAGTAGAACTACAACAGAGCAATATCAGTTTCACAATGTAATTTTTAGGTGATAATTTACAACACTAAATTTAATTTTAAGAAAAATACCTTAGGAACATCATGATTAATTCATAATGAATTAGAAACATAAAAATGGATACAAATTTTCATTTTAGAATATTTATTTTGTACGGAATTTCAGTTAATACACATTTACAATGGTTTTAATCAATGTTGTGTATTTAAAATTATTATGAACAAAAACTCCAATCTATAACAAAAGTCATAACATACTTATAGTGCAGTCACTTGACTGTATTAAGAATAACCTGCGTTGTATAAAAATATACATTTAACAAAAGTATTTGAGAAGCTTCGAAACAAAAATATACTGCATTATGCATCGTCTCCATCATCTCCTGTGGCCCCCTTTGCTTTCTTCTTTTTCTTTTTTTTCTTTTCAGATACCTCAGCTTCTTCGGGTTGTTCAACAGGCAATTCTTCACTTTCTGATTTCTTCTTCTTCTTCTTTTTCTTTTCAGATGTCGGTGTTTCTGGAGCTTCTTCTGCAGCTTGTTCCTGCTTCTTCTTTTTCTTCTTTTTATGTGTTACTCCTCCTATATAACAGTAGCAATGTTTATATGAAAAGCACCTTAAACAATAAATATATACAAACCTTCATTTTCTTCTTCTTCTTCTTCAACTTTAACACTGGTTTCGGACTCATCAGCTTGCTGCTTCTTTGCTTTTTTCTTCTTCTGTTTCGGCGTCGCTTCTGATTCATCTTTAACTTCAGTTTTTATTTCTGATGGTCCTTGTGATTCTGAACGTTTTCGTTTCCCTGATGGTAAAGTCGAATCAGCAGCAGCAGGATAATGTTTAATTTCACTAAAATGTTTATATTAGTACTACGATTATTTTAACCGATACACAACATACCTAATACCGTGATATTTCTCGAATTTAGCTTTAGCTTTTCCTGTTCCACTAATACGCTTCAAATTTCCTTCTTCCAAAATTCTTAGCCTTGCTTCTAACTTGGCTTTATGTTCTGCTCCCAGAGTAAAACTGCTGTCTTCACCCAGAGCATCAACACGTGTGCAAAGTGATGCTTTTGCAGCCAACATTCGAGACATTTTTCCCTTATTTTTAGTACTACTTTGCCCAATTAACTGCGCATGATAAATAAGACCGTATTTAGGAGTATCTTTTTTCGTCTTCAAGGCTCTAAACAAGGCCTTTTCTGCACCTAAAATCTGCACAGTTGAAGCGGGATGTTTGGCCAAATTTATCAAAGAACCTGCATGGGATATTAATCGAGCACCGACTAAATCACCTACCAGGACAGTTAAATTCGGAGCCATTGCCATCATACGTGCTTTTAAATAATCATATAACTGAGAGCGGTAACTTGTAATTTCGATAACTTGATCACATAAGTTTTGAATGTTTATTATATCATCTTCTGAAATTTCCGTACCCATAGAAATTTCTGCAGCTTCTTTTACTTGTTCTTCGAGATCTTCAGGTAAAATATCTGATAAATCTGAACTACCAGCATTATCACGTGTACCTATGATCTTGACAGTTTTAACAAATCCAATGTTATCGGTGATGATTTTTCCCAATTCTGGAAAGTGCCAGCCGTACCATTCACGACACCTCATAATGTAATTGTTTAATTCCTTATCTAAATCATCTAATAACGAAACGGCTTGAATAATCATTGTATCTATTTTATCGGGCGAAAATTTTAATTTGTATCTTGATAAAGAATGTGCTAAGCCTAACGCCATTGCTGTCATTTCCTTTTTGGGTAGACCGGCAAGCAAACTCTCACTTTGCGAGCGTATACAACGCATTAATTCTTGTACAGCTGTATTTGAAACACACTGTAAGTTAAGTTTATCTTTGATAGCATTCCCTAGCTTGGCATCGGCTACAAGAAGTTGATTTTGAACATTATCATCAACAAACTTTTTCAGCATCTTTTTGAGGCATTTTGAAAGTTTTCCCTCGACTGCAGCTGTTGTTGCAGCAAGAGCTTCTGTTGTGTCTGCGAATTTTTCGAAGTGTTTGAGCTTGACACTAAAACGAAGTTTCAGTTGTAATTAATTACAATTACAATTAATGAAAGTACATTAACTGGGTATAAAATAAATAAAACATGTAGCATTAAACTTACACTTTGCTTGCAGCTTCTGGTGATTCGAAATCATTGTAAAGATTTTCTGTTTGTTTAAGTTTCTTGTCATCGAGTAGCTACAAAGCATGGGAAATAGAGGTTATGTTAAACAAAATAATTTTATGAATTAACTGTTAATGATTTACCTTAAATACAGCATAGCCAGCTGGTGTTTCAAATAAAACCAGCATTTTGCTTGAAACTATCGAAGTTTCACAACACTATTTGATAAACTCTTCAAATTTAATTTTTATTTAAAAACAGGCATCGACTCGAAGCCTAACCTCAAACGCAACATGCCATTTTTTTAAACGGAAGCGGATATGATTTGATAGGGAATGGATGAAGTTGGTATGGATTCTACCAACTGCCTTTCGGAATGAAATTATATGGAATGTGTGGTAGAAAATCACTGAACTAGAAAATGGTATATCATGTATGCGACTGTTCTACAATTGCATGAGCGAAAGAAAAGCTTTTGAGAACGTGTTGCATACGATATTTTTGCTACGCGATTGTCAAAAGTGAAGAGAAGTTACAACTATAATTGGAAAAAATTAGAAAAACGATTTTTTGAAGTTTAAATTTTATTAGTATCTGACAGTATAGATTTGATTTTTTTCTATTGCTGTTGCTATGGTTTAAATAGATTTTTTCTTCAAACGTAAAATAATTAGGTCATAATTTGACTGAGGTGGCTGCGGAAAAATGCAACTTTTCCGCCGGCGACAGTTTTACTTTTCCTTTTTCCTCCATGGAGGGAAAAGTGTTGCTATGGAAACGCTAAAATAATAACACACAACAATGATAATACGAATTTGAACGTCATTTTTATTTGTCAAACTAATATTAAACGTGCAATTTGTCAATGTTGCATTTTGAAAATTAAAACCATGCAGTACTACAAAAACATGGCAGCTTTATAATACATATTTTAAAGCGTTTGAAGAAAAAATAGCATATTTAATTTGGAGGAGAAGTGACTTTTCATGGCTTGCCTTCTATTACCCGCCTCACTACGTTCGGCGGGTAAACTCAGGCGCGCCATGAAAAGTCATACTTCTCCTCCGCTTAAAATAATATACTATTGCTTTAAACTTTTTTTCACGGTAGTGTTTAATAGCTGTTTACAATATAAGTGTTGAAAGTGAGATTCTATTTTGTTAGGGGAGAATTCGTTTTTAACCGAATAAACAGCAACGTGTCGTTTTTAACTGCGTAAATGGCGCCTGGGTGTTTTCAGCTGAGAAAATTTGAATGTATGTCGACTGTGCAACCAAAACGTACTTTCTTGATTATAATAGCTACACCAAACAATTAACTAAACAAGGATTATATCTTCATTTCTTAATCGTGAAATAATCTATTCAAATACCATTCTTGATTATATTTTTTTCAGGATAAATAACATGGATATTGTCTCGAAGAATTCAATAAAGCAAACCTCAAGCAAGAAGTACAGAAATTTATACAACAAGAAATAGGCATAAACGCAGAGATAGAAGAAGCGTACAAGGTAGGAAAGCCGAAAACAAAGGCGACCATAGTAAAAATACAGAACTTTGACCAAAAACTACAAATATTAAAGCAAAAAAGCAATATAAGAGATGCCGAGGTGTATATAGACTCTGACTTAACCCCAGACGAACAAAGAATACAAGCAGCAATTAGGAAAGTGGCCAGAGAAGAAAGAGGAAAAGGCAAGACAACTAAAATAGGATACAGGAAAGTAGAAATCAACAAAATAAAGTACGAGTGGTCGAATGCAGAGGGGAACTCTCTGATAAAATCAAAAAATCAGGGGCCAAAAAACTAGCTATATATCCAAAAGACGGATTCTTTAAGACGAACACTGCATCAAACAAGGCAAAATCCACGGTTAAACGAACTAAAGAAGAAACAATTAAACTAGCTACATGGAATCTACAAGGACTAAACAAAGAAGGAAGTAAGAAGCAACTGACACAGGAACTAAAAAAATATAATTTAGATATACTAGCCGTACAGGAAACGAACATAAAAGGAATAGCAATAAAAAAATACGAAAACTACATCTGGTGTTTAGGAGGAGGGGAAAAAATTGGCTTGGTACAGGCTTCATAATAAAAAACGACTTAAAAGAAAAGATTCTAGACTTTAAGGTGATCAATGACAGAATAAGCATAATAAGATTAAAAGGAACGTTCAGGAAAACGACAATAATTAATGCCCATGGCAGAGGACAAAGATGAAGACCTAAAGCAAGAATTTTATGATACAAGAAAACGCTGTAAACAATATAGCAAATTTTGATGTAAAAATTATAATAGGCGACTTTAACGCACAAATTGGAACTGAAGAACGTAATAGAGAAATAGCCGGGTCAGAAAGCCTACACAACAAGACTAAGGAGAATGGACAAAAATTAAGTGACTTCGCAGCTAGCAAAAAAATGATCATCAAAAGCACTCGTCAAAAGCGCAAAGATATTTATAAAGCAACATGGATAAGCCCAAATAGGATGAACTATAACCAAATCGATCACATATTAATAGAGAAAATACACGAGAATCAAATCTTAAACGTGAGATCTTACCGTGGGGCAGACATAGACTCAGATCACATGCTAGTAGTAGCAAAACTCAAACAAAAAAGACCTAGGCTCCAAGATGGCATAAGCAAGAAAAAAGCGAATTGGAGTAAAGAATACAATCACGCGCAATACGGTGAAAGCACCAGAAAAATAATAACTTCAAAAAAGTATCAGAAGAGGTAAACGAAGAATGGAACAACATAAAAGACACAATAACATTAAGTACAAAGTTATCCTTAAACCCGCCAACCCACAAACAGGAAAAGCAATGGTTCGATAACGACTGCAAGAAAGCAATACAAGAAAGGAACGAACTAAGAATAAGAATGCTAAAAGATAACACGCAGGAAAATATAGAGTTGTACAAACGAACAAGGAACGGCACACAAAACCTGATCAGAAACAAAAAAAGAGAAGCAATAAACGAAAAACTGAAGGCAATGGAAGAAAGCTTTAGAAACAACAATACAAAACTATTCTACAAGAAGCTAAAGGAAGAAAGAAAAGGATATCAAACACCTACAGTTGCCCTAAAAAACCAGCAAGGGGAAGTATGTGTGGGAACTAAAAAAATATTGGAGATCTGGGAACAACATTATAAGAATATCCTAACACAAGACAATACTGAAAACCAAAATGAACTACACCTTCGAAAGGAAGGGAACGATCAACAAGGAGATGAACCAACTGAGGAAGAATTAATAGAAGTGATAAGGGAAACAAAAAACAATAAAAGCCCGGGATCTGATGGAATCATAATCGAACAAATAAAAAATGGCAACGAAGAGCTACTAAAAAGGCTACATGGTCTCTTAAACAAATTTGGAAAGAAGAAATCATGCCCACAGAATGGAACCAATCGTTGATTTACCCCATACACAAGAAAGGCAACACACAAAATCCAGCAAATTATCGCCCAGTTGCACTACTAAATGTAACATACAAACTACTGGCAAAACTAATAAACAACAAAATTCAGGAAGAAATCAAAGACAAAATAGGACAGTATCAAGCGGGATTTAGAACTGGAAAATCAACAATAAATCACATATTTATGTTACGACAAATTCAAGAAATCTGTGAAAAGAAAAACACCCCAATTCATGCAATATTTATAGACTTCAAGCAGGCCTTTGATAGGATGAAAAGAGAAAAAATCTACGAAGCAATGCAAAATTTAGGGATAAAAAAAAACTCATACAATTAACTAAATGACACTACAAGAAACAACGAATAAAGTAACCTACCAAAGTCAACTATCGGAAGGCTTTCAAAGCAATACAGGAGTTAAGCAAGGCGACCCATTGTCGTCAACCTTATTTAATATAACCCTCGAAAACGTAATAAGAGAAAGTAAAATCAAAACAGACAACATTATTCTGAAAAACTCTTACCAATTACTAGCATTCGCTGATGATATAG
Source organism: Ctenicera cuprea (assembly GCA_958336395.1). Classification (NCBI taxonomy): domain Eukaryota; kingdom Metazoa; phylum Arthropoda; class Insecta; order Coleoptera; family Elateridae; genus Ctenicera; species Ctenicera cuprea. The sequence continues at coordinate 40,426,693 of OY284492.1, read as the reverse complement.
TTATATTATCAAGAACAAGAGAAGAATTAAAAGACATTACAAGTAAGTTCGAAAAAGAAGCGGGGAAAGTAGGACTGGAAATAAACCAAGATAAATCCTGCTACATGACCCTGGGAAATAATAATCAACGTGAAGTCGACATAAAAATAAAAAGACATAATAATAGGTACCGAATATAAATTTAATTTAACGCCTAGCGTAGTGTACCTTGGAACAGAAATAACAAGTAAAGGGAAGTGCAGCAGTGAGATAAAAAGGCGAATTACAGCTGGTTCAAAATGTGCCGGTGCATTAAATAAGGTGTTAAGTGATAAAAACATCAGTAAAAAATCAAAAGTTCGAATATACAAAACAATAATAAGGCCGGTAGTGACCTACGCGAGCGAAACCTGGACCGTCACGGAAGAATCCAAAAAAAACTTAAAGGTATTTGAAAGGAGGGCTCTGAGAATAATATATGGTGGAAAAAATGAAAATGGAATCTGGAGAAGGAGAACCAACGAAGAAATAAAAGAACTATACAAAGACATAGGAATAAACGCAGTTATAACGCAGAGCAGACTTAGATGGTTAGGTCACATAGCACGACTACTAGAAAACGACATAATTAAAACCACAACAAACGCAGTAATACCAGGAAGGAATAGGAGAGCGAGACCGAGGAAAACTTGGTGGGATAACATAAATGAAGACACCACCCAGTACAACCTCCAGGAATGGGAAACCATGGCAAGAAACCGGAAGCTATGGAAAACCCGTATCCAAGCTATAGGCCTTCAGGCCTGAAATGCTGTTATATATATTGTCTCGTTAAATTTTCCTCGTCAATATCCACGAATCTTATCGTACACAATTAGAATCATAAATACCAACTACGTGGGGACGTTGGGAAGGGGGTGAAATAATTGAATTTATATTCATATTAGCTAGGACTTGTACGGGCAGACAATAAAACAGGGCGCTTATAGTAATAATCACTTACTAGTGTTACCCCAGCGCACAATGCACTGACAGACTGAGCGTTGATAGAACCGGCTAAATGCTAAGTCACGTGATGCATTAGTTCCATAAGGAAGACGCGACGTTGCTGTAGATGTCGCCTCAAGTAAAGCGCGTTTAGCAGACTTTCAATATATATTATAAATTAAAATAATTATTATTGCAAAATCGACGTAGAATAAAAATGTTTCATGTTCCATCTGAGGATAGAAACCTTTCATTGAAAAAAATGGTCCAAATTGGTGAAGCGGTAGCCGCTGGAGGAACCGGAGAAAAAAAACCTTTGAGCTTTTATATAGTATGTATGGATGGTATTACTTACTGCCTCTAGAATTTTATACGTCAAAAACATCCAAATAAAGCTTTTCTACTAACTGCTGAAACGGTAAATGCGACGTAGGTATTAATATGGTTTTTTATATCAATAAATTAGAAGAAAAATTGGAAAATTAGGCATAATTCTAATTTATTTAAAATGTCACGGTCAATTAGATCTGAACAGCTTGATAAACTTGTGGACAGTAATGGTGCAACGTATCCATCAAAAGGCGATAAAATCAATAAATGCTATATTTGGATTAATAACTTTCTATAGAACCTGATATTGAAATGAATTTCTCTAGACACAACTTTGTGTTACTTACTTGTTTTCCATTTATGCTTTATTTATTCATATTATACAGATTAAGAAACAATTTATTTTGCAGCTATAAATATACGTGATCATAACATGTAACATTAAGAAAATATATGTGTATCACAGTCACTTTCAAAGCTCTTTCATTTTAAGTTACTTAAGATATCTGTAAAAAAAACATTATTTATATTTCTAATAATATTAGCAAACATTTACAATATACACTTACTTGGCTGCCCAATCTGTCCTTCCTTTAGTTGTTCCACCAATAAAGTCCCCAACAATTCTCTTTTTTCCTGAGGCTGTTTCTATCAATCCAGGATTATTCCATAAAGGAGAAAAGTTTCCCTCACCTGAAGAGAAAGTATCGGAATTATGCCGTGAAAAAAAAATTATTCTAATACTAGTCTTTTACCTGATTGTTTAGAAAATAACCCACTGTCTTTTCGACTGTTGTCGCCAATTATACTAAACGTGGAATCCCTTCGAACTCCAGATGATTGTCCGACTATATAACGGGACACACTAAGGTATTGGGTTTTGGCAGTTCCCGCACTTGCTTTATTTTGAGGTTTTAATATATCTTGCAAGTTATATTCATTTTTTAAAGAAACCAAATTTTCTTTGCTCTTCTCTGGTGCTTTGATTTTACGTCTTATCCAAAATAAAAAGAACAGAAGGTGATAATAAGTATTTAAAATTGCCATGTATACATACCCTAATATATCAGCAAAATCATCATCATCGAAAATTTCTCCCTTTTCCCAAGATAATTTTTTAGTTTGCACCGATTTATTCTTTCCTGCCAAAAGATCCGGTTGCCTAAAACTATACACGATGGGTGCTACTGCTTGAATCGGTTGGTTTCTAGTAGTTGGTTGTAGAGGTTTTATCAAAGGTTGTACATTATATTGCAGATTTGATGGGTCAGTTTGTTGAATTTTCGTTTTAGTAGAACTTGCAGTCATTTGTTGTACTAACTGTTGCTGTAACGAAATTTGTCCGTTTTCTTGACCAAGCCCTTGATAAACACCATTCGATTGTAATTCTGAGATTCCATTTTGTTGTTGTAGAGGTTGTTTGATGATAGAGCCGCCCCCGTAGCGTTGCCCAACCTAATTAACAAAATATGTGTAACATTATTATATGATCCTACGGGTTGGGGGTTGAGATGTTGAGCCCTATACCCTGGCTAAAAAAAAATTTAGTATCAAAAACATCTTAAAAATGCGCCTTTAAAACACCGAGCAGCTGTAGAGAAAAAAATGTATAACAAAATTGAAAACCTGCTAAAGTACTAGAACTAATAAAAGTACGTTTTAATTTCAAAAATATACCGTAAAGTTTTATTCCCAACAGTACATTGCATTGTATTAATAGAAAGAAGTAGAAACGCATCTTGGTCGTACCATCCCTGTAATATTATCGAACTAAATGGAAAAAAATTAGCATTATAGTGTAGATTACGCGTGATAAGTAGCTTTGTTAGGAAGACTACGAGAGAAACAATATAGTATACTAGTGATTTCCTTAATAGGTACATTGCGAATGTACCCGCATGCAACGTGAATGTCGGTATCAGCAGAGTACGAAAATGTCATTGAATGGACTTTCGAACCGGCTAAATGCAGATGACCAACTGAGAAGAATATGAAGCGAATATGGTTGTGGAATATAAAAAATGAGGCCTACAAATGCATCTTGATTAACCACAGTATATGGTAATTGAAAGACAGGAGCAGGGCAAGTTCATGATTCATTGTAATGAGTATACAAATAACTTGGTCCTTGAGGGTATTACCCATATATCAGTGGCGCATCCAAAGCACAAGCGCATAAGCTGCTTGCCTGGTGCCTTAAGGTTCGTAGGGGCCTCAAAACAAACAAAGCCAATAGTCAAGTTTTCATTTTAAACAATTACAAAGAAACTATGGCATAATCTACTGCTTAAACCGTGTGGCGGCACTTAAATTTATGTGGCCACAAGGTCGCGAAATCTGGATAAAGTGAAAACTCCACCCTGCTGGGTCTCGCTACGGTTATAATGCACACACACGTTTAGAGGGGCACAAGGAAATTATTTAGGCAGTGCAGTGCTGCGTAGCATCAGTCTATTTGCTAAGGGATAGCAACGTACTGATAGTCCGGAGGATATGTGCTCGTTATATGCAGAATTATGAATTTTTGCGCAAAATTGGTAGGTGACGAAAAACGTCGCGAACATCTCGCGCGCCATGTTTGGGAGGTCCTCCACAATTCACTAGCGCTCGGGGCCTTTAAATACCTCAATCCGCCACTAACTCATTTAATCATATCTGTTGTCATGGCAAAAAATGATACATGATATACAATTAATCAAGGGAGGAAAATTACGCAAGCAAAGCAATCTCTACTGTGGTACAAAAAAAATAAAGAAACATCTGCGTCTATTCAAGCACCTTCAAAGCAGGAGTTGTATTACTCGCGCCTCTTGGCTATTTATTCCTGCGCTCCCTTTACAAAAAAAAAATAAAAAAATTTGTAAAATATTTCACTGTTACTACGTAAGAAGGTTTATATAGACGAAATATATTTAAATAAATACAAATAACATATTTATTATTTTATTTCTTTTACTTAGTGTACTGAGGGCAATTTTAAATTTTTTAAATAAAATGGTAGTGTTATTTTTTAATATATTTAGTTATAGTCATATTTCAATGGTACACCAATGACAATGGATGGAAGTAGAAAAATTTCATTAAGATTTGATATACCTAGACAAACTCAAGGAGCATGTTCCTGACGTAAATTTAAATAGAAAATGTCGTTAAACTATTATGGCTCTTGAAACGCTTCCTTACGGAGTTACAGCTTTCCGAATATGGCAAATTACGTCTAATTACGCCTTCATTATTATCTATGCAGTAAATTGATATGTTTAATTTAAACTTTCTATTTCACTGATAATGAATTAATTTCCACTTCGTTAATCGAAGAAAGGATTAAGAAGGGGGTAGGTGCTGAAACTGCATTAAGAGATACTTGTTTCGCCGCCCTACATCTACGCCTCTGATTAATGGTTATGAATGAAGAGAAGTCAAAATGTTAATCAATAATTGTGCAATATTTATACAAACTTTACAGTTTACATGAAATAGCTCAATTTATGGCGCATAGATATTAATTGAAGCGCAAATAATCGTCAGGAAACACGGACCTCGAGGACGTGCTAAGTAAGTTTGCTTAGAAATTCTGCAACGAATTTAAGTTTTATCCGCAAAAATTAAATTAGTTGAGGTCAATATCCTTTGGGTTTTAACGCAAACTAGTCCGTTAACCTCTTCCTCGGCCGAATTATTTTGCGCAACCTGATATTTTATGAAGAGTAGGAGTAGTTCCCTCTCCAGGCCATTTTTCCTATAAAACTCGCTCTGCATTCAGCAAGAGAGGAATTCACGTTTGAACTCCGCCGAATTCACTAGCAGCCCTCCTGATCTGGCCTTATTACAAATTCGAATATTGTGAAAACGAAGTCTGTTTGATTATAGAGATGAATTATTGCTGAAAATGTTGCAATGTAGCTACCTAGAATGGACCACGTAAAAGGTTATAAAATTCAAGATGTGAAGATAAATGACAAATCCTTAATAAACAGCACGCAAATGAGGTATGACCGTATATGTAAAAAAAGGAACAGGAAGGATGACCCAAAAACATATTTAAGTGCATAGGTAGGTACCGCATAAGAGGAGAGGAAAGACAGAACCAAATGCAAAGACGAGATAACCAGTGGAGATAAAGAAAATTAGAAGAATGCGAATGGATCAACCGAAAAAGATGGCGCCTATGGTGCAAGAACCTGTCAATATTTGCAAATATATATATATATATATATATAGAAATAAATGCAAACCTGGAAATACGCATGTTTCAGAGCAGCTTGCGCAGTTGGTCGTCTTGTCGGATTCCAGTCCAATAATATCTCGATTAAATTAACACCTACTTCGCTTGCTTGTGGAACTACTGCAGTTATCGGTGTGCTTGTGAAGTGTGGAAATTTAAAACCTACGGCTCCTGCTAGCTGATAGCCCTCGGGCCAGTGCTTCTGCAAAAACAAACCATCTTATTTATTAAAAGTTTTGATTTAATTCAAAAGACATCTACCTTTTCAGGTGTTCCAAGTATTGCACAAATTTTATACAATTGATCCGTTTCGGTTGTACCAGGAAATAGAGGCCTAAACGTATAGATTTCACTAGCAATGCATCCTACGGCCCAAAGATCAATGGGCGTACCATAAGTTGTGGAATGTAGCAGTACTTCGGGGGCACGATACCACCTTGTTGAAACATAGTCTGTGTATGGTGGTCGTGAACGTATTTCACGTACCAATCCAAAATCTGCAATTTTGACTAATTCGGGTCCTGAACATAAAAGATTTTCTGGTTTTAAGTCTCTGTGGAAAAATCCATAGCGATGAATAAATGCAAGTCCTTGTAGAATCTGAAATATACCAGAAAAATTAGATATTTAATAATAATAATAAGACAACGAATTTTTTTAAAAAGATGCCCCCCCCCCGAGGTCGGTGATAAACCTTAGCAACAAAAATATAACCAAAAGAAAAGATGATAACTAGGTAGTCAAAATTTAATGAATGTTTAGTTCTACAGCTTTAAAAGCATACGTTGGCTTGTTGTTTTGCTTTTTGTTCAATTTTGACTTTAAGTGATTTATGCTGGAAGTCCTACAAGAACCTATAATGTGTCTTCGAACAAAATATCACTTGACCACGCCAGCAGGTTTTCAATAAGTAAAGAAGAGTTTTCGATAAATAAACTGTTACGGTTTATTATTGAAACGGCACGATTAGAACAAACTCAAACAGACAAAAGCCTGTCACGTGACTATGAAATGCGCCGTCTGAAACTTCTTTTACATTCGTTCAGGCGTAAAACAGTTGTCTACGCAGGCATAGTCACGTGACAGGCTCTTCTCTGTTGGAGTTGGTTATACACCTCATCTTGTCAACAGTTTGAGTAATAATTACTCGGGGCTCGGGAAATAAATTATTTACTTCCGGAGCGCCACAAATTCTATATTTGTTATTACTAAGGCCGGATTTATATACACTAACAGTGTTGCCAAGTATATTTTTTCTGTTACGGTAGAAAAACATATCGCACAACACTGTTCCTTTAACAAAGGATATGATTTTCCTTTTGAAGCAGGAAAAACATACCGAAAAACACTGTGAACGCATATCTAGCCTTCATTAAACAAACCGGCAGTGTTGTGAGATATGTTTTACCTATAGTAGCAGAAAAAACATAGCCTGGCAACACTGTTAGTGCATTAAAATACGACCACAGTATACTTATATATACAGTAGCGAAAGCGCCCATATAACGCCTGGTAAGCTATAACTAGTGTCGCTCCAAGCGGTCGACAAGTTAAACTATCGTTTAAATTATGGCGGGTTTTAAATTCTAATCCAGTTCGTTGTTGTTACCATATTTTTAATAAGCAAAACAGAAAAATTACGAGCTACATTATATAATGGTTTTTAAATAATACAAAGATAATGCCAGTAATATGATTTATTAACATTTATAAACTGCGAATCTTCAAAATGCAGCGTACACAAAGTGCAGTTTTTATTCAAATATCCCACCTCTTTTTCACGTAAATCTTCACGTCTACAGTTTACAACCCACTGTTTTGATCTAGAACGACGAGAAAGTCAAACTTTAATGTATTAATATTTATTAGAAAATATTACCTTTTTGGATCTTTGGGAAATGTAAAAAAACTAAGGTTAGGATTCTTTCCTTTGTTGTTTTCGCAGTTTACGGCGGAACATGCGCTCCCTTTCGAGACTCTCATAATAGATTGGTATATCACTAATCACATTTTTATAAAAACACTGGCAAACAACTTGAAAATTGTTCTTGTAACGTTCAAAAAGCAGAGAAACACTACTACCGTTAGCTGTCAAACTTTAGTGTAACTTGTTCGCCGCTTGGTGCTATAATTACCATAAATGAACTTTACTTTCGCTACTGTATATATAAGTATACTGTGATACGACCTTTAGTTATTACAGAAACATTTCTGACTATTGCCAGTATTGAATCGAAATTCACGTTTACTAAGAGAAAAAAAAAGATTTTCACTGTTTTAGAACATTTTTAGATAGAGTGCACAATTTTGTGATTCTTCTCTGATCGAACGATATCAAGTAAACAACACCAAAGAAAATTGTGTTCCACAGTCTTTGTAATATTTCTAACGTTTTAAAATTAAAATACTGGTTTTGTGATACACATCGAAAAATTTTAAAACAAATCTTAAACATTTTATATCTTTAATATGGTTTTTACCCATATAAAAATAAAACTACTTAACAAAATTATTGCATCAACGAAGATGCATTCTAACTATTTCTTTTGAATTTTAGTGGCATATTCTTCATTTTGCGCATAAAAATAGAATAAAAAGTACCAATTTTATCAGAAATAAATATCGAACAGCAACAATGTTTTTTTAAAGACAATAATTTAACTTAACTAGCTAAATAACTAATATGGGGTGTTTTCACATCTGACATTAATGACAGTTTGCATTCTTGTGGTTAGACTGAAATAAGTTTTTCAGTGGCAATGGCGGTAAGTAGTCTTATTCTTCAGACAACGCCTTTCTAAGGTCTTGCTCTTGAAGTGAAGCAGGAGCGACTTCTCTTTGTCTGATTCGCCTTTCAATCATGTCCTAACTCTTCAAGTTGAGATCTGGATTCTGTACTGCGAGCTAGCCAGCCCATGAATTGAATTCCAATGTTACGAAAATACGGAGCACCACTTCAGCCACAGAACACAAGTCACCTTTCTTGTAGATTAATGTGGCGACACCAGCTCTCACGGCTTCTATTCGCCACGGTCAATCTTAGGTCCGGCATTGAGCTACGCTCAATCAGCGCACTTGCTCCTAAGAACAAGCCAGTATCGACATGGGGCTGCGAGCCCTAGTCCCACTGGTGAGGGCGAAGCTACATAAACTTCTACTGAATCTGCAGATCAGTACCCGAGCTAAAACGCATCTCACCCGTTGTATTCGCCTGCCTATCAGCGCCGCTAGCCTCACGTGGCCGCCGCAAGAGTCGGTGATGGTAGTACTTTCTTCCAGTGGTCCATTTCGGTCTCCGTGCTACCCGCCAAAGTCACTGGATGAAGAAAGTACGTGCCAATGCAATGCTACCCCTACCAGTTTAGGCTGCTCGCAATTCTTAGTACTGACATACTAAGTGGGTCGGTAGTCGGTCTGATAATAGTGACCCGCACCTTAACAGCATTGGGTGTGCAAATGCACGAACCCCCTGAGACGGCATTCTAATTATGGGCGTGAGAAGGAAAAACAAAACTTTACCCCTAGGTCCTAGGGTCAAGGTCTCTGATTGGACTAGTAAAACGCCACCCTGACATTGTGACCTTTACCTGCCATCCCTCAAGGGCCTCTCTACCACCAAGTATATTATAATTTATAACCCGTTGGGTCTTTCATATTTAATCGGCTAGGGAGCGGGCGCCCACCGTTCCAGAGCGAACGTCCTACGCTCAGATGTTAAGGCCTATCCGTGGGGCTAGCCATGTTCCACCTCGTGAAATTACAAACCCAATCCTCTATGGTCCTCAATTAAGGAGACCTCGATACTCTCCGCAGATCGCTCCGAAGAGAGGTGGGTGTACCAAGTTGAAATCGGTGAAGCGACCAACGCAACTCTTACCAGTACGCCGCACGAGATTCTACCAAGATCAAATTCTTGGTAATTTTGACACCCTGCACCACTCCTACGTGGGGCCTGGCATTATCGCTCATTTACTAATGAAGTCATCACCAATAAATGGAGGAAAAGGCTTTACATGTGGCTGTAAAATGTCCGCCACATATCTGTTTGCTGCCATTGAACCCCTATCCAGTACCACTAACTCCGTAAGAGCGTTCAAAGAAATCCCCCCAAACTATAACTGAACTACCTCCAAATTTCTCAAAAAAGTTTTTGTCAAAGGACGCCTCACGTTACTGCTAATTGATACGATTACCAGCAACTCTTAAGCTGGTCCCATGGTGCACCGCGGCCTACTTGCAGATTTTCCAGGTCTTAATCCCACCTCTATTGACCTTCTTCTAACAGTTTGGTAATTTATTCTTCCTTCTCGAACTGAAAGCTGTGTTTGAAGATGTCTTGCTGACACGATACGTTTGCGAAGAGCACTCATTCGAATAGATCTATCATCTCTTTGGAATGTAGCGCTTTTCCTATCTTGTCTTTAGTTTCCATCTTCTGTATACTGTGCTTTCGGCGACTCTGAGAATGAGATATAAAAGATTGCTGAATTTTAAGTAACCAAGCCATATACCATATTCAAGACGAGTTACGATTAGAATCGCTTCTTCGTTGTTTAAATGCCCCTGTTAACGACGAGTATCCATTATAGACATAAGTTAATACTTCAAGAAAACTTTCTTTAAAAAATATTAAAAAATTTCATAAAAGTCAAATAATGGCCAAAAGATGAGCTTTGTTACAAGTTATCATACTGCGTGTTTATGTGCAAACCACTGAAGCCAACTGTTTTTTTAATGTTCAGACAATGAAGAATTCATGCCCAGACATCACACGCATTTTAAAATAATTAAATCCATTTCTTATAAAAAATTTCTGCTTCCGTAAAGTTCTGCGATAATTTTGTTGGGTAATGTACTTTGTAATTTCAGTAACAGGGTCAAGTGGGCTTTGAATGCCACTGTTCAGCCAACCCTATCCAGTATAGCATTTGCATCTGATACGCTATACTGGGTACGGTCTGCAGTGGCGGCCAAAGTCCCCTTGATCTTCTTTTTTGAACGCATGTTATGTATAGTTACACTTTATACACCCCTAATTAGGTAGTTTAGAGAGTTCAACCTTGAAAATTATAAATAAAAAATGTGGCAACAACTGCAGCGCATTTTATATACACTTGTTGTTTCCCAGAGTATTTCTAGTTATTATTTAATATGTAATATTTCTTGATTGTAAAATCAATGACTAGATATGGTTAACAAAAGCCTATAAGTATTTAATTGCATTTGGTAAAAGCTAATATCGCGTGTGTATTTGTTCGGGTACATACACTGACACATTATAATTAAAGCAACTTTTGTGGAAATGGGTAATTGTTTCAGAGTTTGCCGTAAATTTAATTTATGGTTCATATATATAAAACGACATAGGTTAATAGCCGACATTTAAGTGTATAAGTAAATAATGAGACGTATGATCTGCTTACCTGGTACAATATGTTTCGAACAGTTGCTTCTGGAAACGGAACCCTCCTGTCTTTAATTAATTGATACAAGTTTTCGTGCATGTACTCAAACACGAAATACAGTACGTCATTTTCTCGTATTACTTCCTTAAGTTTTACTACGTTAGTATGGTGCAATTTTTTTAATGACTATAACAGACAATAAGTTAAACTATTAGAAAGGTAACATATTTATTAAAGTCAGTAAATGTTAGATATAAAAAGCAGCTAACATTTTTGAAGTTAAAGCATTAATTTTGCTGTGTCGTTTTTAATTTTTTTAAATTTTGACACTTAAACTGCAATTTCTTCAAAATCTGTAGAATTTACTTTCGAATTAGAAGTCAGTTGTTTTTTTAAATTAGTAAACTTAATTTGAATTACTACTTTGAAATTACTTCTTCAATAAAATTAAAAATAACTCTGTAACTGCAATTAATTATCGCTAAAATTTAGAATCTTTATTGCGTTGTAATTAATATTTTAAACTTTTGACAGTTTTTTTATAAAAACAAAGTGAATTTGGAATACAATTTCTAGACAAAATCACTGATTTTGCTGTGCTGTATTAAGTTTTCAAAATTATGACAGAGAAATTGCAATTTCTTTGAAATCTATGAAGCGCCGTTTTACTTTTTACTGGCAGCGATTTTTACAAAATAAAAGCACAAATTTATATAATTTAAAAATATCTCGTAGATATTTGTATTAAATTAAAATTATGTTAGTTATTTGTAATTAATCCAAAATATATTCGATATTAATAAATATTAAAAAATAAAATTAAAAACAATTCTGTCACTGCAATTAATTATAGCTAAAATGTAGAATCTTTATTGCTTTATTGCGTTGTAATTAATATTTTAAACTTTTGACAGAGAAATTGCATTATTTTGAAATTACTTTAGAATTATTCAAAATAAAATTTGTAGTCGTTATTTTGCGTAAAACTTTAGTACTCGTAGAATTAATTTAAATTAAGAATTAGTAATTTGGAATCAGTTGCAAATTTATAGGCGCCGACTTTTGTACAGGTTCATTATCCCCTGGGGTGCTCAAATATTATCTTGCAGAATTCTTACGTGCACAATTTATTTTTTTTATTGGTAATAAGGCTAATTATCTGTGGTCACAAAAACATATTGTATAGAGTGGGTAGGAAAACCCCGGCTACTTTTCTTGCGGCGGTCAAGAGATGGCGCTTTAGTAAAGAAAAATTAAATTAAAATACTGGCAACAACGCAGAATCCAAAACGCTTTGGTTTTTTTTTGATTTAATATGGGGCGTACTTAATAACTAAAGCGTCTTGGATTCTGCGTTGTTGCCAGTATTTTAATTTAATTTTTCTTTACTAAAGCGCCATCTCTTGATCGCCGCAAGAAAAGTGGCCAGGGTTTTCCTAGCCAATCTGTGGGTGTTTCACATTCCATGAACCCGCCTCGATATTGTTGCTGATTTTTAACGTAACAATTTCAAATTTTGGACAGTTATACAACTACATACCGGGTGATCGTAAAATAAATGATTCAGAGCAGGCCTTGACCGAAGTGATAAATTTGGCAATACGTAATAAAAGCCAATTGTCAAATTGTAAAAATTTTTGGGTAAATACATTAAGTTAAATGTATCTAACAAAACATTTTTACAACTGTCAACATTTGACAATTGGCTTTTATTACGTATTGCCAACTTTAACACTTCGGTCATGGCCTGCTCTGAATCATTTTTTTTATGATCATCCGGTACTTAAGACGCATCAGCCTACTATGATTATATAAAAATGTGAATTTTCCACATTTTGTTTCGTGTTCGAGATACAGCAAAAAGTACACCCAGACACCAAATTTCATAAAATATTGGAGTTTTGGTTACTTTTTTTTCTCTTTTTACTCCAAGGCCAAAATTTCACTGGTTAGTTTTTGCGAAGAGTGCCATCGAAAAATGTCATAAGATAACATATTTCAGGTGCAATCATGAGCGCCCAGAGAAATATATCCGGGGGGGGGGCTAAGTTTGAGTCGTCGCATGGCGGGGGTTTGAAGGGTGGCTGCCCTCGTTATGTGCCGCAGCGATTTTCCTATATTTCCGCCTACAGTCAAAGGCCGCCAAAAGCAGTTATAATTATTCTGGTACGGTACGACAGTACAGGAAATCAGGCATTGGGTTTCATACTCTTGGGCCTTGGCTGTACTCTTGTCTTAAAGTTTGGTCACATTTGATCTGGTATTCTCAAAATTACAAAACAAACTTTTTTTTGAACCTCCTCAAATTTTTACACAAATTAATTAAAAAAATTAATAGGTAAATTAGAAAATAGTAAATAAGTACTTAAATGAAATTTTTCTATACGGATTTCATCTTCCAAGGGGCGGGGGGGGGGGGGCAATAGCCCCTCTTGGCCCTCCTATGCGGGCGCCCAAGGCGTGCATTCAGCACTTAACTATTGACTAAAATTCTGCTGGATGCAAGTGATACTAGTCCAGTCAATAAGAGGTTTGAAGAAGGTAATAAATGAGAGAAAGCTGCAAAAAATTTTTGTGTATTTCTTTTGGGGTGTGAAACAACTACTAATTTTGCACCCCTGAGCAAGCTCAAATTTGGCCGCCATCTTGGAATATCAGTGAATTTTTGCGAATATTTCGCTCCAAGTTGATTTTATAATAAAACACTTTATTATACAAAATGAACTAGACTTAATTTTCTGGAAAGAAGGTCCTGAACGATTTTTTTCGTACAACGCATACTTTCAGCGCTATAGCTATGAAAGCTTCACCCTCCAGCGCACTACGGCTTGCATCGACGAATACTGCGTCATTCGTATATCAATTTTTTGGAATGCTGGTTAAGATTTTGATATTAATTTGGGAATATCACCTTGTTTAAGCCCCCCCTCCCCTTATATGTTTTGTACACTTTCAATACACCACCTTACAAGATGGGGTACTCAGCGGTCTAATTTCACTGGTTAACATGCGATAATGTCTATTTATGATTTGTTTAAAATTGCAATTCGATCATTAGCATTTTTTATTTTTTTATTTTTTTTGTGGTTTGGCATTATCAGTTAATCATTTTTCCTCTTCAGCCCAGTTCTCTAGTTCTAATTCATTCTCGTAATCAACTTCGTTGGGAGATCCGGTGGCGAATTTTTCGAGCGTGATATCGAAAAGGTCATCGGAGCCATCGGTGTACGATGATTCTGTGCATAAGCCACAAATTACGGAATACTGCAAGCCCACCCTTTGGCAACTACACATGTTCTTCCAACCTTGGCTTTCAAGCCCCATTCTGTAGGTGGTAATTCACTACCAAACCATTTTCGGGCTTGGTGATACGTCCAAAATGAGCGAGTGCATCCAATCAGCTGATTGTGTGGGATGCCAAATAAAATCTGCCTTTTATTAACGATTTTGCAAAACGCTGATATCTCAACCGATTACGAGATTCATTACCACACTTTTCTACGTAAAATGTTGAAGAAGGAATAACTGTTCTGCTTCGGTTATAGAATTCGATTTGCACATGGATCTTTAAAAACTGCAATGGCCCTTAGCAGTTCGTTGTGTTTTCCATTTTACCTTTTCTGAATAATGCAGAAGTGCAGCACGAAATTCGTAAGCAAAAGCAGGTGCACTCATTTCGGACTTACCACCAACTCCAAAAACGGTTGGGTAATGACCCACCACCTACAGAATAAGATTGGAAGGCCACTACAACAGGGCCGATACCAGTTACGACGAGCAAAGGAGCAGCTCCTACAGAACTCCTCAACATTATTTCCTGTAAATGCATGAAAGGTTGCAAGATCATGTGTAGTTGTCGAAGGGCGTGCTTGCAATGTTCCGTAGTTTGTGGTTTGTGCACAGAACTACCGTACACCGATAGAGAAATAATAATCTACAACGACGGCCTCGATGACTCTTTCGATATTATGCTCGAAAAATTTGCCTCTGAATCTCCTAACGTCCTAACGAAGTTGACTGCAAGAATGAATTAAAACTAGAGGACTTCGGGCTGAAGAGAAATAACTGATTAACATCAAAATCGTAACCAGCATTCAAAAAAAAACACGTAAATTGATATACATGAGGTAGTGTTCACCGATGCAAGCCGTAGTGCGCTGGAGGGTGGACAAACATTTAAAAACTTTACCTTTAATGAATAAGCAAATTGATTTTTTATAATTCACCCGTATTAGACGTTTTGGAATGAGAAATCAAATTATCTGCAAACACTGATAACCAAGATCAGGTCACCAAGTTATATTGTTGTACTTTTTAATATTACCTTTAATAATGGCATGTAAACATGTCGAAATATGTATAAGGTTAAAATATATAATTATTGTTAAAGTTACTAAATTATTTTTTCTATTTTGGTTCTTTACTGACTACTTTATGAAACTCATTTGGATTTCATAAAGCAACTCCTAAAAGAATTCAAAATTTTATTTTGTTAGGTTGGTGACACAACCATGTGACAACAAAACCTTTACGCGTTATAAACATAACCTTCAAATTGTAAGTTCTAAAAATTAAGATTATTTAGCGTATTTTCCGCTACTTTGCGTAGCTCGGGTGGGGTGCAAGATAATTCTTCTTCCATCTTATCTTCAAATCTTAGGTATTTTAAAAATTAACTCACTTTCAAATTGTTTGTCTAAATTTTAATTTGACAGTAGTTTGAATTGTTTGAAATGTGTTTTAAATGTTACCAACAGCCACATAACAAAAATAAAAAACCAAAAATTTTCCTAATCGATTATATTTTTAAATTAAAATATAAAATAAGGTAATTTTTAACTTTTTTGGACCAAAATAGAAAAAATAGTATAAAATACACGTTTCATAAGACATTTAAGCGCACTTGTCCATTAGAAAACTCGCCGCAAGCGGCTCGTTTTCTAACTTGGACGCGTGCTCTAAAATCATGTCTTATGAAACTTGTTTTTTAATATACTATTTTATTATACCTGAATCATAATCTCTGTTTTTGAAACTAGAAAGCGTGCAAAGTCGGGCCTTTAAAGCACTAGTGCTTTAAAGTTGCCTAGGTAACAACAAATTCACCTACAAATTTTGAACAATGATAAATACACAGGTAATCAGAACTAATCTTTATTTATAATAAATATACATAGCAACGAAACATCAACAATTGCTAACCGTTTCTATATCAACGATTAATGACACAGATTACCTCGAAAAAGGGATTTCAATTTCCTTTTTTTGTTATAATTTTCAGATTGTAGTACAGGTATAATAAAAAATAGCGTATAATACACGTGTATGAGAGCCTTTAAAGCACGCGCGACGGGTTTAAAAGCACGAGGCAAAGCCGAGTGCCTTTTAACGGGACAGTGCTTATACACTTGTATTATAATATACTATTATTTAATATTAGTTCATTTTATATAATAAACTGTTTTGTTATAAAATCAACTGGAAGCGAAATATTAGCAAAAGACTTATTACGCCCCTCTATATTCCAAGATGGCGGCCAAATCCGGGCTTTTACAGAGGTGCAAATATTAGTATGTTGTTTCACGCCACGAAGACATAAAACTTGACTCCAGTTTTTCCTCATTTATTTCCTTATTGGGCTTTAATACTAAAAGATTACTCAACTATTTCCTGTGATCGCTACCAATTTTTGGGAGCATAAATAAGCTACGTTACCACTACTGATTACTGTGATCATGTTTTTATAAATAGCTCAGCATTATGCATCCAGCAGACAACGAGCGCCCACTAGTAGCGGTAACACTGATAAATTATAAAATAAAACTTCAAGCCTTTCTTCATAAATTTATTATATAGATAATGCTATATGTACATTTCGATTACGATGTAAGCAAATGCTAACTAACTCTAAAATCTAAGGCTGAAACAAACATAACGGAAATTTTAAGAAACATTTACGGACTAGCGTGATTTATGAGATAACGGTATCCAATTACACTTCTAAGGGCAAAAAAGGACAACTGGTGAAAGTTGCAGGTCAGTTATCTGAAGTTTGAATTAAATTAAGTAAACGGTTGTTTAAGGGTGACAAATCAAAATTTAAAAAGTCGTTTTGTGTTTTTTTCATTTCAATTGCTTCTAACATATTTAAATTATATCCGTTACTTGCCTTTAGAAGTGAAAGGTTATGGGTATTGAATTTATGACCTGTATCTGCAAAATGGGCAGCGGATTTGTCAATATTAATAGTTTTGAGATGATAGGTGTGCTCTTTGAATCGCGTTATAATTTTTCTCTTAGTTTGGCCAATATATTGTTTGGAGCAAATATTACATTTAATCTGGTAAATGCCTGATTTGTCATTATCATTTTCTTTATCCAAGGTGTTGCCGAGTAAAGTTTTCATATTGTTTTTATTATTTGAAAACACTCAATATCAGGTGAACCAAAAAAGGCGTTCAAAAAACACAAATTCACTTACCACCCAAAAATAGGAAGAAAATTAAAAAATTTATTAAAAAAATTTAATATTGACTTAGCTTTTTCAAATAATAAAAACAATTTGAAAACTTTACTCGGCAACACCTTGGATAAAGAAAGTGATAATGACAAATCAGACATTTACCAGATTAAATGTAATAATTGCTCCAAACAATATATTGGCCAAACTAAGAGAAAAATAATTACGCGATTCAAAGAGCACACCTATCATATCAAAAATATTAATATTGATAAATCCGCTTTGGCTGCCCATTTTGCAGGCACAGGTCATAAATTCAATACCCATAACCTTTCACTTCTAAAGGCAAGTAACGGATATAATTTAAATATGTTAGAAGCAATTGAAATGAAAAAACACGAAAACGACCTTTTAAATTTTGATTTGTCACCCTTAAACAACCGTTTACTTTATTTAATTCAAACTTCAGAAAACTGACCTGCAACTTTCACCAGTTGTCCTTTTTTACCCTTAGAAGTGTAATTGGATACCGTTATCTCATAAATCACGCTAGTCCGTAAATGTTTCTTAAAAAATTTCCGTTATGTTTGTCTCAGCCTTAGATTTTATAGTTAGTTAGCATTTGCTACTGTAGATGATTACGTCGTAATCGAAATGTACATATAGCATTATCTATATAATAAATTTATGAAGAAAGGCTTGAAGTTTTATTTTATAATTTATAATGTCTTCATATAACTCACAACATTGATTGTAACACTAATAGCTGGTATTGCTCACACCTGCTGACTGCAACCAATATTAATCATTTTCTGTTAGTTATGGTTAAGCCAAGCTTAAATACACCCTAAAAAGTGGAGACTAATCGATGAAAATGTACGATCGTTTAGAGAAGTAGCTACATAATTTAATATGCGGCATCCACAACGTCCACTAGTTAATTTTTCAATTTACAATCATTTTCTTGGCGCTGACTAGACTAGATACTGCTTAAAAATAAAAAAACAACTAAAATTTAATTTTTTTATTAAATTTGGTATATGAAGGTATTTTTCGATACTGAACAACTTTTCCAGACAATATGGAAATTTTATATTTTCTGCTGATCATACTAGGCTGATGTAATTATTTAAATGTGGTATGTATGCATGAAAATATGCGTCTTAAGAAGTTGTAAAACTGACCAAAATTAGAAATTGTTACGTTAAAAAGCAGCAACAATATCAAGGCATGTCCATGAAAAGCGAAACACAAGTAATTAATAAAATAAAGAAAGTTAAATTAAGTTTTTGTATTTGTGTATGAATTGCTAACTGGAGAAATATGACATGTTTATTTTCCCTACAAAATGAGTTCACCACAAAAGCGTCAGTGTCCCTTGTCTACGTAGTTGGAGGTTTATAAAATATAATACTGTAACTACATGATACTACCTAGCTGTATATATTATAATGATGAACGTACAAAGGTTATACCACGAATTGATTAAAAAATAATCTATCTAAAAATGTTGCATAGCAACGAGTGTAGTTTTCTTTCAAACTTGATGCAATAGTGTCAAAAAAATTTCCTGAGCAAAACAAATACGAGTTTCTATGCAGGAAGTTTGAGCAAAATTTTTAATTCACTTGTAAGTATATGTTTGCGTTATTTTACGAATAATATAGAACTGAATAAATTTGAGCTCCAATACTCAGCGACAAAATTTTGTATCTCACAAAATTCTTCTAAAGCAAAATAAACACGATTTGCTATGAAGGGAGTTGCAGTAACTAACCCCGACTAGTTTTTCATATTCACGTGGTATATGAGTGGATTATATAAGGGATAATGTATCAAATTGTTTTTAAAAATAGCAAACCAAACAAGCGAGCAGTTTACTCAAATTTATATTGATATTGCTTATTTAAAAACTATTTCAGAGTCGTCTTTTTAATTTGATATTTTATTAAAAAAATATGGTAATTCTGTATAATTCTCTAGATTACAACAATATTTAAGTTTGATTTAATGCCCGGTTTCCTCAGGGGTGCTAGACACCCCTGATTCAGCTCTCAGGGATGCTTGAGCACCCGAGAAGCCCCGCAGTCGGCGCTTATGACTGATATAATTTCTTATTAGTATTCTGTAAATTAGTATAATTTTGAAATTGCACTTACGTTGGAATTAGTGAATACATTTATAAATTCAATATTTATTCAGTAATTAGTAAAATCTCCAACAACGGAAAAGTATTAAAACGTTTTTTTATAAAAACAAAGTGAATTTAGATTAAAATATAAGAGACAGCTGAAATTTCTAGACAAAATCACTGATTTTGCTGTGCTGTATTAAGTCTTCAAAATTTCGACGAAGAAATTGCAATTTTTTTGAAATCTATGGAACGCCGTTTTACTTTTTACTGGCAGCGATTTTTGCAAAAGCAAAATTTTATATAATTTAAAACTATTTCGTAGATATTTGTATCTTATTAAAATTATTTTAGATATTTATAATTAATCCAAAATATATTCGATATTAATAAATATTAAAAAATGTTTCTGATATATTTTAATATCGCCTATTTGAAAATATCTTAAAGATAATTTAAAAGTATTTTAAAACACTCTCGTTTGAGAATTTCTCGGTAGGCGTGTGTTTAATAGGATACTTAAATTTAAAATATTATTTCGTTCAAAACGTTCTTTCGAAATTTTGCAAATAAGCATATTAGCAATATCTTAGACATTTTTTTCATTTAACATTGGTTTAGTTATTTTCAATAAAAAAAAATTTGTAGCTATAAGATGTTTGTACATTAATTAATTAAAAATATTCTTGAAATATTTTCGTTGTTAATAAAATTAGTCAATAAGTAGTTTTATGTCGTCAAAAATGTCTTAAACGTTTACAACTAATTTGTGTTTGTCAATTATATTGCACATATATTAGATATTGATATTTTACTTAAAAAAACCTCTGGCAAATTTTAATGTTTTAAAAATATCTATGGATATTAAATAATAATTGTAAATGTGATTAAGATATTTAAAATTACCTTTTTGGGACTATCTCAAAGATATTTTTAAGGAATTTTATTTATCTTATAGATATTTAAAAAAAGTTTTATAGATGAATATATTGTAGGTACTTTTAAACAATTGTAAACTAAAATATCCTAGATAATTAATAAAAATATTTTTTTATATCTTAGATATTGAATATTGGTCTATTTTACAATATCTAAGATATTTTAGAACATATTGAAATAATTATTGACTGTTTAAGATATTTGGAAATTATCGTCATCAGTTTGAATGTCCGCTAAGTTTCAATCTTAAATCTGGCAACGGTGAACAGCTGCAGGCTTGAACGCGGACGGTGCGTGCTTTTGAGAATGTTTGCTTAAGTTTACACACGGCTAGTGCACATAATCTGCAAAACAAGTTGTTGCTGCAGTCACAAAGCATATACCATTAGTATATTCTCTATTACTCAAAAGCCCAGTTTGCGTAAGGTAACACATAAATAAATGCATTATTAAATGAGGTTATAATAAAACCACACAAGTTGCCAGATGTAGTTCAACTTAACGGGAGTACAAACCTTATAGATGCGCTAATTTCCGAATATGTTAGATATTCAACAATTCTTTTATTTTAAAACATCTAAGATATTTTAAATTGAATTTATTGTATAATTTAAATTTAAGATATCTAAAATATTTTGAAATAGATCAATTTTTAAATATCTAAGATAAGGAGAAAATTAATTAAATTAAAAATATCTAAGATATTTTTAATTCAAATTTCATTTAAATATTTTAAAACATATATAAGATATTTTTAAGCAAATAATTCAAAATATCTTAAAAATGTTTTTAAATATTTATAAATATCTTAGATATTTTTCTATTTCAAATGTATTTACAGTACAAACCTATAATTATTTAAGATATTTTACAATATTTTTAAAACATGTGAGTATATAATATTATTTTGTTGAAATTCGCTTTCACTAAAAAGTAATACGGGGAGGGGGTCCATAGAAATCGGTAAATATTACTTTAAAATTAGTGGTGTTACATAAAATTTGTAATTGTTATCTAGTGTGAACATTTTTTGAATTTGTAGAATTAATGAATTAATTGGAATCAATTGATTTCTTTGCTTTAGTATTATTATATTTCTGTAATTGGAATTACTTTAAATTTAGTGAAATTATTATAACACTAAAATTAATTATAAATTTGCTTTTAAGTGCTCAACCATTTCGTTGTAAAGTGTTTATCAGTAAATAGAACAATTTTACGAAACCAGACTAAGAATTTTCAAAAAAAGAACGTAAACTTGAAACCCGAAATCGTTGGTAACGTCAAAATTTAGTAATTTCCATATTTTTTACGTAATAATATTCATATATATCTGTTCCACGTATTAGAAAGATAAACATTTTGTCACGAATGGTTTTATATTGATTCGTTTCCTATTAAGAAACGTTTAAGAAAACGTCATTTTTATACCTTTACTTCACGTAAATTCATCGCCTCTTCCCAGGAGTAATATTTTCGCTTCATTCTCTTAATGGCCACCTTCTCACCGGTGTCTTTTCGCTGTCCGAGTACAACGGACCCATAAGTACCATCGCCAAGTTGATGTAAGGTGATATAACGATTCATCCTGACAAAGAATTTTACTATAACTTTCACCGTTGATGTTAACACTGCACTTAATTTAAAAATTATGAGGAAGACTTTTTTATTTCTACAAATTAAAATTATAATTTAATTAAGTTTTTAAGTTATACATCGCTAAACCAACTGGTAGGGACGCGTTCAGATCTAAAGTCCGACATTACAAAACTGTGTTGTAAATGTTGCGTGTCCTTCTAAATATCGATTATTTCGTAACTTCCACCTTATTCCCCACAACCAATCCCGCCCTTATTCTAGATAGTACCTCTTTTTAAAATTTCATTACAATCTTAATTATGCATGTACGACCGGATCACCTGCGTCCTTATTTCGAGTTGAAGGAAATGTACAACCTGCTAAACATAATTGTACCTTTAAAGCAATAGTGAATTTGTTGGTGGGTTTGCTTTTAGATTTTATTTCCTTTTATATTTCTGTATTTGACCTCATTTTATATTTTCGTCCTAGATTTTTAAGTGTTTTGTCGTTAATGTTGTGGGGTAGCGCTTTTGTGATTGGTGACCCCAAACTGCCAAAAGAAGATAGAAAGGAGTTCTAGTTCTTCCACAATTTCCGCAATTAAAATATTCAGATCATTAGAACCTTGTAAGTAAATAATAGCTTACTTGGTTTATTTTTTTCAAACACAAACGAAATCATAAATACAGCAAATTTATAATTTGCTAAAATCAGGCATTTGCAAATTAAATTGTTCGCATTGTAATTCGGTTTATATAGGCCAGACAATTAAAAATTTTGATGTCAAGTATAAAAACACGTACGTTGTTACAAATACAAACACCCACATAAATCCAATTACGCTATAAACACTTACTAGAACACAATAATTCAATGGCGTCTAATAACAGTGTAAAATGTTTACACTTTTGTGATGACAATCGTAAGTTGGATACACTAGAAGCATTTGGAATTCATAAACGTTTAAAATCTGTACCGTTAATGAATGAGCAAATTGATCTTTTAAAATTCTCCTCTATTGGACATTTTGGAATAAGAAATCAAGTCATCTGCAGACGATTGCCGAGATCAAGTCACCAAGTTCTATTGCTATAACACTAACTGTTTACTTTCTAATATAACCTTTGACAATGTAAACATGCCGAAACACGTATAAGGTTAAAATAAATAAATATTGTTGAAGTAATTAAGTATTTTATATACCTATAATCAATAAGTATTGATTTCATGAAAATTTTCGAAATCTAAATTTTAACGAAAATGCACATTTTAGGGTTTAATGAACCCAATAAATGGCTTTTAAAAAGGTTTGTCTGTGAGTGGGTGGGTGGGTGACGCCTTTATAGTCGAAAATCCTGGACCGATTTTGATGAAATTTTAAATAAAGAGGTATATCGAAAATTGTAGTTCTAGCTAAGCTTTTTAAAAAGATCTGAAACGGCAAGCCGAAGTTGGACATGTTTTCTCAGTAGCGTTTTTTCCAACTATATTTTTTTTAAATTTAAGCACAGGATCTGAGAGAAAAATTTAAAACAAATTTTTTTATCGAACTCTATGTTTAATACGGTGGCCGCTACAATTTTTTTTAAATCTCGTCATAACGCCATTTTTCAAAAAGTACTTATCTAATTGGAATCAACTACAACTTGCTTGAGAGTCCTTTGTGGATAGTATACAAAATAACAAAGTTAATTTCAAAAATATAAAAACGTCAGCTGCGACACGTCGCTTTTGACAGCAGTGGCGGCTCGTGGTGTGGTGTACTGGGAGGCATTTTAAAGTGTTTTTTTTGGAAAAACATTGTTCTTACCCAAGTTTTAGGTAGCCTTATATTTCAAACCCATCCTTTACGTTGGCAAAATGATCTACTTTTACCAACATTTTCATTAAAGTCTTTAATGGACTTTCGATAAGCACTCTCTAATAAAATTATTGTAAATTGATACCCACATTGCCAGTGTGTCAAAATGCACAAAAATTTTAATGTGTTTGAATTTTAGTTTTTAAATGTTTGCAGTCAATATCACACAATGAATTATCACAAAATAGCAGACAGTGGAAACAAGTAAAAGCATTTTCTTACATGGCATTCACAATCACAAATTATTTTGCACGGACATCGTACAACACCACTAAATTATGATTACACAACCAACAACTGTTTCCACACTACTACGTCATGTACGTGCGAATCCCGCAAATTAGGCGGCTATTCCGCTATTGGCATGCGCTTAACACGGACAGCTGATAGCATATTTCTCGGAAGTGCTGGGTCTGCGACCCTGGAGTTTTTAATACGCAGATACTTCTATCCTTTTTTAGCTTGTGTAATATGAATTTGAAGGCCTTTTACGTTTTACGTTTAATGCGCGCGAAATACTCATTCTAACGTTTTCGGATCCTGCGGCAGCTTTTTAACACACGTTCTTGCATAGAGATGCAAGCATTTTTTAAATATTATTGTATATAATATGTTATGTACTCAAACAAAAAGTAATTATTTATTTATTCTTATTTCATTGGGAGGTCAATGACCATTTGACCCAATGGAGAAACCGCCACTGTTTGACAGATGTGAAATTTAATACTTCTACTCGTATTATATTAATAACACCAAAGTGAATAAAATAAGCCAGCGTTTGTTAGCACTGAAGTTGCCGCTTGAGTTTCAACGAGTAAGAACATACCGATATCGCTGAGGTTAAAGTGTGTGACAAATACAAGTGCGGCCGCAAGGCCAAGTGAATATAATTAAGTACCGTGAAATGGGGTGAAATTGATTTTGAGGGGTGTCTTTGATAACCATATCTTGTGTTTAAAAATTCAAATTTAGCGCGCGCGCCAGTGGAGTATTGCGCAATTATAATCCAACTTCACTTCAATAAGGTTATGCCAAACCGCCAGTAGCAGTACACCTGTAAATAAATTGTATGAATATGCTATATTTTTCTTCTAAAAATATGCATAAATTTGCACTCAATTTTACCCTCCCGAAATTAACCATGTACATTAAAATCCAACCAACTAATTCATGTTCTTATGGCGTAAGTTGAATTGCCATTGCTTGCTAACCACGCCAACATACTTTGTTTGGGGTCACCTGTTGTTGTGTGGCGGGTATTTCAAAATTTGTTGCAGGGGGCGAAATTGATCACCAGTATGGGGTGTAATTGATAATGCATTTTTCATTAAATATCATTTTTTTAATTCTTTACAAAATACATTCAATTTTAGAATTTTGGAATAATGCCAAGTAAATATAAGAGGAAGATAGGCGCGTGATCTTACAGAGATTATACAGAACGAACAATTAAAGCTGCGTTAGAAAAGGTTATTGATGAAAATTGGACCCTGCGGAGAGCTGCCGTAGTTTATAAAATTCCATATGGTACTTTGAACAACCGATACCATGGTCTCCATGTAAGAAATAGTGGTGGGCAAACGGCCTTCTCTCTAAATGAAGAAAAGGCTCTAATTCGCGCAGCAAGTAATATTCGGCGAATGGGGGTTCCCTCTTAATTGCACGGACTTGCGACAACTAGCTAAAAACTTCTCAGATAGTAAAGGTCGTTCGGTTGATAAGTTTAAGAATAATTTGCCAGGTAGTGATTGGGTATATTCACTTTTAAAACGGCATAAAGAAATGTTACCATTCACTAAGCATTTAAAGTTTTTCTTTAAGTGTATTGTAGAATTCTATTTTATTTTTCATTGTATTGAATATAACATGTTACATGGTTTAAATATGACAATAAATGTTTTTTTTGGTAACTGGACGTATTACTATTAAAAGATACACTAGGTATATCACTTGATATCAGGTGATCAATCTCACCCCTATTACTGGAACCCGTCATAACATGCTAACCAGTATCGCCAAACGCAGCAGTCAATACCAGTTCAGTTCTCTCCTTATCAACAACAAATTCAGCCGTAATCAGCAAACAAACAGTCAATACCCTTTCAACATTGAACAAACCAATAACCCACACCAAATTTACTACTCCCAGCCGCCTAATCTCCAGCAAAATTTGATAAATACACCTCCCAAAGAGGAAATCTCTAATACCAATGACGTAGCAATGCAAGACAGCGATGATAACGAAGATTCTGAGAACAATCACGAATGGCAAGTTATAAAAAAAGGAAGCGAAACAACGTGCAAAAAGCAATAATTGTTGCCGGACTTAATAGACTTCTTTGTTCTTAAAGGTATTTCACCAAACTACCTTAATATTGCATCTAATTGGGATCTGTCATCCGATCACACTCCCATAATTGCCACACTTAGTACCCATATCATCTGTCGACCAGATGCTCCTAAACTCGTTTCATCTAAAACCGATTGGGATGCCTTTAGGGCATATATCGACGAACATCTGATTATCATCTGAATCTCAATCTAAAACATCCCGATGATCTCGATGCTGCAACAAACTACATCACTTGTGTAATACAAGAAGCAGCTTGGAAATCTACTCCAATGACAAGCCAAAATACCAATCCCACAAACAACATACCTTTACACATTAGAGAACTCGTTGCAAAAAAAAGGAGATCCAGATGTAAATGGCAAAGAAGTCGAAATCCTTTAAATAGAAACGCTTACAACAGACTTTCAAGGCAATTAAAGTCGGCGTTGCAAGAAATCAGAAACGCTACGTTTGAAACCTATATTACAGCATTATCAAAAGAGGACCATTCCATCTGGAAAGCTACGAAAAAGTTTAAAATACCAGTCGCCCATATTCCTCCATTAAGAAACCATGACGGTAGTTTGGGAAAGATGGAACAGGAAAAGGCAACTATTTTCGCAGAGCACCTATCAACAGTTTTTAGTCCGCCTCTGGCAAACAATAATAATAACGAACAAGAAATTGAGAACTTCTTGCCCAATGATACTGCAAATAGAGCCTTTCTCTCCGTCGGAAGTGAAACACGAAATATCTGTAGGCAAAAACTATAAAGCTCCTGGGTTTGACTTAATATCATCTTTAATACTTAAACAACTACCTAAAAAAGCAATAGTGTTATTGACCACCATCTATAATGGTATGCTAAGGCTGACATACTATCCAGTAACATGGAAGTTCGGGCAAATAGTAATGATCCACAAACCTGGTAAGCCACCACAAGCGTCATATCGGCCCATTAGCTTACTTCCAACAATGTCCAAAATATTTGAATGACTCCTGATAAAAAGGCTTACACAGGCAGTTGATCTGAATGAAATAGTACCATCACACCAGTTTGGCTTTAGGGAACACCATTCCACAATTCAGCAAAGTCATAGAATAGTGAATGAAATAATTAGACGTCTTGAGGAGAAGAAATTATGTCCTGCCGCCTTCCTTGACAAAACAAGCTTTTGACCGCTTGTGGCATAACGGACTACTATATAAACTGAAACATACTCTACCCACACCCTATTACCTTTTGCTCAAATCCTACCTGACTGACCGCTACTTTCAAACAAAATTGAATCTGGAAACTTCCACACATTACCCCATCAAATCAGGAGTACCACAAGGTAGCGTGCTGGGACCCTTCCTCTACCTAGTTTTTACTGCTGATATTCCAACTACAGATAGCACAAAAATTGCTACTTTTGCGGACGATACCGCTTTAATTGCCTCTAACAAGGATCCACGAGTGGCGTCAGATAAACTTCAGGATCATCCTAACCTTCTTGAAGACTGGCTTGACAGGTGGCGGGTAACAGTGGATCAACTTAAATCAGCCCATGTTACATTTACAAATCGACACGTTGAATGCCCCGAAGTAACAATTAACGGTGTCCGGCTTCTGGTGAAAAATGAAGTAAAATATCTAGGATTAACACTGGATCGCAGACTGACATGGAAACCCCATATAAGGAATAAGAAAACGCAAATCAACCTCAAGTTACGAGAAATGAGCTGGTTAATAGGTCGGAAATCCAACCTTACAACTGACAACAAAATTCTCCTGTACAAATGCATAATAAGGCCTATTTGGACATATGGAGTTAAACTGTGGGGTTGTGCAAAACCTTCAAATACCAAAATTATCCGAAGGTTACAATCTAAAATAATAAGAATGATTTTCGATGCACCTTGGTATGTCAGCAACAAAACACTACATGATGACTCGGGCATACCCCTCGTTGAAGACGTAATCCGAAATCTATCCAGGCGTTACCCAAACAACCTCCCTGGACATCCTAACGCGGAAGCTAGTACAAAGAAGACTGAGCAGATGGTCAACAGATGTGGACCCATAGTTTTATGTATCTATATAATTAACTTTAAAACTAATTACATAAGTAGTAATTAATTCGGAGTGTAGTCACTGGACTACTTCTCCCTTCATTTATAATTCAGTAAACTAATTTACTTATTGCACTGTTGAGCAAATTGTAAATATCTTGTATTGTAAAAAAAATATATAAAAACAATCGCAATGGCGCTTATCCAAAGTTATGAAAATCTGCAAAAAAATATGTTTCAAAACTGCTAACACGATTTTTTAAAACTTGGTAGCCTGCTTGAACCGATGATTGGCTATACTTTTATTTTTTTGCTGAAAGCTATAATTTCACTGTGGGGCTTTCTATGAATTTTTGAAAAGTGCAAATGGACACCCTTTTATTTATTAACCGGGGTCCGATATAATTTTTTTTCTTACGCAAAATTGCTTATCATGACTAGTAGAACCAAAATCTAGTGTTGGTTTTTACATACTATTATACGTGGTGGGGCTACTGTAGAAAATGTAAATTCCAAATATTTGAAATGTTCAAAATAATATTTCTCAAATACTTCTAAGTTTGTAGTCTTATAGAGGCAAACATGGGCTACAAATCGATATTTTGCTGAGGTACCATAGTTCTACTGTTGCACCTTCTATAAAGTTTTGAAAATCAAAAATTAGTACCTTTTTATTTATTAAACGAGAAACAACGAATAACTTCTGCTTTAGAAGAATTACTTATCTTGACTAGCAGAACTAAAATCGAATGTTAGTTTTTAGAAAATTTTATATTTGGGAGGGGGCATTACACGTCCTCTCTCCCTCTAATTTTTTAGCTGACGAATTCAGAATTTAGTTGGCTACTGTAAAATATGTAAATTTCTATTACTTGTAATTTAAAAAACATCCCACTCGCAAACATTTTTTGGACTTGGACAAGCTATGATCCGAGCGTGATTACTAACCCTCAGCTTCATTACTGTTGACGTCACGAACTAACAGCTGTAATGAAGGTTGCAGTATAGATGGAATGGAAGGTTTCCTAATAATTTGTTTTCTTAGAAATCTAACGGACGGTGAAATATACAATTAGTGTTTAGCAGTGGAAACTTTCACATGGAAACTTTCCATCGGAAACTATAAAAATGGAAAGTTTCTCGAGCAACAGGAACTTTCCAATATAATGGAAACTTTACATTTTATCGACTATTTAGTACTAACAAAATAAATAATGTGTTCCGAGATGCATCAATGCGGTTACCTATGTTTTTATGACATTACTTATTTCAGTTGTAAAATTTACAAGTAAGTTTACTTTGCATGTATTGATACTGGCGAATCTTACCCTGACTGTATTATATTGGCCCATATGGCGTCATATTTGATCTGTAATTCCCCAGAATATATCAACTCAATGCAACTCTAAATCCTCGAACAGTAATAATTTGAAAGTTGCAACTCTAGACTAAGAAATACTCAATATTTCCTAAAGTTTCCGTATTCTGGAACGTTTCCGTAGAAAGTTTCCATGGAAACATTCCAAAAAATAAATTTCGGAAACTTGCCCAGCACTATAGTACGTACAATGTTATAATTATAAAAAATTACACATTTGCAAATACGGCAAGTATTAATATTTAGTATGGGAAAATCCACTCAAAGTTAACCCTTCATCTTCTTTTATATTCATTTCAATGTTTAACGGTTTCTTGCTATGTGCGACCAAAACACTTAAAACTTTTATTTTTAGGTTAAAAATGAAGTCACATAGTTATATTACGATGAGTAGACGTTCAAGTTCAAACCACACACTCAAAGTAAGTATTATAATTAAAATTTAAAAAACAACCTAGATTATTTTAAATACCTTCTTTCGAAGAATGGTAAACTAGCTATGGTAGTAGATGTTGAATAAATGCAGTGTGCACTTTGTAGCAGATATTTAAAATTGTTTGCAACAATTTGATCTTCTTCTCCCAGTTCTAACTAAAGTAAAGTAGTACTTGGAATATAATCAGTTAGTTGTTTTACTCTATTTTCTATAAATATAAATGTCAAGAAACCAATGGCCAGCGGCCCGCGTGACAAGAGGTCTGTTTGGTAAATACCAGATGAACAAATTTATAAATAAACGAACGAGTGATCCCCAAATGAGAGTTCATTTCAATATTGAAATTATCAAATAAAAATTCTTTAAATTCTGTCAGCTATTTAAATGTTAACTAGCAAATCTATCCCAGTGTTGCCTATCGCTCGCTTTGACAGAGAAAAGTGTCATACCCGCCATATCTACCGCGCTTTTTTTTATTCAATTTTCGCCATATTTCTCTCAATTTTCCCAGTTATATCTATTCCGCCGTGGCTTAGAAGGAAAGTGCAAACAAACCTGTTTTTACGCCGCCATTTTATTTAAAATATTTTTCAAATAGTTAAACACTTAAAAGTTTTAATCGTTTTCCGTGGAGTAATTAAAACTTCGAACAGAGCTCTATGTTCACAAATTTTGCGATTTTCGACAATATATGTTTAACTGATATTTTGAAAAAATGAGTTGTCTTAAAATCTTTACTTGGATACTTGTTGAATACTTCCATTTTAATTTTTCTTTGAAATTTTATTCGTCGAAAAGCTGAAAACGCTAACGTTATCAATTTTTTTCATAATTCTTGCGACAACCAAGAACACAGCAATGTGAAGGCATTATTTTACTCAAAAACAGAACAAAATATTGTGTATTTTTCGGAAGACGAGTTCAGACTTGTTTTAAAAGATTCAATAGCAACAGAATGTACCTGATTTAAAAAATAAAATTGTGCATGCGCGTGCATTTGGCAAATATCATTTCCTTATTTAAAATTCACAAGAGAGAACACCTCGGCGTTTGGTTGACCGCTAGCGCCGTCTTCTATGATGACGTAGCGGGTAGCGCTGCCAAGTAAATTATGTTCTATGAAGGAATGTAACCACTTCCTATACGGTTGCGTAATCACTATCATTGTTTACTAAAATCACGGATATATAATAAGAAGCATCTACTTCAAAAAGAATAAAATTGGAACCAAGTCCAATGACAGTACACCTTCGCAAAAAAATAAAAATGCTCAATCATAAAGTGAGAAGGAGAAATCGAAGAATAACGCAATTGGTCGCCAAATGATTATTAATTTTCTAAGTCCAAAGCTGAAAGAAGTAAATGATAATGTGTTGTTTTACATATGTGGTTATATAGTGAAAAAAATCGTTAGTTCTATAAATTGTGTTAACTGTGCCAATATGCTGATAAAAGATACCAATGAACATAATTACGCACATGCAGGTCCTTATACCAGATACGTAGACACAATTAATAGAGGAGGTCTTGTATCTGCATCAGTAAGTGTCTTTAAAATCGTATCTGAATCAGAAAACGAATTTAAGATTGTTACTAACAATGCTTCAAATATTAATAAAGTAAATTTAGATAAAACAATTTTAAATAAAGTTGTAAACAGGTTTGCACTTGATGGTACTATATTTACTAATCATTATGAATGTAATTTCACCGAAATAGCATTTGAAGTTCCTCACAAAATACAATTAATAAAATCTGTTGTCAAAAGATACCTTAAAATTAAATTTTTTTCGTTTGGTAAATTTTATACTAATGAAATTATGAAACCAGTTAGCAAACGTCACCAACTGAATAAATTAATTTTATTTAATAGCGAATAACAGACAATCTTAATCATTTATAATAATTTGTAAAATTGTATTTTATTATAATATTTTATTGTATCCAGTTTTATTAATACTTATTAAAATATATTTTACATTATGGAAATATGTATTTCATTGCCAAAATATCATGATTTTTGTTATTCTTGTATATGAAGAGTACTTATAAAATGAATATAATAGTTTCTGACAAGAATAACATCACAATTTTTGCTGCAAATTTCTTAAAATGTCGCAGAAATAAAAATCGAGAAAATTTCGCGCAACTTCAAAATTAATTAATCCAAACTAACAGGAAAGCTTCTGCAGAAAATTTCTCGCGAATTAGCATCCATAGGAACTGAGTTTTACATTACATAACAGGTAGCATAAAAAAACTAACTATTACTGCAGAAAAATTCTATAAAATAGTTTAAATTCTAATGCGTTACTTGAACAAATTTAAATATACGCCCACAACTAACATGGCCGCCATGGCGTCAGACCGGCTTCACTTCCAGTATGCATAGGGACTAAACAGTCAGGCATCCAGTTATATTTATATCCGTGACTAAAATGAAGTTTACTAAAGGCGCGTTCGTTTAGGACTGCGCAAGATGCATGGATAGCTAATATATATATATATTGGTGTTTTCACTTTTTAATATTTACATTGTTTTGCGAGGGACCCACAAATGTATTGCCGCGAGAGGGCAGCAGTGACGGTAGATTTCTCTGACAGCGTCCGTGAATTTTAACCTAATCCTCCTGAAATGTTCTGACAGTTGACGAGACAATTCGATTCCTTCAAAAAGTAAAATAATAACGAATAAAAGCATACTTCGGTGATTTATTAATTAACACACCAATGTAATTCACAAAACTCAATTTAGTAGAAGCTTCAGCTTAGTAAAAAGACAGACTACCAGCAGAAAATTAAAGAGGAGTAAGTACTGTTTTAATTTTAATCAAATATGTATGTAGAACAACAATTAACTAGTAAAAACACAGTTAAGAAGTTGAGAAATACTTAAATTAATTATTTTCAGGCAGTTAAAAGAATTGTACTTCCGATCACTGTTGATAATAATCACAGCATATAAAAATTTCCTTTTGCTGTAATTTAAACAATCAACATCCTTTGTATTTTAGTAGGCAGCTACATGTTACAATGGAAAAAGCTGGTTTAATTTAAAATTACACTAATGCTAAATTAACTACAATTTAGCATACTCTACAATTTCTAAATAGTTAGGTATATCTATTTAATTATGTTTCTCATAATGATTGCAATATTTTTTAGGATTCATAACAACACGAATAGAGGAAAAGTTAAAAGAGCCCCTTTACTTCATTTAAATGAAGTCTGCACAATTTTCGTTTGCCAAAGCAATGGTATACAGTGTGATTCATAACATGTGGAACGAATTTTCAGGATAGATTCAGATTCTAAATATAATCGAAAGAATTCTCATAAACATGGGCCTGAAAACCCTTCATTATAGGGTTACAGCTTCTTGAAAATAAACCAGGCTAATCATTTTTTGTAGATAACTTTTGCAGTAATTGCACTCAAATTTTAAAATTTCATATGTGAAAATTGCCCAAAAACATGTTTTCATGTTGAAAATTTCTAAATCTAACAATTTTCTAGATAATATCATGCTTTTCAAAAATTAAATTGCCATGAAGGTCTAATAAGTGTTTTCTTAATATGATAGAATATAGAATAGTTTACGCAAAACTTTGAGAGTAAATTCTATAAACATGTGTCCATAAAAGCTGCTTATGAAATTAAATCTATGGAAGAGGTAATACTGTTCCCACTTCTGTAGACTGCAACTTGCCCGGTAACAAAGAGTTTTTGGGCAAATATTTATAGGAACTTTTTATTATTTTCAGATTCTTAATCTGTACTGAAAGTACATCCCAACATATTATCAATCATCCTGTGTGCATCGCCACATATAACCACAAAAATATGCGTTGATTCCTCAACTGCAACTGGTATGTCACCATCCCAGTGGCAGAATTACCAGGTCGAGAACCCCGTGTTATGATTACCTTGTCGACGTGCCATCATAGTAGGACAACGACAAATATAATAGTGACTACTTGTTCAGTGAAAGCTGCATTTGTATTTATTCAAAGCGTACAGACATGCAGTCATGTATGGTTTATGGTTTAATTATAATTTTTTGCAGACTTGCAAAACGCATTAATTGTTTTATAATGTAAAAGATTTTTTTAATGAATTTATGTTTATATCAAGTATATTTTATTGGAATGCTTGTCAAATGCTTAAGTTAACATGCTGAAAAAGTACTAAATTAGTTAACGTAGATTTTAATGTTTTCATGTTTTTTTACGCATTTTATGTGTTTTAATCCTGGTTTATACAAGCTACCCTTAGATATTTAATAATAAATAAATAAATCTTAGGTTTGAGATGAATATTATACAATGTTTATTGTGATCTGTATAATAGGCAGGAGCCCTTCTGAAATTTTGTAAGATAATCGCTATCCGCACACAAGTAAATAATAAACTTTTGAAGTACTTAAAATACTTGTTTTTATTACAAATTATAATGTTAAAGAGATGCACTATGTCTAGAGTGACTGTCCGCATAGATTTTGTCAATACAGTACAATTTTAATGTATTATTATGTACTGATTTTTGTTTCTGTTCTATTTTTAATGTTTTAAATTACGTTTATCATTTTGTGCTTATGCGGTTTGTATGTTACACAATTAAAATGTGCAGGTAGATGGTACCCTCGTAGGCAACTGTTAACTGAAACGACATTAAAGCACTGCATTAATTCTATGATAAAATTGCGCAGTTACTTCGTTGTCTTCTAATTCGATTACATCTTTATACTTTACTATTGCTATTGCCTACTTTCACCAAATAATTGCAATAAAAATTAGTACTCTATAGTGTTTAAGGAAATATGTAGAGTAAGCAATAAAGTATGATTCATATGGGTCAATTATCAATTTTTTTCATGTTTCTTTTTTTAATTACAATGCCTTACAGTCATTCCATTCTATAACTACATAAACTGTAGCATTCCACCGTGACCCATGCACATAATAAACATCAAATCGGGCGCATCAAATTGCTTTCAGAACCAATTTTGTTTTCGATTTTTTCTCTTCGTATTGTTGCTTTGCAATAAGCCTTTTGGAGTCTTATCGATGTCAAAACTGAGTGCATTGAAATCTGTTTTTTTTTTCGAATTTCCCAAAAAAATCAAAACCAGGTTTTACCGCCTCCTCGCATTAACAATCGTTTTCCCGAAGTTGAATAACTACAGTGCCCGCTACAGTGATAATCAGTGTGAAGATATAAATTTTCAGGCTATATTAAATATTAACCTTTTCAATATTGCAATAAATAATGAATTATAGGAAAATATGATCGAGAATAGTTGTCACTATAATGTTCTTGTAATTCTTGAATTATGACAGTATAATATCACAGTATGAACAAAATAAGGTTAGAATAGCATTGCGTGCGGATTTCAAATTTGACGCGCAAACGTCTTTTTAGTACCTACTGCGCCACCTCTCCGCAAAACATTTCGTGACGCCCATATCAAACTCGAGTGACAACACCATACCTTCCAGTCATCTTGGGACTGCGGTTCTGGTTGCGGTTGACAGATAAATAACAGAAATTTTGACAGCGGTCTCTGTGGTACTTGCGTCTAGCGACAGGATATCACAGACGATCATGACGTCACACGGTCTGTGTTCGTGAGAGTTCGTGTCGACTCGCTCGCTGTCGTGTGAAAGTGTTGGTTGTTCTCAAATGTCAACATAACCTAAACCTATTCAGATTTGCGGGAAGTTATGGAAAAGTGTAAAAAAGAAGTGTGTAATGATTGTGGACACGGTTTTATAATAAATCAAATTTAAGAGACATGTCCGTACTTTTCATGCAGTTAAATTAAGT
This sequence comes from Ctenicera cuprea, assembly GCA_958336395.1. Taxonomy (NCBI): domain Eukaryota; kingdom Metazoa; phylum Arthropoda; class Insecta; order Coleoptera; family Elateridae; genus Ctenicera; species Ctenicera cuprea. The sequence goes on along the minus strand of OY284492.1, from coordinate 40,390,768 downwards.
GAACTGGCCTCTAAACATTTACAAGTTAGTTCTAACTTCGCGTTTACTTGTGGCACTTGCGGAAAAAATTTTAACCATAAACATCATCTGCGTTTTCATACGAAGACTCATAACATCAGTGAAGTAACCAGCGCTAAAAAATTCTATAAAAAATGTCCAATGTGTGAATATGAAACGTCTTTGACTCAAGACATTCACACCCATTTTAGAGAAACTCATGATATTTGCATTGTCAATCAGGAAATTAATTTTTCCATATTAGACGAATTTTACAACTGGAAAGCTCAAGTGGAAAATGAAAGTAATTCGAAGTTTGTAAAATGGCCAGCAAATCCAAAAAATAAAACTATATATATCTGCCAATGAAAGTGTTGGGCATATTGTTATAGGCTTAATTCAGGTCTCAATACAAATATGCATCTTGAACGAATGCATGGCATCATAAAATACATTTATTTAAAAGGCAAGAAAGTGAAGCGTTTGGATAAAGCAATTGCTGCCATAATGCGATTTGTACGCAATAAACTAAACTAGCTTATCATTTTTGGGAAAATATGTAGTTTTTTATCTTAAGGTGTAGACATATAATACAAAATAAATTAACACCAAGCATTTTTATTTTATTTTAATTTGGAAATGATCCACAAGAAACCGCTTCATTTCTTTTTTCATTTACCTTCATGTATTTTTGTAGAAATTTATGAACGTATTTTATTCTCTATCTTTAATAAGACTTAAATTATGCCAAAGCGAGTTTCTTTCTTTTTCATATATTAAAAGTTTAACATTTCATATACCTTTACCTTTTCTTGGTAACTAGTCAAATAGTGAGTAATGTCAACATAATTGAACGTTTTATTATTAAAGAGCGGTCTATTTGGCACTAAAATATGTTACAGAAAGGCAAGCCATAAAAATAATAATAGGCACTAAACATTTTAAGAGCAATAAGGGCCAAAAAATATTTAAAGTAGGCAAAAATATGCTTCAAAAAATAATATATCTAATAAAGAAACGAATTAACGGTCTAAGTCAGTCTAAGTAAATCTTAAAAACTAACTTTACAACAACCAACCAAAGAGGTAGTTGAATTACTCACTTCGCGTTATTCGTGTCACACGCGGCGCACTTCATACCAGACCGTGTGACGTCATGATCGTCTGTGATATCCTGTCGCTAGACGCAAGTCTCTGTGGTTGCCAAACAGTGACGTCATTTCCCAGTTTTCTGTCAAACCAATTCGAACGCTGTGGTTGCCGTAAATTTTTCCACTCAATTAATCTCCAGGGTATATGTACTGCAAAAAGAATATTTACAAACATATTTGTAGGATTTCCATTCCTGGGTCTGCTCATGATGCAAGGGTAAGAGCAATAAATTATTAAATTACAGGAAGGATAATATCAATACTAATTGTAGGTGCTGAGATACTCCTCCTTGCATAAAAGTGTGGAACAATTTGGGGCACAGAAATATTTCTACGGAAAATACTATTTGGTTGGGGACTCAGCATACCCATGCCAAACATGGTTAATGACACCATGCAAGTAGGTATTATGTATCCATAAATTTGAATGCAATGTTTTATACTTACCGTGTCACTCATTGTCTGGTCTTTAATTTGTATTCTGTAAATAATTATATATTGTTATTTATAGGGATAATGGATATCTCGTAGTTTAGTTTTAAAATTTAGTTTATGTATATAAATGGAACAAGTGATCAGGCCATTTACCTTCTCAGCGTTAATTGTTAGTTTAGTTTAATTTTTCTAACATAGTCACCTTAAAATCCCCCAATATGAAATTTGTTGAATTTAATTGCTCATTTATGTGAGGGTGCATTTTTGCAGTTGATTCATATATAACAATTGTAAATACTTTAACAAATAATTTTTACTAAATGCAATAAAAGCTAATATTAAAATACATTAAATTTTGAAAAAAAAAAACATCCTAAATTTTGCAGAGGGTCAACTGTAATGGTTTAATTTCATTCTTACATTTCATTAGCATATTTACAGTTTTCATCTTAAAATTAGTTCATAAAGTTGTAGGTAGATGTCACCATTTTCGCCTTGCCGCTTGTGTAAATTTAAATTTCTTATGTTCCGAAATTTTGGTTATTTTGTATTTGGCGTAGTGGTGATACAATTATTTTTTGGAGGGGAACTTCTTTTAACCTTTCAGTGGTGTGGTAGTTTTTTTTAACATTAGTGATGTGGTCGGTCTCTGGGACCACTTTTTTCAAAATTTAATTTTGGGCTGTTAATCTTCGAATTAAAATATAGGAACAGTTGTACTGAAGGGGTAGTTCATTTGTGTCCTCAGAATAATGGACGATAGGCAATAAAAAATATCTATATGTTGGTAATTAATTTTTATTTCAAAAAGTTACTGTTTTGCGCACAGCTACTTTTATTTTTATTTATTTACAAAAATACAAAATTTAAAATTGTATCTTTATTATAGTTACTTATAACTAGACCTAAACAACATGAAATTCTAAAAAAAAACTGAAAAATATATTCTAGTTGAGATGGAACCTCTTTCAAATTTTGGTCGCATTTTCTTGGTAACACTCTTCACACATTACTATAATGTGCTCCAAACACATAAATTTTCTGCAATTTATGCAATTGTATCTTGTTTTACTGTTATTTTTTTGGTCTGACTCACTATCCCCCCCCCCTTTCTTCTACATGGTCAATTTCACCTTCCTCTTCTTCGTCATCGTATTCAACATCTGTGGCAACTTCATCAAATAGGCATGCAAGTCTTGCCTGTTCCCTTTCGTAATCCTCCATTTCTGAACAACAACAAGAAATAAATATACAATTTTACGGTAAATTTAAACCAATGTCATAGGCACCCAACAAATTTCTCTAATGTACCAATGGTGTGGTCGGTGTCACGGACCGAAATTGTAAATAACTTACTCTGCACTGCACTCAGACACCTGCCGATGCGTACAGGCATTTAGTGCAACGTGACATGAAGGTACTGAGAGCTACAGCAACCTACCCCTACCCAATTTTATACATTTGATAAAAAACTATTCGGTCGGTCTCTGAGACCGTGCCACACTACTGAAAGGTTAAGAAGATTACTGCTTTTAAAGTAGATGGTCGATTTTTCGAGTTTTGCTGATAAAAAGGTGTATCAAGAGCACTTCGTGTAGTTTCAAGCAGAATTGTTATCTGGATCCATCTTGTGCATCTTTTATTAAAAGTAGTTTGGGGCAATCGTTTTGAATTTGTGAAGAATTTTTAACCCCATTCGAAAACCAATTTATTGGGATTTTTGGAAGCATGGTCGAAAATCATTTTCTTTGAGCCAGCCCAACACCTCATGGTGAGTTTTCTGATTTCACTTTATGAATTAGTTTTACTAAACAAGTTTTGTTTCTTTTAGGCTCTTTTCGGTCTTTCTATCTTATTTTCGTTCTTATTTAATCAATTAATTTATTGATTGATTTATTTCATCGCTTTCCGTTATTTATTTGGTACACACGATTTCGGTTGTACAAAACACCTGGAAAATCACTTACAGTCATCGCCGTGTGATTACAACCTACACGAATCTATATTATATGTGTGAGTACAATTTACATGTGGATGTACCTGATTACTACGAAGTTGGCTCCCAGGAATTTGAATTGATGGTGAACTGTATCGTTATGGAATGTGGAATCTGTTGAAGTTTATCTTAGGCAAATTTAGGAATTTTGATATCGCTTTACATCTATCAGTGCCTTCCAAGGATTACCCACGTAACCATAAGGTCAGTGTGTTCCTGTTTATTACCTTGTACTGCCGTTATTTCGTGGTGCGACTGGTAACAACGTTTCGTCTAAAAACTAGTATTCAATATTATTTATGTATTATAATTTTAAACATTTATCACATTTGTGTATTCTGTACAGTGACAAATCGATTACCTTAGTCAATGTAAAACTGTTTTATAACAAAATCTCAGTAACGAGGTCTGACATACGTTTTACGTATAAAGACAAATTGTTTCGCAAATTCTTTGTTTATGTTTAATTATTAAAAGTTTCCAATTTTGTGTATCAATTCTGGACCTTCCTTTCATTGTAATTATAGTAATTATTTGTATTATAATCATCTTTAGTAGAATACTTCGTGTTACTGTAAATAGATACGAGCATTGACTATACTCTTATAGACCCGCAACGTTTACGAATTATTACATTTCTTGAAATAGTAGTAGACGTGAGCGACAGGTCGCGCTGTTTATACTAAGAGATCTAGAAAGCAGTCAACCAAACAAGTTATAAATAACACTCTTAAATAATAATATGCTGGTCGATTGGGATTGTGATAAAGGGTCTGTCTTGGTCGGCGTATGCCAGTTCGACCGCCAAAACAGGTAGCTGATGTTCTAAATATATTCAAAACAAGGGAAACTGTCGTTACACGTAAACTTATAATACTGAAAGTTGATAATTCGGATGTCGGACAAAAATGGCTATAACATCTCTATTTGGGAACTTAACAAAAATATGCAAAGAATAAAAAATATATTTTTTCTGTGACGGGAAAAAAGTTTAACATTTTGTCTCTCTTGACAGGTACTAAAGTATCACTTTTTATGAAATTACTTTTTTCCTTTTACCCGGGGAAAAAAGTAATTACTTTTTCCCCGGGGAAAAAAGTAATTACTTTTTTCCCGCTACAACAGCTTACTAGTTTAAAAATTCAAATTCCACGTTGACCAATTTTCCGACTTTATTATATATGTTTTTCAATATATTACATTTTTTCCCGTCACAGAAAAAAATAGTGTATTATACACAGGAAAAAAGTAAGATTTTAGCTCTCGGTGTGAGTGTCAGACACCTCGAGCTAAAATCTATTACTTTTTTCCCTTGTATAATAAATATCTATTTTTAACTAAAGCTAATTGATAGGCATGAAAATTACAATAACTACATCTATGTAAAAACTGGCAAATATTTATATGATAAACATTTTATAAAGTTGTATCTTGAGATACGGGTTTCTTTAAATTCTGTTATCTTATTATTTATAAATTCACTCTTTTTTTAGTAAAGCCTTTGAGTTCTTTTACTTTGCAATTTGCGGATTTAATTTTTATATGCGTTTCTATTTGAAAATTACTTATAATTTCTACAAACTGGAATATGTTGGGATGAGTGGCATAAAAATTAGAATTGAATTTCGAGTGAAAGGACTCGCATGCATTTGTTGTTCTATACATACTATTTGTTATGCAAGCCCATATACTCGGTGGAAATGTAGTGTCATCTTCGCTTATGCCGAGATATTCCACAGATTTTCATTGAGATTAAAATTTTGGCATCAGTTTTTTTTAATTGAAAGAAAACTTACCTGGATGCTGAAATCTAGAAAAATAATTTGATAAATAAAACACAGAAGAGGTTTAATACATTTATTGAAACAGTTCAATATCATTTCCTCAAAACAATTGCAGCTGCAGCTGACTTACAATTATCTACCCTCAGTATTCACCTGTACAGACTAGGGAGAATTTTCTTTGCCTTTTATCGAGAAAAATCAAAAAATACCGGTAACCGTAACCGAAATTTTTAGTAGCAGTAAACCATAACCGAAAACGTAACCGAATTTTAAAAATTTTTAACCGTAACCGAAAAGCGAAACGTTATTTTATTTCGATTTACGTCCCTGGTTTTATTGCAAGAAACATTAATTAATCATTTTTTAAATTTCTAAGTTTATCACAAACACCCGCATTTCCTACTCTTACATCTCTCGATGTCCACATAGTTTCTTTATATATGCGCACTAATATTAAAAAGTTTATTAAAAAATCAAAATGAATAATGCAGTCGTTTTCAGTGTCAAAGAAATTTGGATATTCACTGATAATTGCAGTTTTGGCGACGTTACATAGTTTGCTCCTAATATTATCTTCGCTTTCAGTTTTTCAGTTTCTACAATTTTTGGCACTGACTTTTTTAATGGAAAACCACATTTCGCTACACCAGTTATCCAATTACATAATTAATTTTTATGTTAGACAGTTAGAACAGAATCTGATCCCATTTTATTATACGTTTCGGATATTATACGGTCCAGAACAGTTCTGCAAACTTCTAGTAATTTACCGCCAATTTTTATTTCCTCGATGGTAGTTGTTAAATTGTTCACATCGTATCGACGGAACATATTATTTTTCCGGTAGGCATGTTCTAAAACAACACAGAATCCCGCTAAATTAAAAAAAACTCGTAGTTGTATTCAGAAAGAAAGAGGTATAATTTTTGTGTCCGGTTACTAGAACACACAAATATTGTTTGAAGTCCAGTCGTCGGACAGACACATTATTGGTCATAACTCACTTATATGGAATAACCTGATGTCCGATCACTGGCTACTTTAAAATACGTAATGAGGCACAATGTAAAAAAAATAGAGATAGCCTAGTCTACGTACTGTACTCCAGAAAAAGATAACGGTATAAAAATAATTAACTGCCAGTGGTCGGAAATTTTTGATATTCTTCATTGAATACATTTAAATTCCTGAATACAGTACTTTCCATTTAATTTACAATTTTTGAATCTTTTCATTTATTGCTCTCATATTTTTTGTATGCCTTTCAAATATTTTCAGAGTTCTTTTCTTTACATCATCAATGTTTGATGGTATTACTACTGTTTTGTTTCTTAATTCTGACAATTTCTTAGGATCATAATTATTGTAGTTGTCTAATTTATATTCCAGTTCATCTATTTTATTACTAGCGGACTCTAGTTCACAGTCAAGAAATATATTAGCAGCTTTTCCCTCTATATATTTATCTACTACTTCTTGTTTGAAACCAACTATTTTTGCTCCATCTTCTAATCTGTCTATTTCAGTAATGATAGGTTTTAAATCTTCTTTCCATTTTTGTTTCTCATCATTAGGAATGTATGAAATTAGTTTGTCCATTTATGACTGAAAAGTTTCTAAAGATCTACTAATTAATTTATTTGTTTCTTCATCTAAACTTATATTTTTACGACTACCTGCTTTATGTTCTACATTATCGAATAGTTTTTTATTTTTTATTTTGTTTTTCTTCTCTTTTGTTCCCAATTGTTTCGATTTGTTCTGGGTTGTTCCTGTCTGTTCCCATTTGTTCTCGTTTTACATGCAATCTTAATGCCAACTGACTTTAGCCCCATATTTAGGGAATTTCTGGAAATAAAATTGTAGATTCTTGTGCTGATCGGTAAATATATTTCTTGAACTTCTCGCTGTCGTCTTCGTTATGCTTCTACGTCTACGTCTTCTGCTCTTCCTTCCCGTTCCAACTCGAACTCATCCAAACCGGACTCTTCGGGAGAAAGGGGTTTTGGCGTAACAAAAGGCAAAAACAGAATTTATGGATAATGAAGGGGTAAATGAAATGTGTAAAATGTTTTCCACTTTAGATGTAGAAACAAAAGATAACAGACCATGAATAAATCAATTAAAGATATTAAATTCCATGATGATTTTAAATCAATTTTTTCCAAAGAAGGTACTTATATCTATCTTATATCTTTTGTACAGCGGACAAGGGACAAAAATAATTGAAAAAACAATATGGTCAAAAATCAATTATATAGGTAGAGTCAGCTATAAAGTTTCTAATAGGCTCAAAAAATTAAATATTAACGTAGCTATACACAATCCAAATAAACTCCATAAACACCTAGTAAACAATAAAGACACAATAGAAAAATATTCAAAAAATGGTATCTATCAAATAGACTGTTCTAATTGTGATGCAATATATATAGGACAAACAGGCCGCAGTTTTAATACAAGAATTAAAGAACACATTAGATCAATTAAATACAATCATAAATCAACAGGCATTTCCCAACATTGTATTACAAACAATCATTTTTTCAAACATACAGATACAAAAATTTTACACGTAGAAAACAAGGGTAACCGATTAAATAAATTAGAAAATTTAGAAATTAAAAAGGCAATGAGAAATAATAAAAATTTAGTTAACGACCACACCGATTTAGGTAATTCACCACTCCTTGACCCACAGACCCTTCAGCCATAGAAACACATGTGGTAACACTTAAAATCTGGGCGGTGACGATCGAATTTCTAGAAATAAGCAGTTTGTACATCTTTAGATTTTTAGTTAGGTAGTTAGTATTGTAAACTCCTGAAGATAACCGAGATGGTTGAAACTCGAGTCGAGTAAATAAATAACAACAATTTGTGAAACAATTTACCAAGTGTTTTATTTTTATTAATATACTATTAATTTTAAATAGTTGAATATTTAAGTTCTTATCATTGTAAAAAGGAAAATTGATAAACTAATGTAATATTTAATGGTTCCTTTTGTAAATATTTTGAAAAATTATAATAATTGTGAGTTTAATTTTTTTTCATTTAGAAAAAATCCTCATTAGACCTATAAACTTTTAAAAAAATATTGATCTTTAAAATAAAACATTGTCATTTGTTAAAAAAAAAGATTTTCTAAAGAGTCGTTTTTTTGAGGTGAATTGATCAATTGTGATTTTTTTTGATCTCCCACAGAGGGACTGGCCAGTAATTTTAGCGTTTTTTTTGCGATGGTAAACGGTGTTTTCGAGTGTCTTAAGGATATAAAAGCTCATTTTAGCGGCCTTGTCGCCAGAATGCTCAGCGTTATTGACGTGTTTGTGCTATCTCCTGATTTGAAGCATGATATTTAATCTACCGATTTTTTAAAAGGTAGCGGTGTTTTAGCGAGTAAGCTGCCAGTATTCATAGAATTTTTGGCGTTGTTTTTCCTTCTTTTTGCACATGCCAGATACCCTGGTCCAGAAATGAAAACCCATTTTGGAGTGATTGAAAACAAGAGATTTTGTAAGTTTTTTTGGGTCCTTTTTGGTGATTTTCAACCATTCTTTTGTATGCCCAATTTTTGGTGGTCTATGGATCTTGAGATACTTTTGGGGTGTCTAAAAATTGGAGTATTTTAGGAGATTGTGAGGCTTGTTTTTGGGAATTTTTTTTTACTGATTTTTACATGCGCCAAATGCTCTGGTCTAGAAATTAAAAGTTATTTTGGGGTGTTTAAATTTTTATTATAAAATAAAATAATAAAAATATGACTCCAATAGTATTCATTTCACCGGTTCCATATGGATCCGGTAGAAACAGGGTCAAAGTCTTTTTGCATGCGCCAAATGCTCTGGTCTAGAAATTAAAAGCTATTTTGGGGTGTTTAAAAATAAGGTATTTTGTAAGTTTGTTAGAGGGCTTTTGAGGATTTTGCCGTGTGCCAAATACCCTGGTCCAGAAATGAAAAGCTATTTTGGGGTGCCTAAAAACAAAGATTTTGTAAGGTTTTTAGGGTGCTTTTGAGGTAATGTTGCTTGATTTTGGGTGATTTTCAACCAATTTTTCGTGTGCCCAATTTTTGGTGGTCTATAGGTATTTGGGCACTTTTGGGGTGCATAAATTTTGTAAATTTTTGAAGGACTTTGGGCCCTTTTCGGTTGCTTCATATCCTTTTTTAGTCGTTTTTCAGTTTTTCAACGATGTTTGCATGTGCCAAATACCCTGGTCCAGAAATAAAAAGCTATTTTGGGGTGTCTAAAAACAAGAGATTTTGTAAGGTATTTAGGGTGCTTTTGAGGTAATGTTGCTTGATTTTGAGTGATTTTCGACGGTTTTTTCGTGTGCCAAATGCCCTGGTCTAGAAGTAAAAAGCCATTTTGGGGTGTCTAAAAACAAGGTTTTTAGGATGCTTTTGAGGTAATTTTGCTTGATTTTGGGTGATTTTGAATCATTTTTTCGTGTACCCAATTTTTGGTGGTCTATAGATCTTTGAGTACTTTTGGGGTGTCAACCCCTTATGCAAAGAGATATCGCTCTGATGGCAGTACACCCTCTAGTAGTGGGGCGCAAACCAGCAAGAAACCTAGAACTAATGCCGACAGAGGGAAGGGTGTGCCAGCAATGGCAGAAACCTTCAGCGAAACTCTGAAGGCAGTGAAGATGGCAGTAGTTCTTGAAAACTTTCCTGACGAAAAACTCACGGAAGAACAGGCTCAAAAAATCCAAACGGAGCTATTGGGACAAGTGCTCAAGTGTGGGGAGGGAACTGGACCCCAGTTCAAGAACTCCCATCTTGAAAAGGGCGCATTAACCATCACCTGTGCCAATGAGATGTCGTCAGCTTGGCTAACAAACCAACTGGCTAACCTAAGGCCACTACAATGTTTAAATCCTACGCACTACGAAAGTTTTGCTGTGGCCAAAACAAACCCTGCAGAATTACTTAACTTCCTAAAGACCCAAAATCAACCGAGTGGAATCATCTGGGCAGACACTGGTGCTGGAAATTGACGAAGAGTCTTTGGCGTCACTGAAGGGCAGCAAATACCAGGCTTTCCTGCGCTTAACCCAAGTGACGTTCAAACCACTAAACCTGCCTAAGGATGCTCCAACTCCTTCAGGCCAACCTACAACACACTAGGGGAGCTTTGGCGACCCTCTCACATCTGCTAGCTTCTGGCAAAGTCAGCATAGCCCTAATCCAAGAACCCTGGGTCTCCAAGGGCAGGATAATGGGGCTTGGCCAAACCGGAGGTAAGTTAATTTATGATAGATCAGTAGAAACACCTAGAACCTGCATCTATGTGGGGAATGGAATTAACACCTTACCCATGATGGATTTCTGTTCCAGACATCTAACTACGATAAGCACAAACTTTCAGTCAGAAGGGAGCACAGTGAAACTTATTTTAACTTCCGCTTATCTCCCTTATGACTCGCCAACACCTCCACCAACACCTGAGTTGGAACGACTAGTGAATCACTGCAATGAAACCAAGACTGAACTTATGATAGGAGCAGATTCAAACTCTCATCATATAGTCTGGGGCAGCAGCAATACGAATAACAGAGGTGAGTCTTTATTAACCTTTATTTGTAGTAATAAGTTACATGTAATAAATGTGGGCAACGAAACCTACTTTTGTAACAACTGTTAGGAGGGAGGTCATAGACCTAACCCTAGGTTCCTCCAAAATATGTAGGAAAATAACAAAATGGTATGTTTCTAGTGAGCCATCTCTCCCAGATCACAGGCACATTCATTTTGAAATATCCGATGTGGAAAAAACAGTGCTTATGTACAGGGACCCCAGGAGGACCAATTGGGAAGCCTACAGGAAAGACCTAAAGGCAAATATCGAAGCCAACATCAACACTGTTCACAATAACATTTTTGAAATTGAGACTGTAGCAGACAAAAATCTATTCTAACCTCATACCAAAATAACTGTCTACCAAAAACTATATCCACCAATAAGGTGGGGTGGTGGAACAATGACCTCGCCAAAATGAGGAACAATGCTAGAAAACTCTTTAATAGAGCTAAAGCAACAGGTGATTGGGACAAATATTCAGAAGCACTCACCGAATACAATAAAATGGTAAGGAAAGCTAAGAGAAATTCGTGGAGGAGGCTCTGTCAAGATGTTGAAAACACATCTGAAGGAGCAAGACTCCACTGCATCTTGGCTAAAGAACCTTTAAATCCTGTACGCACTTCAAAAAACCCCACAGGAAACTTTACTGCTACTGGTAAGGAGACCGTGGAGCTTTTGCTCCAAAGTCACTTTCCGGGATCGGTAATAATAACTCAGCCAAACCCAATTCAAAACCCTAATAACTCTTTTTCTAGAGCTGTACGGGAAAAGTAGCTAACTGCGTGATAAACCACGAAAGAATAAATTGGGCTATTAACTCTTTTAAACCCTACAAATCTCCGGGACCTGATGACATCCTCACTGTAATGCTACAAGAGGGGAAGCAAGTTCTGATACCAGTCTTATGCAGGTTATATCGAGCTAGTTTGGCCCTAGGTCATGTACCTCAAGCCTGGAAACCTGTTAAAGTGGTCTTCATACCAAAACCGGGCCGTAACTCCTACGCCCAAGCCAAGGCATTTAGACCAATAAGTCTATCGTCGTTCATTCTGAAAACGATGGAAAAACTGGTAGAAAGGCATATAAGGGAAGGGGCAGTCATAGAGAAACATCAAAACCAACACGCCTACCAACCAGGTAAATCGTGTGAAAGTGCTCTTCATAACCTTGTTAACAGGATAGAGCGCTGCTTACAAAACAAGGAAATCGCCCTAGGTGTTTTTCTTGACATACAGGGGGCCTTTGATAACACTTCTTTTGAATCAATGATTCAAGCGGCTAAAAGACATGGTATTGACAATATCTCGTGTAGGTGTATAAAAAACATTTTACAAAGTTGACATGTACAAGCTACAAATTTCACCCAAATAAAAATTCGCTCCTCTGCTTTATAAAGAAAGTTCTAATTTTAAGTTTACTTGTAATAATTGCGGAAAAAATTTTAATCACGACTATAATCTGTGTTATCATATGAAAACACACAAGGACAAAAGAGAAATAGAGAATAATATTATTAAAAGTTCTAAGAAATGCCCTATGTGTAGCTATTACAGTTCTTGTAAGAAAAAAATGTTGATCCATTATAAAGATGTGCACGAAATAACAATTCAATCAAAGGATATAGATTTTTCTTCCGTGGAAGATTTTCAGCAGTGAAAAATCAATATAGAAAATGACAGTAACTCCAAGTTTGTCAAAAATGGTATAAAATCCTTTATTACTTATTATATGTGCCACCGATCTGGATATTATAAGCCTGCACGTAAAGGTAAAAGACACTTAAAAACTCAAGGTACTAATAAAATCAATGCTTACTGTCCAGCGAGCATCACCTTGACCAAATACATTAATCTTTACAATATCGAAAGTTCTTTTAATCTCTCTTCCTCTTCAGTTAGACACCGTAATGAGGCAATAAGCGTCGAATCTTGAGTGAATGAAATGAAACTTGATGGAGAGTGCGTTCTATTTTACAAACCCCAAGGAATTGTTTTAGAAGGCCGACCTGAACTAAAAGCTGAAGACTTTGTCTTAATAACTATGACTCCAGTTCAATGCGAGTTTCTTAAAAAATATGGGTCAGACTGTATATATGCGTGGATAGCACATAGATAGTTACAATTTTCAAATTAAATACGTTGCTAGTTCTGGATGATCTTAGAGAAGGTTTTCCCCTTGTGCTTTTTTAATATCCAACAAATCGGATAAACATGTTTTAAGTTTATTTTTTTCACAAGTAAAACTACAAGCAGGATCGATTAATCCCAAAATTTTCATGTCTGACCTAGCAGCAGATACTTTTTTTAACGCCTAGTTGGAAGTAATGGGTACACCTGAAAAAAGGTATGTATCTACTTATTTACTAATTTTTGTTATAATCAGAGCATGATATTTATGTTATTTATTGTTTTGCACATGGCAAGTGGAGCGTGCTTGGCGCAAAAATTTAACAAAAATCAAATCAAAGGAAAAACAGGTAGGTTAATAAGACTTAGATTAGAAATGAAAATTGATGATGACTATAATAATATTATTAGGTTACAGTTTACAAACAATTAAGAACACTCCTGGAGGAACGAGATTCGACTGCCTTCGAGAAAATGATCGAACGTTTTTGCAATATGACCGATGATCCTGAAACAATAGATTTGTAAATATTTTGTAAATAATTATTTGAACAACTACCAAAATTGGGCAGATTGCACACGCAGGAATGCACCGCATTTAGAGCGGATGCATAAAATACATTTATTTAAAAGGCAAAAATGTCAAGAGACTAGCCTTGCTGCGTTGTTCGTTTTGTCTACACACATAAGGTGTTCGGGTCCAAAACGACCCATTACGTTAAAATGACTGGTTAATATCACCTAGCTTATATTCTATAACGTGAAAGCAAACATTTATTTAATAAAAGGTAATACATTTCAAAACAAAAGCAAGAACTAAGAATAAACGTTTACTTAAAATAAACAATGCGGAATGTAAAAATGAATATTTAGTAAAGAAAAGAAAACTTCAAAATTAAATTTATAATTGACAAAAGAAAAAGTAAGTTTATAAAAGCAAAAAAGTCATTTTATCTATTTGTAACACTGTTTGCATATTTGCTCTAAATGTTTCTTACAACAATAGTTTCCACACTTGCAGCACAAACTAGAATACTTATTGTCTGTTTTTTTACACATATAGCATCTACCCCTCTTTCTAGATTGAGTTGATGTTGAAGCTGCTTCATCTTGAACAATTGTTGTAGCAGATTTTACTTTTTCAACAACGTCCTTTGCGGCTTTTGTTCTAGGAAGGTACTTTCAATCTGTGGTTTTACCAGTGACATGCCCAAATTTTCTAAAAAACGTCGTCGTTTTCGACGATCTTTTGAACCCCAACTATTAGTTACTTTCAAGAATAAAACGTAGGCATTGTAAGAACTAATGTCAATTATATTATGGAAGACGATAAGTGGCCAACGGTTTGTTTTCCTTTTTGTTGTATAACACATAACCGCTTTATCCATGGTGTCGATTGCCCCTTTTGTTTTATTGTAATCTAGTATAATTTTTTGGGAAGGTATGAGACCAAGCAAGTATCAGAAGTAAATGCAAACTTTGAAGACATTTTTGGTACATTTTTCGTTTGTAGTAATTCTGATGGAATACAAGTCTTGTTTCTTTTCATTGTACCAATCATTGTGATATTTCGCTTGAGTAGAATCTGGCCTAGTTCAAATGGCGTTAAAAAATTATCGCATGTAGTATTGTGGCTTTTCAATCCGTAAGATAGGTCCAAAACAACCCGCATACCCTGCTTTTGTTCTCTGACTCCTCCAGGAAGTTTCCCAAGGTAAGGCTGGATGTTCCATATGTAGGCTGTGTTATTGTCGCATAATACCCAAAATTTAATTCCATATCGAGCAGGCTTACTGGGCATGCATTGCCTAAAAGGGCACCTGCCTCTGAACCCAACCAATTGTTCATCAACGGTTACATTTGCATCTGGATTGAACAATTTTGGTAAAATTTCTACCCATTGTTCCAAAGCTCCCTAATACCCACAAATTTATCCCAGGCTCTTCTTTCAGTTTGGGTTTGTTTATTGTCAAATCTTATTACTCTAGAAATTCGATTGAAATTCTCTAAAGACATTGTTGCACGAAATTGACGAAATATACTCCTACCTTTTTCGGCATCCCATAAGCTTTCTGTCAATTCGTTGTGAGATTTGACCTTCCATGTTTGAATTTTGTAAAATTAGTTTTTCAATTGATGGTGGAAAGAAAAGCATAAAAGCACATAGCTCGTCTTCCACCCTCGAAGTGGTGTACCTAGTAAGTCCAGGTGCCATTGTAACAACGTTGTGTGCAGCAAGTCTCCCTTGATGTATAGGAGGTTCAGATGACCATTCGATTTGATTGTTTTTCGATAACATAGTTTCGGATGTCACATTTGAAATTTCTTGTTCTTCCTCTTCTGAGTCACCTTCCGAACCAACGGAAATATGATCTTCAATTTCAGAGCACTCCTCTTCGTCAGCTGGATCCCATCTATCAAAGGAATCTTGAGAATCAAATATTTCTTTGTCTGAATTATCAATTGCTTCTTCTAGTTGCTTTTGTGTCAAAGAAGGCACAAATTTTGATTGTTTTGAAGTCATAATAAAAAAAAGTTACTCTGCACAAGATGTACACAGAACTAAGATTCAACACTCACTGAACAATATACAAGCACTGTGGGATAAGAAATACTGGAGAGGTTTACATGCAGGTCTCAACCTGTTGCCATTACTCACACCGCGCTGTACGGAATTATGCGAGTTTCAGCTTGTTTCGGCTTCTAAAGAGGAGAGGACAAAAGTGACCCAAACAACCTGTGTGTTAATTTAAACTACTAAAAAACTGAAACGAATATTTTTCCACTAATTACAAAATCTTGAAGCTACATTAATTACAACTAAAGTCCTAAGAGCTCAAATATCTAGAACAAGAAATAAAAGTTTAAGCGATAAATAAAGCAGCAACTGGGTCGAAAAGGACCCGAACGACGCACCAAGGCTAGACAATACAATTGCAGCAATTATGAGATTTGTAAGAGACAAGCTAATTGGCAGGCTAATTGTGGTAAACAAAGGAAAAATCAGTAGTGTATTAAAAGATATTTGTTCTCGACATAAAAATATGCAAGATTTGGATCCGTCTTTAATTATTCAAGTTGAAGATGGTTGGAAAGTACCCTCGAAAAATAACCAGGAAATGTATTTTCTTCAAGAAATTAATAAAAACTGTACTTGCCAAATAATCTGTGTATGTTGTAAAATTTGTATACATCAATATTGTTGTTCATGTTTAAACTCGTCAATTAAATTTAACATGTGCAAGCATATCCACCTACTCGCAAAGTTTAGAAAAAATAACGAGCCTCTAAACGAAGAACAATCACATGGTGAGTGTACTATTATTCTTTAGTAGTAACATATGGTGGTGGTGGTGTTGGAATCAAGCAGTTTTTGCTTTTTACTTTAAATGTCTTATTACACTAGTTAATATTTTATTTAAAATTTTAGTAGTTGAAGCTGAAACAGAAGATGGCAACAACAAATTGTACGTTCACTATGATCAATCCGTAGACGAGTTAGAAGCCATCGTAACACAGTTGAGCAAAAAGAAATCAAAAATGTCTCTAGAAGTAGAAAAAAACATACTAAAAACACGATTCTTAAAACACTTAGATAACGTTAAATCACCAGCTGAACTGGAAATTTTGAAAAACGTACTTGGTCCTCTTTCTACCACTTTGGCAGCTGCAGAAAACATAAACCAAAACACTTTTCCAATCTCTTGTAACTCCCCTTAATGAAAAATTACTTGTACAATGAACGATTATGGTCAACAAAGAAAAAAACAAAAAAAAGAGAAGATTCAATTAAAAAGCCCAATGAGCATGAATCTCTAAATATAGCCATTTCACTTTTGCATGACTTATAGTTTCACACTTTCGTATATCATATAGCTTATTAGGTATTATTATATTGTTAATGAATTTGTATTAAAATTAACAACTTGAAGGCACTTGAAAAATATGCATTTAGTTTTATTTTTTTTGCATTGTTAAAGCCGATTTTTTCATTGCTAATAAATTGCATTCAATACAAATCAACAAAACCTTTTTTTTTTAATTTATAACATGCACGGTACAGCGTAGAAAATACAAAGCGAAAGTAACTTCTGATTTTCATTTTTTACAGAAAGGAATGTAAAAATATTTATTTACAGTTTGACTACCAGCGGTACTACAATGTACAGTCAAAAAGTTTATATCCAGAATACCAAACATATTAATACTCATTTTTTCTGCAATTTTTTTGTTGATAATAGATTAAATATTAGGTAATTCCAAAAAATTAAAAACTACTATTTAATTTATTTTGTAGAGCTCTTTAAAAAAATAATTATTAAATAATAATGTTTACTTTATTTTGTACGTATTTTTTATTATTTAACTTTTAAAGCAACATATGAGCAACGTTTTAAATTTTAAAACACGTGCGTGTGATTAAGGAATGTTACGATCTCTGCTGACGGCGGGTTTACAGACATTCCAGCTGCGTACGCAAGCCATGAAAGTTAGAATAAGGTAGATTGGTTGTTTGCAAAGACACTAGACGCTAGTGTGCGAAACTGTACAGGCTTCCAGACTAACGTTGTGACGTCACCATCTAAGCCCGGTTGCCCTACACCGGCTTAGGGAGGCGGAAAAAAAGCCACAGAAAACAAGTCCACGGAAAAAAGTCTCCAAGAAAAAAGTCTTCGGAAAAAAGACTCCGGGAAAAGTCTCAAAAAAAAAAGTGTTGGATATTCAAGCCCCGGATAATAGTCGGTTACAATAAACGACTTCGCCTGATTTTCATATACGGTTAGGTTAGGTTATAAATATTATAATTTTCCAGGAACTTTTTCCATGGACTTTTTTCCCAGAGACTTATTTCCTAGATTCCCGGCTTATGCGGAATGTACGGACACCGACACAAATACAACGATAATTAGTTTAATAAAATATTAGACTACAACATAAATGTTTATGTCAAGGAAAAATTAATGAATACTAAATACACAAAACTTAAATATACAGAAGTTACGTAAAATAAACGTTTTCAAAACATAACAAACCTAAAACAATAATTATATATTTGTAATACATTTCAAGCAAACAGTAAACGACACTTTTTAAAATAGTCACTGATTGTAGGAACGCAAAACAAACATAAAATAAATAGAATTCATCAAAACACAAGAACTAAAATTAATTAATATTAAAAAACAAAAACTAAAGAAATAAAAACTGAACAAGATTCGTCAGAAGATTTGCACTTTGCAGCATCATTTTCCTTCTTTTTATAATTATTTAACAAAATATTAGCAAACAGAGCTACAAATTTCCTAATCGTAACACCGTGTGTAATAAATACCAAGGGCAACCGCCATGGAATAATTTCTTAATTTATTTTATTCACGCAGGAAAGATTACAAGAACCCCATGTCATATAAATGCAAATATTTGAGTGTGGTTAAATGGAATATAGGCCAGTCGGCAGGTGCACTGATAGCGGGAGCAAATCCGGACAAGCTGGAATAAATTTTATTTTGCTTGATTTGGTGTTAGAAAGCACATATTAAATTTGCACCCCCGCCAAAGCCCGGAATTGGCCGCTATCTTGGAAAAAGTGGCTAAAAATGCATTTTTTTCCCATTATTTGTGAATAACTCGATTCCTATCAACTTTAGTGCAAAATATGTAGTTACCAAAATTGAAGAAGAGTAAAAACTCTATAAAAATCGTTCTATGTGTTTTTTCCGTGCGACTACCCCAAGTATCGAATTTTAAGGGAACAAAACTAAAGTTCGATATAATATACGTGTTCGATTAGCCGGGGTTAAATGTACTTGTTTCCACACCATCTTGAGCGGCATCCCCGAGAGATAAGGCCTACAAACTTAGTTTGCTACTGGTTGGCATAACAATGAAAATTAGACCTGCTGCGGCCATCTTGAAGTTTCCATAGAAACGCAAAAAAAATTTTCACTATGACCGCAAAAGGTGGCTAAATTTGTATTGTTGCGCGACTGGTGGAAAATCAAGTTTAACGGCCTTATCTCTCGGGGTGCTGCCTTGAGGTAAAGTACCCGGCGCGTTTTTTTTTAGTGGTCTCCCCAATAGGCCTAATCCACTATGTCACCAACTTAAGTTTCTTTTGAGGTGGAAGGCTCATCAGAGTTTCTTCGTTTTTTTGGATGTTACCGGTTGTTCAATATAATCCTCAATATCATCCTGAATATCTTCAACATCTGTATCATATTCCGGATCTGGTTCATAACGTGCAGAATATCCTCTTGATTGGTCTTTATCGATAGGAAAATTATCCTCGTAGTCTTCTTCGTCTAATTCTGCCACCTCCAAAGTATTCGAACAAGATTTGCTGTGGCAACGTGCACATATTACCGAGCAATGCAAACCTGCTTTGCGGCAACTACAAGATGCATTACAACCTTTGGCACATTTACAAGAAATAAGATTTAGTAATTCTTGGGGAGCCGCATCTTGTGAAGTAGTAATGGGCATCAACCCATTCTTTGAATTTTTACATCCCCAATCCAGAGCTGATTTTTCATTTCCATACCATAGCTGTACCTGATTGTAAGTACGGAAGGAGTGCAAGCGAGCTGCGTCTTTGGTCGGCGGTAATGATGCTAGGTTTGGTAAGCTTTTGGTAATAGATTTTACGAAACACTGGTATCTGTATTTTTTTAATGATTCGCATTTTTTGGATCCATATAGATAAAGAAGAAATTGTTCTCCAACTTTCTTTATATCTTCTGGGGATGCGTTTGGGTCTTTAAACGTTTGTACAGGTTTCTGTAATTCTTTTTCTTTCTGTAAAACTTTAACGAATTTAATTTTTCCCTGTCTGTATAATGCGGATGTGGTGTCGCAGCCACTAAATGCGTGTAGAAATAAAATGTTGTCCATAACTGAAGCATCTAGATTCATATTATGGGGTGCATAAGTTCTACTTTGCGACTTTCCCTTGCCTGGCTTTAGAAAATAAATATTTGAGCGAGACCCATTTAAGGCAGTAAGAATGACGAGTAAATCGGTGTCTTCGCCGACTATAATTACCTTTTCATTGTGATTTGATTCTTCAATGGCAGTGTTGACAATCAATGTATCAGCATCTTTATCAGCCTGCTTCACTCTGAAGCCCTCGTTCGTCAAACGATTACACATCATTGAGATTATGCGACATTTGTTCCTCTCATTTGACAAGAATTTTCCCTGAGA
Organism: Ctenicera cuprea; assembly: GCA_958336395.1. Classification (NCBI taxonomy): domain Eukaryota; kingdom Metazoa; phylum Arthropoda; class Insecta; order Coleoptera; family Elateridae; genus Ctenicera; species Ctenicera cuprea. The sequence continues at coordinate 40,370,483 of OY284492.1, read as the reverse complement.
CACTGTTGCCGTCATTTTTTCATCAAAATGAATTTCCGGTGATAAAGCAATCCTTAATCGGCGAAGTCGCTCAGCAGTCTTAGTGCTTTTTGCTGCAGCATCCTCGGGGTATCCATCAAAAACTATTATTGCATTTGCTGAGTAATGTCTTTTTACATACTCAGCGTATTTATCTAAAATGGCAGAATGTGATTCTCCTTGATGCCAGACAATTTTATGAAGTAGAAATCCCCCGTCTATCACATGAAGAGTATTTTCTGAGTCTAGTTGGCTTTCACTGGGCACAAAGGTATCGTATAGAGAAAATTTTTGGGTTTTGCACATCCCTATCTCGTCGAAGAGTGAAAGAGGATAAGGAGCTAGTTCCTATTGAAAGTAACGTTCTAACTGTTCCTCAGATTTCTTGAGAAATAAAATTCTCTGGAACAGCAAAATGGGGTTTATTGGAATCGTCTTGTTTCCCACTTTTACTCCTGAGTTAGTAACTCCAATTGGCGATACTCTATTCTTTCGTTTAAACTTGATACTGCCGAAGTTGGAGTCACGAAGATCTGTCATAGCAGAAATGCCAATTTCATATGCGTTTTGGCAATTCACTTTCTCATCTCCAATAACTCCGGTACTGATAGACCTAATGTCACTGGTAAATGGAAAAAGTGGATGCTCAGAGAACCAATCTGTGAACTTCTCTGTGTCGGCGTTGTCTCTTAATACTCTTGTAGTTCTGCTATCTATGTGCTGTTCTGTGGTATATAAAGAAATATTACAATAATTTTCAATTGCTTCAGAAACACTTGATAAAATGGGCATTGAGACAATCCATTTTTGCGGCGGAACTTTGCATACAACACCACGCTACACACTTACTAACGGTAAAATTTCACCAACTTAACACAAGCTTTTTCTGCAACAAATAACAGACGACTACTACTCGCTTGTATGTCTCGAGTAGTCGAGCAGCGATCGTACATGACCTTGAGTTAAACATTCCGCAGACAACAGGGGTAGGGTTCTCTGGTAGAAAACAAATATGTCTAGAATAGAGAAAATAATAAATGCCTATAATATATTGAACTTTTTTAAGCCGATATAACTTAGCCACGAGTAGTCGCACGGAGAAAACACATAGAACGTTTTTTATAGAGTTTTTACTCTTATTCAATTTTGATAACTACGTATTTTGCACTAAAGTTGATAGGAATCGAGTTATTCACAAATAATGTAAAAAAATGCATTTTTAGCCACTTTTTCCAAGACGGCGGCCAAATCCGGGCTTTGGCGGGGGTGCAAATTTAATACGTGCTTTCTAACACCAAATCAAGCAAAATAAAATTATTTCCAGCTTGACCGGAATTGCTCCCGCCATCAGCTATTTTATAATACTTGGCGACTGGCCTAATATAAAAGTAACAATAAAATTAAGTTAGACAATACAGAATACAAAAGTATAAATCTTGAATACCGTGCAGTGATAAACTCCGACTAAATCAGAAAAACTTTAGTGATAATTTGTTTTTGTGTTGTCCTGGTAACTTGCTGAACCATAATAAAGTTTGATACTGGATTTTCCTTCTTCCTAAAATTGTTACACTTGGTTGTACATAAAAGTTGTGAATTGACTCGTGTTTTTTAAATATTAATATTTTCAATTTTCTAAACTTTAAAAAATTTTTAGTTTTATTTTCAAAATTTTGGATTTCACGAAGTTTTCTAGTTTTAAGATTTTCAAAACTTTTATATTTCAGTATTTTTGAATTGTCAAGATCTTCGAAAAGTTGAGTTTGAATCAGAGAAAAGAAAAGAAATCAGCAGAGGCTTATGCGAGGAGGCGGTTGCTATAAAGGTTTGTTTTTTTTTCATTACAAGGAAAATAATTGCTAATGCATCTAGGAACGCAACACTTATTCAAGCATTTTTTAACTTAACAGAAGCACATTTACTAGTTGATAGAGTGCATTCTGTGTAAAACTCTGGATTTTGCTTCTTAAGAATGCTGAATAACTCGGTCGGCCGGGGAATGTGATGTCACCCATCAGGTAAGGGCGTAGTCTGGATGCCTGTACAGTTTTTTTGTAGGCATATGGGATTAAATATTCCAGGTATTTAACGTTAGCGTCCAATCGCAGGTCGCTGATGGTTGGAAGTAGGCGTAGATCCCTAAATTCCAAAGCACATCAGCACCAGCTCATCCTTACTTCCCTATAATGCAAGTATATGAAAATAAAAATTGTGCTTTAATAATTCTAGTTGTTCAAATTTCTAATATGATTCATAAATGGTAGGTTTTATTTTCCATAATTACTGTTTGAATATAGTTAGTATACACCAAGTAATTAATAAATTACAAGCAGTAACTAGTATAATTTTGTAAAACAAGTTATTTATTTTAAAATAAAATTAATAATGAAATTTTAAAGTTTATTTTTCATTATTCATCTCTCTACTGAAAAATAAGTCGTCTGAAGAATGTGAGCAAATCAAACATACTAGTTTTAGATGTTATTTACAAATTCTCACATTTAGATTTATTATTTTTATTTAGAAAGAGATGATAAACAGTATTACATAACTCTTCATATGAAATAATATATTTATTTTTAAAATGTAATAATAAAAAACACATACTTGATTTAATTGCAGAATCACAAACATATACGATCAAGGGTAACTAAATGCATGTCTCTTAGCTTTAAATTGTACAGCGTTGCCAAATTAAAAAACCTTTAAGTGCTTATAATTTAAAGACTCTTCGTCTAAGACCAAATTGGTGTTAAAGTTTTTTGCTTGTTTTCCAACGTAGAATTGCGTGCGGTAATTATTAGCCGCACGTTTTAATACACCCTGTATATATAAATTACTTAATAGAAAACGAAAAACAAAAACGGTCTGTGAACATTCCACTTATTAATTTCCTAACGTTAATTTCGTAAGATAATATATACAATACATAGCTAATATAGTAACGCTCACAAGTGCCCTCCTTAACATTCAAAACAACAAATCATGTAAAAAGACAATTTATTTTTCAAATGACTGTGTGCACTTTTCAGTTGTAAAATGGTGAGCAGTAATTAACAGGTTTAAAAGGCAAGTGGTAGTACGTTTACTAACTAAACAACTGTTCTGTAGCCCGTTCTAAATCCCAATTATATGAAGATAACGCTACTCTCGCTTCATGTGCATCTACACCCATTTCTATTAGTTTCCTTATCTTATCATCGAATCCCTTATTTTCATGTGGTCCTGTAAACAATAATCTTGTATTTATTTTCCCACGAATGAATGCACCCAGCAATATGAAAATTTCGTTAAAATTACCTCCTGCATATGCGTTTGTCCAATGGCTTGCAGTCATTTGAAACATTTCTGCATTTTCTTTAAACTGTTTGGCTACTACTGCATCTTGAGGGTCATCTGGCTCCGCAGCTGACAAAAGAGCTTGTAACGATAATAAACCTGTTCGAAGTGTCATAGCCGCAGCCCTAAAATAAAATTTATTTTACAATTCACTGAATTTTATTTAATAAATGGCTATCTCTTAAAATAGTACCGGAAAATCAAATATGGAAGTGAAAAAAATTAACATGTAGTTGTTTCTTGAAAAATTTCTATATTTAATATTGTCAATACATAATAGAAAATTCAAAAGCGCTGGAAAATCAAGAAGTTTATATCTACAAAACCATTATATTGTAAAGGTGCGCTGCCCGAGAATAAATAATTCGTATCTGATTTTGATTTAATTGTATTGTTTTATACTTTAAAGTGGGAGCTCCCAGAATAGTAATGCACTTGTCTAATAACTTTGATTTATTTACAGCAATATTATATTTCTTTCAGCAAATACAGACTTTAATTAACAGTGATCACTTGACTTAGCTAAATTGCTGTGATTTAATAGTTAATTTTAAGCAGGTGGTCGTTTTAGAACAGCTGCACGCATTTTTGTACATAAATGTAAATATTGTAAAACACATGTTAACAGGTATCAATGAGTTTGCCGCCTGTTGTGTGGATTATTGGGGTCAATCTAATATTTAAAATTTCACGCTCTCGCATTCTAGGGATTAGGGTAAATATTGGGTTGTAGTAATTAACATAAATTGGGGAAACTTGACAGCTTTAATTAGCACAAGTGTTCAAGAAGGCTTGAGAGTGTGAGACAAAATTTTATTGATACTTCTATCCAATCAAGAATTAAAAAAGAGTGGGGCTGTAATTTTATTGGAAAAAGAAACAAGTCCAACCTCTTGGAGGATGGACATGAATTTTAATAAAAGAGTATGTTCCCTAAAGGAAGGGATCAATCTTCGAATTCTCAAAGATCACTCAGTTCGCTGAAATCTTAACGTCAGTTTGGAAGCATTGTTGCTAACATTCTATTACAATATTACAAGTCTGAGACTTGTAACTTTAAAATAAAATATTATCTTCTTGGGTTTGGGGCTACGAGGGGCACATTGTCAAAATCAAATAGGCTTAGGCGTAGTAGCTCATTCTTGTCGGTGTACCTGATTAGGCGTATCAAAAGCGGCGCTATTGTTCCTCTTAGGAGGGAATTAGGCGTAGCAACTGAGGCGCTATTGCAGGGAAGCCGATTTGAGTGAGTGGCGGCGCTATTTCCACATTGGTTGCGGCAAGACGCTCTTTTCGCGTGTTGTTGTTACACATTTGTACGTAATCAATCACTGTTATTGGGTTAAGTTCTCTGGCGTGCTGGCAAGCGGCGCTATTGTCCTTCGGGAATTAGGCGTAACGGCCAGGGCGCTATTAGGACGAGATCTAATCAGGCTGAGAGTATTGCGTTCAAATGAGTGATAGCACACGGTGTTCCTATGAAGAGCATCCAGTTACTTACGTAAACTGCACAATACTCGACATTTATAAACAGTCCCAAATAGAAGTATCAGTATGGGTAAAACTGGGGCAAATATTTAGATTGGCAACTTTACTCGATACAACTGACGGGCAAATTCTATATAAATGGTTCTAACACTCATAACACCAATATTTTCAACACATGCATAAATAAATTCTTCAAAAGGTTTACTGTTGTTTAAATCAGCTTAAAATCTTATCCTTTTTAACCTCGATAAAGACAGGGTAAATCTGCCACGAGCAAATAATTAAAACACAACGTAGGTCCGACACCGATCATCGCAAATAAATAAGTAATCAAGCATAAATACTTGATAAATTTTAGATAATACAATTAAAATTTGTAAATAAAAATATCTGCGAAACTGCACGATCACAATATTGGCAAATTTCACCTGGACTTTGCCATACATCAAAAATAATTACCTTTTTGTTTCCCAAAATATTTTGCAACGTGTAAGTATAAAAATTGTAGTAAAAGATGTAGTCCAAGAATTAATTGTAAAGTACTACGTAAGAGTTAAGTACTACATTAAGTTAAGAAAAAAATTTAAACATAAAAAAATGCTTACGGGACAAATCAAACATAAAATCGTGTTTTTCGGCATATCGAACGAAATGCAGATATGACTTTTTGTCTCAACACGGTAATGCTGAAGTAAAGGCCGGCAAGTCAAAGGTCCTTAAACTCTATGCTTGGCTTTGTGAAATATCTTTCACAAGTGCAGAGAAAAATGTAAAATAACTGGTTGTGCTGACTACCATGCTGCGCCTAAAAGCCAATTAAATTGACAGCTAGAATGCTTGTTTGTTTTCATGTTTCAATTGTTTCTCTCACCCCCGTTTTTATGTCAACCAATAATAAACACACATTTCCTATTATACGATTATATTTCGACAATTGGAAGTGTTATTTTCTATATTGCCACAATCATAATTGTCTCATCTTTATTAACATTCTACAACGTGTAAATTCTAACGCTATTGTGGATAAAATCTTAATTTTCATCATAGCATCCCATAAACATAACGTTATAACAATAACATAATTGTGGCACAGTCTTTATATTATATCCACAGGTAACTTGATTTTCTGTTACTTTTGCGCAATTCTTTAAATAAGTAGCACTTAATATACTTTACTTATTTTTAATCAGAAAAATTAAACCACTTATTAGTGATCTAAAAACTCAAGAAGGTTGTCATTGAAAAAGAAAGTTGAATATCGTATTTCCATAAAGCAAAACGCTACAACAAATTTGAGCACATCATGGATATCCTCGGCTCTTTTTATCTATATAGGGTATGGAATCGTTATACGAGTAACAACAAATAAGTAAATCATTGAAGGAAAACATCAGATATTTCAGTTTTTTCAAAACAAATGACTAACGATAGCCTAAACCTAAGCGAAGTTTACCCTACCCATAAAATTCTACATGACTTTGAAAATTTAATCAACTCTACTGGGTGTCAAAAGAATCATAAGATGGCTGAGATTAAGCGATAAATTGTAAATTTATTTACGGAATTAATTCCTTTAGACAGCAGGTATTCTCTAGAGTTTTTGAGATATGACAACGCAACTTAACATAGGTAATATGTACCCAAAAAGGCTCATTGAACATATTTGACGCATTTTTTTGGATTTCGGTTTTACCGGAAGTGCCCCCAACCAAGACGATAACAAAAAAATACAAACATGATTTTTTTACGGGTATTCTAGTAGGTACAGGTATTCATATTTGAGAAATCACTTTTTTGGTGAACAAGGTATTTCTTTCAAACGGCACAACCCTTTAGACACTAGGTATCTAAATGCAGATTTTCAGCACAAACCCAATGTTATTCTTAAATCCGAAATCGAATTGTTATTAATCTAAACCCACCAATACCTTTTTGTTTGAAGTTATCGAGGAAATACTTGTTTCAAGTGCTTCACGGAAAAACGATAGTTTGACTGTTGTTCACTAATTTATACAATTAAGGCAATTTGCTAGTATCTGTCAAACTATCTTTTTTTTCCATGACACACTTGAAACAAGTATTTCTTCGATTTTGTAAACTTCATACACAAAGAAATTAGCATGTTTATATTAATACCAACTCGATTTTGGATTTGAGTATATCATTGGATTTGTGGGGAATATTTGCATTGAGATACCTCGTGTCTAATGAATGGTGCCATTTGAAAAAAATTACTAAATCACAAAAAAGTTATTTCTTCAAATATGAATGCCTGTACCTACCATAATACTCGTAAAAAATTAGGGATGCCGCGGGTACCCGGCCAATTTTGGCATATACCCGGTTTGGCCGGGTAGCGATCTTGTCCCCGGGCGGGTAACGGGTACGAAAAAAAATTTTTTTTAATAAAAATAAACACTTTATTGTCTATTATTTTGGTTTACTGTCAAGAGTAATTAATAATTATTATACATAAGCATATATGTATAAATAATTAAATCCTTAAATATCAAACATAATGTAATAAAACTAATATCTAAAATTTAATAGGGGCAAATTGTGGTGCAAGATTATTAACGATTCTCAATTTTTTTTGTAACTTATTTCTTTTCTTTTCAAAAACATTGCGTGCTTCTGAAGAAAGCCTTTCGCTATAGGCGCTGCTTGCAGGTGCTGAAAGGTACTTTTTTGCTAGACCAGCCAAAATTGTATATTGTTTCATGTTTTGTTGCCACCGTCGCTAATAAATAATACTATTTAAATGTTAAATACCGCAAATTAAATAAACGTTTTGCTTCATAAATACACCTATATGCTCTACAATATAAAACCGGTACCCAGTCTTTTCAAAAAGTGTTCCCCGCTGCATCCCTATAAAACATCATGTTTGTATTGTTTGGTTATCGTCTTCGTCCCTTAGAAAGACTTGAGCCGGGTCTGAGCACTTTAGATTTAAAATATGGTACAAATTGACTGTAAAAAAAAGTAGGCTTAAAAATTTTCAAAAATAGTGCAGGTGTACTGCTACTGCCAATGTTTCGTCCATAGTTGCATGAGACATCTTCAGTTCTGTGAATTCTAATGCAGCTCGAACACAACTCAGTAAGAGTACCGAAGAGGTGGCTTTACCACAAAAGCCAAGATGTCATCATTATTATTTAATTTTGATTACATTTTATCTTAGAATTTTTATTAGTATACCATAACAGTTACTACACTGTTTATGTGCTACATAATCAAATATGAAATTTTATATCCACAAAGAATGTATGTTGTATTTTTTTCTCGATGTAACAATTTCTGAGATATAAACTGAACTTTCTCAAAAGATGTAAAAATTTAATATGGTTCTATTTTTCATCTTCTAGCACTCAAATATATGAGACCTTTTAATATTTTAAAGAAGACATTCAAATGAACACATTTCTGAAGAAATCAGGTTACTGTTAGTTTTGTTGTTTTTTAGCTGTATCTCTAATTTTTCTGAACTAATAAATGCCACAAGCCAAAAGGCAACTGCTATACAGGGTGAGTCAACAACGCCATGGTGGTCGATATCTTCTTCACAATTTAAAATACAGAAAAATGTTTTGAATAAATGTTTTAGGGGACTACGACGACCATATTTGCTTATTCTTAATCGCCTTTTAATTGCCTTTGTGAATATGTTTTGGTTTTGTAATTCCGTTGCGACGTTGCAAAGTTATTCCACTTTATTGGAAAAATTTGACATTTGCAAACCCCACTAATAAAATCTGCACGAGCCGTATTTATCAAGATTAAACAACTTTTTCTGTTAAACCTTAGTCAAGACCCTGTGCTATCCTCCAAATAGTTAAAGTATTTGTTGCAACAGTGCAAAAATTTCTAATTTTAATGGGTCATAAATTCGATTTTTTTTAATGGAACACCCTGTATATTTTTAGATAGTTGGACAGAGATTTCTGTGCTCTATAAATTTTATTAAATAGTGATTATACCTAAATCCAACGGTTTTCGAGAAAATTAGATTAGAGATCTAGAAATCCAGACAACATAAAAGGCATTGACACTTGTTTCTTTTTTGTTTTTGCAGGAAACAACTGCGAACATTGTTTTATTTCATGTAAGAAATTTTTTTTATAAATTTGGAAATGCTCGAGTGCTTAATTGCCCATTCCATGCATTAAATCTTGAACCAAGGATTTAGGTGTAACCATTATTTAATAAAATTTGTAGAGCGCAGAGATCTCTATCAAACTATCTAAAAATATACAAGCTGTTCCATATAAAAAATAGTTATGACCCATTCGAGTTAGAAATCTTTGCACTGCTGCAATAAACACTCTGTATAACACAATTCAACTTTAAACTATTTGGAGGGTAGCACTTGGTCTTGACTAAGGTTTAACAGAAATAATTTGTTTAATCTTGAGAAATAAGACTTGTACAGATTTTATTAGTGACGTCAAATGCAAATGTCAAATTTTAAAAACAATACACGTTTAGAAAGGCAACCAAAAGGCGAACAAGAATATGGAATAATATACAAGGTGTTCTATTAAAAAAAAATTAAGTTTGGCATGCCATTTTTACATGGAAACCCCTGTATAATTGAAAACAATTTATGGTCTTCTTAGTCCCATAAAACATTAATTTGAAACATTTTTCTGCATTTTAAATAGTAAAGATGATATCAACTCGCCCTGTATAAGAACAAAATTACAGCTGATGTAGTCTTTAGAAGAGTCTATTTAAATATCTTAATGATACAAAGAAATGGAAACTTACCACTGATCTTTTAATATATCTAAACAAATAGCTCCTGTTACCGAAGAAATATTTGGTTGCCTTATTTTAGTTATAAATCGTACCTAAAACATATAAAAATGTTGAAGCATATTATGTAAATTACTCTTTGAAAGATACATCAGTGTCTGTGGTACTCAAACAATTATCAAAAACCGATGACTGTATGAAGAAATTTTAGGAGAGTCCTAATGTTACATTAGAAAAGCAACGTGACGTTTGCATTACACAATGTCAATCTCATTTAGAGACAGCAACCTTAAAAAAATACTGGAAATGATGATTTATTTCCATCGAAAAAATAATATTGGATTCGTGTTCTACAACATAACATTAGTTCAAGTCGAAACAGAGAATTAAAGAATATTTATCAAACTTAATAAACCAGAGAGAGAAAACCAACCAATAAGTAGAGTTTTCTCAAACGAATATACAGAGTAAGTACTTTAAGTATCACTCTCCACCCCCGAATTACATTATAAACAGTTTGTCAAACTAAATTTTTTTTCTTAAATAAAATTGTTGCAACCATCTACTACTATTATAACATCTTAACTTTTTTACCATACTAAGCTGAAGTTACATACGTATGTGAAATAGAAAAAAGCTGAACTTGCATACGTATGTGATATTGCCAACCTTATAAAAATTAACCAACACATAGTTGTACACTAACGCCAAACGTTTTGAAAAACTGGAAAACTGTTTTCCAGGTAAAATGGCAATTTCATTTACTTTTAATAATAGCAATGCAACAAATTATTGATATTTTATGTGTTGCAACAAAATTAGATAATTATTTACAAGTCTAATACTAACAATTGAGTATTCCTTTCAGAAACATAGGTAATAAAATTAAAAATTTCAAAATTTTATTAAACAGTTTTAGGCATATGCAGAAAAAAATCATTGCATGGGCGGTTTTACGAAAAGTTGCTTTTTTCGGAAAACCGCTTTTGTAGAGTTCTAGTTGGAGGGTCTCTTCTACCACGCCCTTTCAATGGTTTTGTGGGGCAAAGCTTTATAACCGAGTAAACGAATTTTGAAGTTTGTCAATTTTTGGGTTATTTCTGATGCAGAGTCGAGGAAAAAAATTATTTTCTCCCGAAAAAAGCAACTTTTCGGAAAACCGCTTTTGTAAAGTTCTAGTCGAAGGTCTCTTCTACCACGCCCTTTTAATGGTTTTGGTGGGCAAAGCTTTATAATCGAGTAAACGAATTTTGAAGTTTGTCAATTTTAACGATTATTTCTGGTGCAGAGTCGAGGGAAAAAATTATTTTCTCCCGAAAAAAGCAACTTTTCGTAAAACCGCCCATGCAATGATTTTTTTCTGTATATGCCTAAAACTGTTTAATAAAATTTTGAAATTTTTAATTTTATGTCCTATATTTCTGAAAGGAATACTCAATTGTTAGTATTAGACTTGTAAATAATTATCTAATTTTGTTGCAACACATAAAATATCAATAATTTGCTGCATTGCTATTATTAAAAGTAAATGAAATTGCCATTTTACCTAGAAAAACAAAGCTTTCCAGTTTTTCAAAACTTTTGACATTAGTGTACAACTAAGTGTTGGTTAATTTTTATAAGGTTGGCGATATCGCATACGTATGCAAGTTCAGCTTTTTTTTATTTTACATACGTATGTAACTTCAGCTTAGTCTATAACAGGTTAACTTGGTTTTAGGTTAACCGTGAAAATGATTGTTTAATAAGAATTTAAAAACTGTTACCTATATGTAAAATAGTTTATAAAAATATAGCAACTGAAACACTGTAATGATGAATTTCTAAGTTTTTACAAGCAAAGTTAAACTAGACCACTTGGACTAGAGATTCTGCACATCAAGGCAGTAAATTGTGAATTTTCGTTAATAATAAATATATTGAATAGGTGATTTTCTTACCTATTTTTATGGGGATAATGTTCAAATTACATACCGCAGTTTCTCTTTAACATAGACATGCTTGATTTATTTTAATATTTCCCTGTTTTTGAAGTTTGAAAGTAAATTACGATGGATGAAGATTATGAGGGGGCTTGGGATGCAGCAGACAACTTAGATGAAGAGGTAATTAGTTATTTAAAACCTTATAATTATTAGAAAATTACAAACATTATTTTAGTCTGAAGGAGGAGAAGACAATGTAGAAAACCCTGAACAAGTCCTTGCCGAATGTGCAGAAAAATTTGCTACCTCCGATTATATTATGGAGCCTGGAATATTTTCTCAACTCAAAAGGTTTGCATAAATTAAAAATGCCACTTTTAATACAACAGTACTTATATTGCAGATACTTTCAGTCGGGAGGAAATCCTGTTCACGTCATAGAACAACTTTCGCAAAATTACACAGCTGTAGCGCAAATGGCCAATCTCATAGCAGAGTGGTTAATAGTAGGAGGTGAGTGTGATTATTTTTAATTGTTGCATAAAGTAGCAATGATAATTTTAAGGTGTAAAAGTGCAAGATGTTCAGGCTATGGTTGAAAATCATTTGAAGGATATGATCTTGAGGACGTTTGACCCCAAAAAGGCAGATACTATCTTCACTGAGGAAGGAGAAACACCTGCTTGGTTGACTGAACTTATCGAGCACCCTACATGGAGATCGCTTATATATAGACTAGCAGAAGAATATCCTGATTGTCTTATGCTGAATTTTACTATTAAGGTATTTTTTTTAAATCGTTTTATTTTGTATTAGTAATAGGTGGCTGGAAAAATTCCCAAGCCGGGATTTTCCTTATTAAAAATTCCCGAATATTCCTAAATTTAAATTTGGGCCTAGAGCATGAAATTAATCTTTGTGCAAAACTGTAAACACTAAAGACAGTTAAATAGCAGAGTGCGAAGTTTTATTGTGAGGGTAAATTGTGATTTAAAACAATTGCCATTTGAGTGGGGTGTCGTTGTCATATGAAATCTTTTAATTAGTACAATAATGTGCATAATTTGGTAGTAAGCTGAGAATAGGATAGAATTACATAAAAGTGTTGAGGAATTATATACTTTATTGGCAGTAACTACTGCACGGTCCCTCCACACAGTAATTTTTTCTTTGGACACGGTCAAACTTGTGCAGTTGTTATGCTGTCAACCTTTTGCTGCGTATGAATTCTCATGCATGCGCAATTGATTAGAAGTAATTTATCAGTGAGTGAATGCAACGATGTTTACGTATTTTTTCTTTAAAAGTATAACTGCTCTTTACCATAACCTTGGCCAGACCGTAAAGATCAACAACATTGCTTTAAACAAAGCAGTTTAAACGGAATAGAAATTGACCCCAACTGGGGTTCTACCCCTCAACCATTTATGTAAAAGGCTGTACACCCGTATTTCCATCTCTGCACCGACGAACGCAAAAACATATAATATAAACAGTTCGACTGTGCAGGAAGAAAAATTTAGTGTGCGGTTGGACTGTTACCGTTCTTTTTGTTGCTGCAAAGTCCGACCATGCACAAAGAAAAAATTGCAGTGCGCTCGAATCATGCAGTAGTTACTTTCTACTTTATTTGAACTGCATACATTTAAAGTAATTTTAACTTCTATACATATCAATATATTGATAGTTGTTTTATTTACAATAAATTAAAAAAGTGTATTCCTAATTTTCCCAGGAGCATTCAAGAAAACTTGAGTATTTTTCCTAAAAAAATTCCCAGCGTTTTCCCATCACTACTTTGTACAGCAAAAAATAAATGTATGATAAAACATTGCGTTTTATTCATTTACTATAATTGGGCATTGAAATCGTTAACTAGAAATGGTTTAATTCTATTTGTAGCTTATATCGGATGCAGGATTTCAAGGAGAAATCACAAGTATTTCGACAGCTGCTCAGCAGCTAGAAGTATTTTCCAGGGTACTAAAAACTGCCATTGGTGGTTTTCTTACAAATCCCGAAGACTGGCAAAATACATCTAAAGAATGTGCAGTAAGTTATATAATTTTCTCTTGTTTTTTTCTTCTATAATTGTAATTTATGTATAGAAAATGGTTTGTCACGGTCAACACACATATGTATACAGCCAGGTAATCATGAATGTGTTGGCTCGTGAACCAAAAGGTGGCAGCAGCATGAAACGACTTTCACAAGAAATTACCAAGCGTGCTCAAAAAAAGTGAGTTTTTTTTAGTTACAAATTTTTTACTAATTTCAAATTTTTAGTGGCCATGATGTGACACCAATAACCATGGCATTAAATGGTGCTTCTGGCTACCCACAAGCATGTCAAGCTTTGACTTCCATGCTTTCCCGGAATACCTTAAATCCAGCCGATATAACTGTACTTTTCAGAAATTATTCTGCAGCAGATCCACCTCCAATAGATCTGATAAGAACACCTCAATTTTTAGGTACCGGTATGGTTTATTATGTATGTTGACAGTTTTAATATTTTTTCTTATTCTTGTAGAATTGCTAATTGACTCCTTGTTTAAATCAGGAGTAAAATTAAATCCTGAACACAAACCGAAATATATTTACTTGTTAGCTTATGCAGCAAGTGTGTGTGAAATGCAAGCCAAGAAAGGACAAAAGCGGTCATGGACTAAAGATGAACTGAAACCAACTATTCAAGCAATTGAAACTGTCCATAACATCTGCAATGTGAATAAGGGCAGTTCGGAACTAATGGCTGATTTATCAAATCTTTACCATTGCTTGAGGTAATAACTAGAAGTACAATATTCGTGTTCATTGTAAGGGTGTCCCACAATAAGTACACCAGCTGGTAGATCATCCAAAAATAAGCAGAAAGTTCATATAAACATGGGCCAACAAATGCTTTGTTATCGAGATAATGCATGTTAAAGTTTTGGAAAAAAAATCGTTTTTTACAAATATTCTAGAAAGTTTTTTTCAAAAATCTTGGCACAACGTTTGAGCTAGTCAACCTTCATTATTGGCAGTTTACATGTTTGAAATATTTCAACTATTGGCGTAGATGTAGGGGTATCCTAATCTTAAAACATCTGTAATTTTGACGCCACTGGATGTTCAGCTGATTTGATATCACCATTTAGTTTATTATTCTATTCCGAAAGAAAAAAAAAGTACTCTTTCATTTATCTCGTAAAATGCGTCGTTTTCATGAAAAAACTAGTAAAATTTTCAACAATAAATCACAACAGTCGTGAGGATCGCATTAACGAACGTTGTGCCAAATTTGAAGATTAACACCCTGTATCTGGAAAACAAAGTTTTTGTCGACCCATGTTTATATGAAACTTTCTGCTTATGCTTGGATGTTGTAGCAGCTGGCGAATTTTGGGACATTTATTGTGAGACTCCCCTGCATAAAGTAAATAAATGAGCAACTTTGAGAAAATGGTTAATAAAGCACAAATAAAACCCTTTAATTTTTACAAGAACTTTTTTGTCTTCTAAATATACATTTCGACTGCTAAGTAGTCATCATCAGTAGAATCAAAAAAGGGAAAAACCATAACGAATCTGAAATTTACAGCAACGAACTAGAAACATCTCTTAAACCTGGTGACTAGGAAATCACGAATTGCTAATGGGTGGATCTGAGTTTATAGTTTTGGCAGTCCTCCCCTCCCCTCCCGTAGTGCGTTAAATTTAAGTAACGAAAAATTTGGAATCAAACTCAAGTCTTGATTTAAAATGTTAGTTTGAAATTTTGTAGATAAATCTGCTTTCCCATGCGTCGAGTTTTCTGCGTTTTTTATTACAGGTTTTGGAATTTTAAATCAGACAGTAAGTAATATAGGATGTTGTGAACCTAAAATCTGTTAATAAATTTCCAGATACAACGGTAATTTTTTTTAGCTGTTTTTTTCTAGATGTCCGTGAAGTTATTGGCTAAAAAGGGAAACAATGGGTTACCCATAGCAGTACCGTGGATGATAACTTTTGATGTCGTTTTATTATTTCTCAGTATTCCAGCTTAGCAACAAAAGACTGGTTGAAAACACAAAACATCGCTTCAGATCAAATCTCCGATCATATCACACTAACACATCTCTGTATGAAACAAAATACATTCACATTTAATGGAAAGTTTTATTCTCTCTCGCGGTACTGTTATGGGAAACCCCTTATCTTTTTTTGGCCAATACCTTCATGGACCACCTGGAAAAGCAGATAATAGTTATTTGTGTAGCAAGAGAAGAAAATGATACGTTTTTTCCCACTTGTGCATTCGACTCGTGAAATAAAGGGCACAAGGAAAAGAAGACACTTTCTTCCCGAGTTTCACGTATTATTTTTTCGTCAACCTTGAGAAATTTATCAATAAACATTCATTTTAAAATTAATCTATTTAATTTGACAGCTGTGTAAAAATTGACATTTGCAAGTAAGATGCCTCTGATAAACAAAATTCCCATTTAAAAATGGGAGGAAAAGTTCAGTTCGTCTCCTGATGGGAGGCAAAGTTGCTTTGTCTCCCGCTAAGCAACAATTGTCAACTTTTGACCACCAAATGAGGGGCAAAAAGCCTACCTTCCTTCAAGGTCTTTGAAAAAAATTTATGTTATATTCCTCGAATTTGGCTCATATATGTTGACGACATTTTTGCTGTTTTTGATATCTGTAAATTTACAATTGAAACTGAAAAATCCAGTAGACTTACGTTCTTGGACTTAAACAACCGAAATATTGAATTTGATATTTACACAAAAAGCACAAACACTGACAAATACATTACTCAAGACTTTCATCACACACCTGCACATAAACGTGCAGCATTTATTTCACGAATTTATAAATTAATTAACATACCTCCAATGGAAATACGATAAAAAAATAATTAAATTATATCCACGAAATAGCAAGATTTAACGACTGCTCCTAGGCCAAACGAAGAGAAAACTAGGCACACCTTTAAAGAACACTTATCTCATTTTTGCTTCAACAGACCAGAAAAATCATGCGTAGCAGCACACATTTTAGATTCAGAACATCCTATCCTACTGTCCGATTTAAAACTCCTAAAATCTGTAAAAACAGCAGAGAGCTTGGCGTATGGGAAAGCAGATTTATTTACAATTTTTAAACTAACACTAGTGTTACCCCAGCACACAATGCACTGACAGACAGCGTTGACAGAACCGGCGAAATGCCAAGTCACGTGATGCATTAGTTCCAATAATGACACGCGACGTTATTGTAGATGGCGCCCCATGTGACGCGCGTCTAGCCGACCGTCATATATATTATAAATTAAAATAATTATTATTAAAAAATCGACGTAGAATAAAAATATAAAAATGTTTCATGTTCCTTCTGTGGATAGAGACCTTTCATTTAAAAAAAAATGGTCCAAATTGGTGAAGCGGTAGCCGCTGGAGGAACCGGAAAAAAAACCCTTTGTGCTTTTATATATATATGGATGGATTTTAAATCAAGAACTCACGACGGGAGGGGAGGAATCACATAATTAAAAACTTCAGATCCACCCATGGGCGATTCGTGATTTCTTATCCACCTGATTTACTTATTGCTCATCAGAGCAGATTGTAAATATAAATAAAATTTAAAAAAAAAACAGCCTTAAGGGATGTTTCTACGTCGTTGCTCTAGTTTTCAGATTTGTTGCGGTTCATCCCTTGATAACTGCATAGCAGTCGAAAAGTACATTTAGAATACAAAAAAATTTTTGTGGGAATTAAAGGGTATTAGTTTTGCTTTATTCGTGTTCATAGTTTAATCAAATAACTTTTAAATGTTGTATGTTTAAACAAACACATTTTCTGTTGTATGTTCTGATATAGATAGAGATTCAAAAATTACTGTGTTTTAGATTTCCCGTAGTTGCTGTAGGAATCGTTCGGTGGGTTGAATGTACAGTCACAGAACCGAGTTATTTCAAGCTTTCCACTGAACATTGTCCTCTGCACATGGCAATGCTTGACGAAGTAGTGAATCTGCATCCTCTTCTTCACAACCAAGTCTTAGATTTGTTAATTAGATTATTTGAGTCTAAACAAGATGAGCTTGAAATTCTGGTTCAGGTAATTTACGGAAAAAATAAATTAACTGAATTTTCTTTTCTTAACTCTTATTCAATTTTAGCTCGAAATGAGAAAAATGGTTCTTGATCGTATGGTAAATCTCTTATGCGCTGGATGCGTTGTTCCCGTGGTAAAATATATCAAGCAGTGTTGGCAGAAAGGAGATACCGACATATCTTTGATCAGATACTTTGTAACTGAAGTAAAATTGTAATGATGATGTTTGATTGAACATTTAATTTTGTTGTACGTACTTTCAGGTTTTGGAGGCTATTGGACCACCATATAGTTCAGAATTTGTTAATTTATTTATGCCTATGGTTGAAAATGACGAGATAACTGGAACGATGAGAGGCGATGGTGAAAATGACCCGGTTTCAGAATTTATAGGTAAGTAAAAAAACTTGAATTAAAAACAATTTGAATGTACTTTGTGTTTTTAGTATATTGTAAAGCAAACTACACCACAGTAGTTTAGTGCTTCAAGCACTAGTGCATTTTATATCGTTTGAAGTGATGTGAAGAAATAATATTGTGGCCATATTGAAAATGCCTTCCATACAAATAATGCAAGAATATCATCAAAAGACAAAATATCGGAAAATAGTCGATTGCTATTACAAAATGAAGACTATAAAATATGTTTGCCAGATAGTTTGAATTTTGATTTTAAAACTCCCAAGGCTCAAGTACTGCAAGATTACCTGAATTTAAATTGAATCAGTTCTGTTTACATTGTACATGAAATAAAGTATAAACTATTGAATTTTACCATTTTATGCATTACTTATTGTAAACACCTGTGTAATAACGTTCAATTTTAAAATGATTGTTTTGCTATTTGGCTTTCAAACTATTATATTGGCGCAAAAAATAAATTTTGGACATTTGTCGTTGACGTAAATATGACTTGTATAAGGTGTTTCTGCAAAATTATGAGAAGTAGCTAAACACCTTGAATTATGAGGAATGGTTTTTCTGGCTGTATTATGTGCCTATCATATATTTATTTTTTTATTATTTTATTTTATATAATGTGTAACATCTACCTGTACTTACCTATAAGGAGTGTACAGAACAGTGGTGTAACAAACTCTCGCACCACGGGGGGCCTAAGCCTTTTAGGGGCCCAGAGCAATCACAGGCAGTCAGAAACTAAAACGGAAAAATTAAAAAAATATATTTATATACGGTTATTGTGTTTCAAAACATGCAACTATAAAAAGTCAGGTAGCTCGAAAATCGGTAGCCTAAATAAAACCACAAAATCCCATGTCAGCGAAAAAACTAGGTAGTTGAATTTAGAAATAATAAGTTCAGTTTCGATTTCAATCGCGAACGTGCGTGTATATTACAAATTTAAAATATAAGAAAATTGT
The DNA here is from genome assembly GCA_958336395.1 of Ctenicera cuprea. Lineage (NCBI taxonomy): Eukaryota > Metazoa > Arthropoda > Insecta > Coleoptera > Elateridae > Ctenicera > Ctenicera cuprea. Next base: position 40,351,478 of record OY284492.1, on the reverse strand, counting down.
GGGTTAATTTTTAAGTATATATTTAATATGAATCTAGCTAAACCACTAGGTGGCTCTCAAAAGAAAAAATTAAGCACAAGGAATTAGGGATGCAGCGAGCTGTACTTTTGCAAAATGCTGGATATTTGGTATCCGGTTGCTCAGCTGGATACCGGATTATCCGGCATAGTTTTTACTTTCCAAGTAGTTTCAGATTAAATGCAGTAAAATTTACTTAAAGAGTATGCAATGCACGAACCCTATGGTTTTATTCTGTAGTGTTTTAGAGAGAGCACCGAGACAAGAAAACTACTAAATGTACTATATTTTAAGGATGTGCTGATTCGCTCTAATATTGTTTTTTATTTACAATTAAGATTAGAAATCTGTCAACAAAACTGATTGGAATTACAAGAATTAATAATTTTCAACAATTGTTAAAACTAAAACGTGTTCTGTCGTGATCCAACACCATCAAGAAATCAACTGACATAACCTAACATATATGGCTTTTATCACATTCAAATAAAATATTGACGATCGAGTCTTTTTATAGATTCCTTGTCTCGGGTCTCTGTCACATGTACTGCAAAATTGAGACCTGTATATAATAATAATAATAATAATAATGCCTTTATTTACAGAAACTCAAAACAATATAAAAGGAAAGTACAATATGGGGGCGAAGTTCAGCTATGAGCGCTGTGAGAAACGCCCGACTTATGTACGTGATAAAGATAAAGACAATTTTCTCAAATTTGTATTTATTTGAAATCACGGAGTACAAAGAACGACTTGCAAGCTAGAGCAATTCTTATGAACTAACTCTTAAAAATTAGCAAAGCATTCAAACTTAAAAGTTATTGCTCTGACGCATAAAATTCTTGACCGTCACTGAAACGGTTATTAGGTCAGTTATAGTTTACAAAATATCGTATTACATCCTTGTGATTTTGTGGAACTCCAGTTAATACATAAAAGCAATAAAATCGTGATTACGTAACTCCTCCCGACCAAGACGAAAAGTGAGGGATCCTTTTCGGGAAAAAGGTAATTATATTTTGATTTATGTTAAAAGACGTAAACATTGGTAGTAAGGAGCTACGTTTACAATATAATGTTAAGCATAAATACGAAAAATACACGAGTTATATACGAACTAAATAGAAAATGTTGCAAAACGTTAAGTGAGTACAATAATAAGGTTACAAAAGAAAAATCTTAAAAATCTACAAACATACATAACATTATTTTTCTTATATTTTCAATTCTTAATATGAAACTGAATCACGTATGTAAAATAGGACATAAAATCTCGGTCAGTGTTCACTCGCGTTATGACACTTTTTATTTATTTGCTGTTCCGATTACTTGAAGGTTAATATGGGTTTGAGGTTTAGGAATTTAGATTTGGTAGTATGTAGCCAGAGGATGATGTTATAATTTTTGGAACAAAGGGTTTTAAGTCGTTAACGTGCACCATTTTGGTCTCTTTTGTGTTCCTTACAGTACATATGGAGAGAGGTGAAATTGTAATTATCTCATAGGGACCGGTAAATTTTGGTTTTTGTTTTCCTCTCCGTGGGTCGGTCTTTATTAGAACCTTTTGCCCTACAGTGAACTTATGGTGCTCTCTTCCTTTTAAGTTTGTAGTAGCTAACACCTTTTGCTTATTATCTTGCTGTTGCTGCTTTATGTGCTCATACAGGATTTTTACTCGTTCGGTGTGTTTCGCATGATAATTTTGTAATTTGATGGTCTCGTAATCAGCGTCGAAGGGATCAACAGAAGTGGTGTGACCAAAAAGAATTTCGCGTGGCGTCATCTTAGTTACCGAATGAATTGTATTGTTGTAAGCTATAATGGCATATCTCATAATTAGTTTAGGCAAATCGTCAGGATACTGTTCTTTTAACAATCTGTAGTGTTCTATTAATGTCGAATGCAGGCGTTCTATAGGACTATTTGACTCATGGTGAGCTGGAGTTGTCATATGAATATTAATTTTGTGAAAAGCCAAAAGGTCCTTAAATGCAGAAGAATTAAATTCTCCATCAGCGGTGATTTGAGTTGGTGATCCATATTGAGCTATAAATTTCGTAAATTTTCGAGCGATAGTTACACTATTTCGATCTCGCAAATGGTAGATCTGAGCAAACTTGGAAAATTTATCGATTACCGTCAGAAATTTTTCATGATCAATATAAAACACGTCTATGTGAACTTCTTGCATTGGTTTATCAGGTGTGGACGTAATATTATATGGGGCTTTGGTAGGTTGTCGATTATATTTTTGCGTTTGACAGGTAAGGCATTGATTAATATACGTATGTATGGTTTCTTCCATATTTTTCCAGTAAAATTTCCCTTTGAGTGCGGCTAAGGTTGCTTGTACGCCACGATGGTTAGTCTTACCTTCGTGATAATTTTTAATTTGGTTAAACTGTTCCTGTTTATTGGTTAAATGGGTCACTCTACGTGTACATCTGAAGAAATTTGGTTTATTAATGTTGAAAAGGTTAATTACTAAGTCACACATCATTGCGTATAAATGATCAGTTGGAAAGTAACAATAATATGAAGTATTTGGTTTGCAATAGTCTAAAAGAAATGTTTGAAGGTCAGGTACAGGGTTATCCTTTGTAAGCTCAACTTGTAGGATCTTATGATTTTCTTTTAGAATTATTTTGGGTATAGCAGGTTTGGTGTAAACTAGTTGGAAAATAATTTGATCTGATTTTGTTTCTAATGCATCTTCGCATATAGGGATAGTTGCAGTTGATGATTGTTGGGAGTGTTGAGTGTCCAAAGTAACTTCGGGGTTGTTTGTTTGTTTTGTTTGATGTTTAGAGATTTTGGAGCTCTCATTGTTTTCCAGTTCTTCAAGGAGTTGATCCAACTCTTCGTCTTCATTAACTATTATCGACGCAGTATCATCTAAGATTGATATAGGGTTTATTTGGATTCTCGAAAGAGCGTCTGCGTTAGAATTTTTTGTACCCTTCTTATAAATTATATCATAATTATATTCCTCCAGTTTCAATCTCCAGCGTGTCAGTTTAGCATTAGGTTCCTTCAGCGAGCTCAACCACACCAAGGGGCGATGATCTGTTACAATTGTAAATTTCCTTCCATAAAGGTAGGGGCGGAAGTATTTTGTCGCCCATACTATTGCTAGGAGTTCCTTCTCAATAACGGCATAATTCTGCTCGGTGTCATTTAAAGTTCTCGATGCGTATGCTACAGGTAAATCTGAGCCAGGGGTGCCTTGCGACAATACTGCACCAACTGCGACGTTACTTGCGTCTGTTGTGAGTAAAAACGGTTTCTCAAAATTAGGATATTGCAGTATAGGATCATGGAGGAGTATATCCTTCGCATTCTCGAAGGCCTTTACAAAGTCCGGAGTATGTTCAACTTTCCTGTTTTTCTTTAAGCAGTTTGTCATAGGTTTTGTTAATTGGGCAAAATCTTTAATAAATTTCCTATAATAGCCTAAAAGACCAAGGAAACTTTTTATTTCTCTTTGATTTCTGGGCAACGGATATTTTTGGATTGCATGTATTTTATCTGGATTGGGTTTAATTCCATTTGGTGTGATAAGGTGTCCTAAATAAGACACTTCTTTTCGTAAAAACTCGCTTTTATCCAGCTGTATTTTTAAATTATGTTGTCGTAGTCTATCAAAAACGTTCTTTAAACGGGAAACATGTTCTTGTAATGAAGTGGAGAAGATGATAACGTCATCCATGTACACGAAACATTGATCATCCGTAAGTCCTTTAAGTACATTTGTCATGATGCGCTGAAATGTAGCTGGGGCGTTTTTCAGCCCAAAAGGCATTCGTAGAAATTCGTAATGCCCATTGTTAGTGGAAAACGCTGTTTTCTCTCTATCAGTAGGTTCGATTTCAACCTGGTGAAAACCGGAGGCAAGGTCAATGGTACTGAAGTATTGGCTCCGGCCTAATTTATCTAGAATATCGGTAATATTTGGAATCGGAAATTTGTCTTCTACGGTTTTTTCGTTTAGCTTTCTGTAGTCGATTACTATGCGCCATTTTCGGGTTCCTGTTGCATCTAATTTCTTTGGAACAACCCAGATTGGCGCATTCCAGGGAGATTCACTGTGTTGTATAATATTTTCATTAAGCATCTTAGTCATTTGAGTTTGAACCTCTTCTTTATGGACATGCGGGTATCGGTAGTTCTTTGTGAATATGGGTTCATCAGAGGTTGTTCTAATTCTGTGTTTAATTTGATTAGTAAAAGAAAGCGGGATATCTGAACAATAAAATATATCTTTGTATTCTTTGCATAAGTTTGTTATAACAGCCCTTTCTTCTTCATTCATGTGTTCTGTTCGTAAGTTAGAGATATTTTGTTTTAACTTCTCATCGTCAATGGTAGCACATGTATGATTTAGTTCAATTTTCTCCTGATTCTCGATTTCATGTATTTTAAGTGGTTCGGTAATATTTAGTTGTATTGTTTTTTCAGAAGTATTAATGGCCGTTGTAAAAAACAAGTTGTTCTTAATTTTTACATAGGCTTCTGGTATAATAATATCTCCTGCCAAGTGTCTTTTTTCGCACAATCCTTCGGTTAGATGACTGTTGGTAGGTAGCTGTAGGATTGTTTCAGACCTAGGTGGCATACTGTATTGATATTTCATGTTTTTTTGTTTAGGTATATATAGGGGTAAAACACAATTATTTGTAATTAGTTGTTTATTTTCAAAATCAATATGTGCATTTAATTGCGTCAACAAATCTGAACCTATTAAGCCTTCATAATTGTCATTGAAATTATAGAGGTAAATTTTATGAGATTCGTTAGTCTTAAAAGAGGATGGCAGGGGTATTTCTGCTACCTCATTATGTGAGCTCGTCGCGTGCGATGTACTGATTTGGAAATTTTCCTTATACACGTGAGATGGGTAATAGGTATGCACAAATTTTGGGTGTAAGAGGGTTTTCATGGAGCCAGTATCAATCATTAAGCGGGCATTGAATTCAGGTAAATAAATATAAGGTAGATTAGGTAATGTAGAACCGTTAATGTAAATTACGTCGGGTGCTGTTCCTGGCTGGTCTGTAGAAAATCCTCACGGATTGCTTCTGTTTCCTCTTGATTTAATTCTAGATAGTCAGGTGTGTTGGATACTTCGTACACATCATTATAGCTGCCATCCACATTCTCAGTAGTTTCTTGGTCATGGAAAAAAAGTTCTTGCGATATAAAATTACGCGGTTGAATTGGCTGTTTAATAGATTGTTGTTTCGTAACTCGTGAGATGTCCATAGGCGTCGGTTTGGGTAGAGTTGCGTTTGGATTAGGTTTAAATGCATTTGATCCTGAAGGTCGTTGATATTGGATTGGTCGTGAAGGAAATTGTTGACCAGGGAATTGTTGAGGAGGAATCGGTGGTAGCATTCTAGGTTGTTGCTGTATGTACGTCTGAGGTAGATAGTTATTTCGTAAGTTGGGTTGATAAATTGGAAATCGATCGTAAGGTTGCGGCTTATAACTTTGGTTGTAGTAGCTCTGTGGTTGTTGTTTTGCAACATGATTTGTTCTATTAATGGGTTTAGTAAAGCTAGATGCTCCTTGGAGGTTTTGTATGTCTTGCTCTTCGCGAATGTATCTTAATGCATCTTGGAGAGTGGCGGGTCTTTGGCTCCGTACAAATGGACCAATTGATCCTTTCAATCCACTTAAAAAGGTCTTTAGAGTATAATTAGTAAACATCTGCCCCTTCAAAGCTTGGATTTGTACGTTATCTTCATTAGTTTGAATGTGTGAAAATAAGGCGGCTCGAGCTTTTATGCAACGGTTATAAAAATCGAGCGGGGATTCGTTAGATCTTTGTTGTAGGTGCTGCAAATCTTGAAGAAGAGTTTCTTCCGATCGTTGATCGACAAAGTTGTCCTTCAAAGTTTGTCTTAGTTCGGCGTAGGTAGTGATATCTGGACCAGATGTAACATCTGCGGCGGGTCCTGATAATTTACTTGTTATGCCAGAAAGCAGTAGATGATTTATATAATCAGCTGGATTATTGGTTTGAAACTGGTTATAAATTAAGTCAGCTGCTTTGAGAAATTTTGCAAGGTTTTCAGGTTCTCCTTGATACTGAGGGATGGTTTTTAAGTATTCGAAATGAAATACTGGAGCTGCCATGTTTTGTTCTCTAACTAAACGAGGGGGTGCTAATATAATTTGTTGTTGGGGTTGAGGTACCGGATTTGGTATGTTTGCAGGAATATGTTGGTCTAATTCAATTTCGGCAAGAGCGTTTCGAAGGTCCTGAAAGTCCACTATATTTTCGTCCATGAGATTATTTTAATTAATCTTTATTATAATTTATCGTCTTACAGGAGAAAATGACACCTGTAGTTTTATTTACCGTGTAAGACGGGTAGTTTGTTTTTAATTTATTAAATGTTCTCCTTAGTTTTAACAGGAGTGTTTCCGGTCTAAATTCTCCTGAGAATTTCTAGACACAAAAACAGTTCCTAATTAAAATCAGAGCTAAATCTAAGTTATTATTAGGAATTTTAAAATATATTTTCCACTTTATTTTATAATCAAACTTATAACTAAATATTTTAATCTTCTGCTGGAATGTTAGTAACTTACACTTGTACAACTCGAGAGCTATTCTTGTCCCAGAAGTTGTGGTATCAGGTTTCAGCTATGTGGTCCTCTGCCTGACGGGGTTGGAGCAATGTTTGGTCTCCCGGTGATGAAAGGAGGTGCAAACGTTTGGCAATGTTGTCCTCTCGTATGCTTCTCCGTAGGTTTATTTTAATAAGGCTAAAGCACTTAAAAGCACACGTTTTCTCGATTTTGGACAAAACGGCCTTATCCTACCGACTGCGCCACTTATGTACGTGATAAAGATAAAGACAATTTTCTCAAATTTGTATTTATTTGAAATCACGGAGTACAAAGAACGACTTGCAAGCTAGAGCAATTCTTATGAACTAACTCTTAAAAATTAGCAAAGCATTCAAACTTAAAAGTTATTGCTCTGACGCATAAAATTCTTGACCGTCACTGAAACGGTTATTAGGTCAGTTATAGTTTACAAAATATCGTATTACATCCTTGTGATTTTGTGGAACTCCAGTTAATACATAAAAGCAATAAAATCGTGATTACGTAACTCCCGCTGCTCTTCCACTTAACCCCTACTTCGCGGAATGTTAATTAATTACATAATTAAAAATAATAAAAAAAAAAAAATAAGCATTTAAATAAATTAAATTAATACAAGGAATGAAGAAACAGAGGGGAGGGAGACTAAGGAGATAAAGAGGGAAGGAAAAGTAGGAAGGATACAAATTCCGATGACAGAGAAGTCCTAGAGTGGCCACACCTTGCAGTAATCCTGTCAGACAGGGATAATTCTGCTAGAGTCGAGTTTTTGTTGGTATAATTTACTTTTAAAGATTTTTATAGGTGATAGCTTGAGATTTAAAGGTAATAAATTATAATGGTACGTGATTTGGTAACTGAAAGAACGTTTGAACATTTCAGTACGATGGAGTGGTGGTGTCAGTAATCCCTTAAATCTCAAATTTAAAGTGTGCACATCGGTGCGGAAGGTAATTTTTTGAAATAGATAGTTAGGTTTACCGTTAAGTACGATTTTGTGATACAAACAAACTGCATGTAGATGCCTGCGATTTGACATATTTAACCAGCGGACATCAAGCAGTTTGTGAGAGATGTGATCGAATTTGCGTAATCCAAAGATAAATCTTAAACATGAGTTCTGCAGTTTCTGAATCTTTTCAGAATCTGCAGAAGTCAAACAGGGACCATATACAGAGTCACAGTAATTTAGTTTGGACAGAACTAATGAATCACACAAAATTTTTCTAAGTTCTCTTTTTAAAAAATGACGATTTTGATAGAGCAGTCTTAAAGTGTTATAACCACTACTGATACATTTATTAATGTATGATGTAAATCTTAAGTCCTCATCAATAATTAGACCTAAATTTTTTGTTTCTTTTACTAACTTTAGCTCAGAGCCATCAATATGAATTTTAATTTGGGGTTCTAAGATATTTCTATCGTTTTTTTTAGAAAATAACATTAATTTTGATTTATTTGGGTTTAATATTAAGGAATGTAGCTTGGCAATATTGAGAAGGGATTGTAGGTCTTCGTTGATTTTATCACAATTACTAGTCGCCTCATTAGCAATAAAGGACCTGTATACCTGTGTATCATCAGCGTAGAAATGGGCTTTACTGTGTTTAATAACAGATTCGAAATTTGTTGTATATAGGGAGAAAAAAAGAGGACCTAAGATTGATCCTTGAGGAACGCCTATGTCAACTTCTACAAACTCAGACATATCATTACTATAAGAAACTGCCTGTTGTCTGCCGGTCAGATAGCTAGAAATAAGAGCAATTGCGTTGGGTCCTAAACCAAGATAGGAAAGAATGCGCAGTAGTATAGCATGACTAATTGTGTCAAAGGCCTTTGAGAAGTCTAGTAAAACTAGGACAGTTGCCAGTCCACGATCCAGCGCTCGAAAAATATCATCCGTTATAGTAAGTAACGCTGTGTGGCAGCTGTAACCAGGCCGGAAGCCGGATTGAGCTTCTGGGAGTAAGTTGTTAGACTCTATATAACATCTTATTTGTGAGTTCATTACGTTTTCGATAATTTTTGAAAAGATTGGTAGTATACTAATGGGCCGTAGATCTTTAAATTCATTTGGGCATTTAACTTTAGCAATCGGTATGACCTGAGCTTTTTTCCAGGTTGCAGGAAACACGGCATTGGTTATACAAAAATTTATCAGATGTGTTAAAAAGGGCAATATGAATGGTACACAGAGTTTAATCATGTCTATACTAACACCGTCACACCCTACAGCTTTAGTTGTAATACCACTAATTATCTTTAGAATTGCAATTTCATCAACCGGTACAAAACTGAAATTATTTTGTAAGTTCAAATTTAGATTTTCGTAAAAAAGAGAGATGTTATCAAGGTTGGTTGCGAGCTTCGGCACTGAGTTAATGAAATAGTTATTAATTTGGGTGCAATCTGATAAGTGATGCGGAAGTTCAGTAGGATTACGGTTTTTACCAAGGTTTAGGAGCTGGAGGTCTTTCCAGATGCCGTTCATATTTTTATTATTAATTTGCGTTTCAAAATAATTCTTCTTTTCTTGTCGACATACATGAGTTGTTTGATTGCGCAAGTTTTTGTAGTAATTCCAAGCTTCTTTTGTTCTAGAAATTCTAAATCGCGATAAAGCATTATCTCGCTGTTGCATCAAAAGTTTCAAATTATGCGTAAGCCATGGTGCTGGCGGTTTTGATATGCGTTTGGTGATTAACGGTGCGTGAATTTCAAAAAGTTGTAGAATATTAGAAGTTAGCAGCAGTGCTTTTGAATCTGCGTCGGCCTGATCATATATGTTGCCCCAAGGAATGGATCTTAAATCCGAAGAAAATTGATGATAGTTGATATTACGAATGGGTCTGTACATTTTATAGAACTGCTTTGCGCGAGGGACATTCCATATGATATTACAAAACACCAGATCGTGATCAGTCAACGCCCTATCAATGCTTATTACTCCTGCGTCCCTACTATTTAGATTATCATGGAGAAATATTAAATCAATTAAAGTTAGATTATGAGTAGGTTCCTCGATCAATTGTTTTAGGCCAAAGCCATCGCTCATAGAAATCAAAATATCATAGCGACAAGCGGTTCATGCATCCTCCATATGTTATACAGGGTCGCTATTAAAGATGGAACCAAAGCTCTCCTGCTAAATCGGTTTGAGATATAGATATGAAAATTGGAAGGCTTCCATTTGAAATTATTTCGCATATTTTGAGGTTAAAAAAAATTTTTTTTGACATGATTTTTGAGCGCGGCCGCCATCTTGAATTTTATTAAATGGCAACATGGGCTTTGTGATACATCATTAGAAAGCTTATTTTTTTCTCTTTCTTACTATTTTAATCATGTATGGTGTTAAAGTAGAAAATAATGCAGAAAAATTAGAAAATCCTTTGCCATATTTCACGAAATTAAGGTTTATTTGTCACGTAATACAATAGTTGTAAGGAAACAAACCATATGTACTGTGTTTTTTGTCACTTATTAAACCCCTGCTGATTGTTTTTTGTTTATTTTTGACGTTTCGTTATTGCAAAGGTATCTAGATTTAAAGTGCAATACATTAGCCAGCCACGCATACGGCATTATTTTCTACTTTAACACCATACATGATTAAGGTAGTAAGAAAGAGAAAAAAATAAGCTTTCTAATGATGTATCACAAAGCCCATGTTGCCATTTAAAAAAATTCAAGATGGCGGCCGCGCTCAAAAATCATGTGAAAAAAAATTTTTTTTAACCTCAAAATATGCGAAATAATTTCAAATGGAAGCCTTCCAATTTTCATATCTGTATCTTAAACCGTTTTAGCAGGAGAGCTTTGGTTCCATCTTTAATAGCGACCCGGTATATTACTTCGTGGTTTTAATAAATAGTACTTATTTATGTTGTTTGAAATCATTTCAAATTTTTAACTCGAATAAATGCTGATCTCAATAATATAAATGTAGTAATTGTATGCAAATCTGCAAAATAGTCTACACTTTCAAATCAAATTGCATGCATAATCTCTTTTACTGGAGGAAAAATCTACGGCCGGATATTCGGTGAAATGGCCGGATAACGGATAAAAACCGAATATCCGTTGCACCCCTATAAGGAGTGGACAAAAAAAAACTTAAAAGTTAACAGTTTATTTTCTGTTTCTACATATGGTAGTAGAAGTGAAGTAGAAAATACTAAAAGGTTAAGCAATTCATAAATGAATGCGCCATAAAAAATACGTGACATGCAGGTCGTTCTTAGTAAACTAAGGCTGTTAATAGACAAAATTGTGTTTTTACCGCACAAGATTATCACCAACCAAAATACCTGCTAGGGTGTTATAAATAGTTGTATTAATGTTAAAAACTTAAAATTTTAATAATAATCCTGGTATGTGACTGGTAAACGTAGATGTTTTATTTTGACTTTTCCTATAACAAAACTAGAGGTGGGGGCCTATTTAAAATGCTTGCGGGGGGGCCTTTACGGTTTGCATTATGCCACTGGTACAGAACGTATGAACTGGCATTAATGTTCATTTTGTTTAAAAATACCCACGTTATGTAAAAGTTGTTCAGATCAGTTTGATTATTATTTTATGATGAAGGTCTCAATATTGAATCCTACAGAACTCCCGATTTTATTTCTATTGTAAGAGATAAAACAGCATCTAGATTAACTCTTTGTATGCGAGCAGACAAGCAACAATTTTGTCAAAACCGTAGTATGACAACTTAAAACTGCACATTGATTCGTAGTTGCAGAGAATTTAAAAGTCGGGTGTAATCAAAGCAGTCATATTCATAGATAAAAAATATAATACGTTTATAGTCATATTACTCCTATCTAGATTGCACACATATCTGTGCTATAACAGATTTGGAAATTAACAATGTTTACTTGCTTATATTTTCAGTATATAGGGAAGTATTGATTTCATGAAAATGTTCAAATTCGAGATTTATACGGAAATATATGCTTTGGACCTCTAAGACTCCAAGAAAGTGGTTTTTAAAAATGTCTGGTTGCGGGTGGGTATGTGTGTATGCCTTCATATCTCCTGAACTCGTACGCCGATTTCAATATGTTTTGGAATGTAAGAATAATTCAAAAATTCAATGACAATAAGCTTTTAAAAATCCATTGCTTTAAGCAGAAGTTTGACAAATTTATTTAGTACAATCATTTTCTTAAACCGAAAGCTACCATTTAATGTGTGTTCCACGCCGCCTAGTTTTTCTCTGATGCCTTCTATGAATTTTTGAAAATTTTAGCTTTTAATTCTTATATACTCAAAAATGAGTAATCAGATTGGGATGAAATATGATATTGTAAATTCACTAGGGTATATAATGTTACGAACTAGGAATATTTTTTAATTTTAAAATTATAACATTATCAAAAAGAATTGCTGAAAAACTGGTTATATGATTTTTTTAAAGTTTTATGGACTAATAGAGTTTTGGTTTTATTGAAATATCAGGTGAGTACGCCTTTCGCGTAGAGCAAACTAGGTTGAATGCGGATTATTTTATCATCTTCCATTTATTAAGTACATAATTGCGAAGGCATTAATTTCAAACATTAGAAGGTTAAGAAATATATTAAATGATAGTCCATCTTCAGCTCCAGTAGCCTAAAAATTTAAGAGACATTGTACTATGACAAGTTTATGAGAAATCTGATTTATGAATTTTTGAAGAAAAAACTTACAATGAAAATTTTTAAGCCAGGGTGTTCCGTAGAAACTAGTCGATTTCCATCAAACATTATTTTTAAATTTGCAAAATCTGTTTTTAGAAAATTGAATTGTACCAAAGAAATATGTGGTAGAAAGGTTTTAGAAGCTGTTAAACAATTCGAATTTATTTTTTACACTCAACTAATTTCTGTTTCCCAACTAACCACATGGACTATTAAAACCTTTTTGATAGGGACCACGACTCATTCTGTCGCCATTTTTATAGGTACGTCTTAGTGTATATGTACCACAAAATTGAGTATCAAACAGTATTTAGTAAATAATTCTAGTAATTTATTAAAAGTTCACAATTATAAGCAACTAATGATTTATTAAAATTTTAGATAACAACAAATATACTATATTTAACAATTTAATAAATTCAACAATTAACTAGACACAAATTCATAATAATCTTAATAAAATTAAACAAAGTATTAGCTGCAATTGCAATAAGTGGCAAATCTTTTAAGTTTTTTTGCAAAAAATGCATATATTTACACCTATAAGGAAGACCTCGTCTTTATCATCTAGTAAAAGTTAATATTTTGTTATGATACACCCCAAATTCGAAGTTAGAATCACGTCTCGGTTACAAACATTTCCACAGCTTTTTACCTTATAGTTAGTCAAAAATGGTTAAATAGCTATAGGTAATGTAGCAATTATGGAAATTAGTCATCTAGTACACTAATCAGTCTACTACTAAAATCTAGCAAATGAGGCAATATTTAAACCTTAATTTATCTATAACATTTTGATATGATAATTTTAATGTCTTATTCAGCTGATTAACAGTTTGTACATAAAGAAATAAGTTTAGCAGTTCTAGATAACGATGAGATTTTGTTCCTGTGTTCACTACAAATTACAAAATATCTATTAACATTTTTTATGGCTGAATACTGGCAGCATCGATATTGTACTTCTAAAACAAGTTGTGAACTTGTGAAAAAACTATTGCAATTTTAGTGCTTACGACAATAGTTTGTGTTAGCATATATACATTTAATATTTCTTTTAAATACGTAGGTGTTGATGGAACTTTTAAATAACTATGTTACAAGAAAAACAATGTATTGTATAATACAGAATAATGTAATTAACAAAACAAATTATGTAAGACCTAATTCTTTAAAAAATCGATAATAGGTAACTTTTGCATGCTTGGATTAACCTATAGTTCATTTTATTAGACAGTGATCAGAAGTATCGCGATACTTTTGAAGTAACACGTATAGCTATCGCGATACATTTCTAAAAAGGTGTCGAATATCGGTATTGTGGTACTTTTTTTAATTATCGACTATACCAAAATCTGCGATACTTTTTACCTAAACATAAAAATTCTAGAAAAGCAAGCTAAATAAGTAATTACAAATCTTAGAAACAGTTGGATAGGTAGATATTTAAAAAAATCCCTAACAAGCCTCTTTTAAATCTTTACTTTATGCTTTCCACCTGACAAGAATTAACAAAAAAACTTTGCTATACTAAAGTTTCTAAAATAAGTAATTTTGTATTATTTGTCTATTAGAGTAAATATGCGAAAACCCTAAATTAATAGCACAATAGCATAGCAATACACTAATGATTAGAGCTAGGACAGTTACGCAAAATAAAAACTTTAAAAGGCAGAAAAAGCACTAAAACGGCAAAATCAGCCAAAAAAACCTTTTAAAATTTGGGCAAAATAGGGTGCTGGTACTCTCCCATACTATATTTTTGCGTCAAGAAATTAACATCTAGTCATCTCCAGCCGGTACAAGCCGTCCATTCCCGACGCAAGGCGTTGGTTACATACGGCGATATACGCGCGCTCGTCAACTACGTAAAGGCGATAGGTAATGCGCTAACAACATCGGATGAAAAACGGTTATAGAAACTTTATTTATTGAGTTATCAGAAATATGCAAAAAATGAAAAATATTTTTTGTATTAGAGCTAATTGATAGGCGTAGTTAAAATCACGTAACTTCCGGAAAACGCGTTGTTGATATTAAAAACTATCCAAGACTCATCTAAAATTATTTTTTGGTTGCCTCGTGTTTGCTTTAAAAAAAAAAGTATCGCGATATTATTTTAAATATCGACTAACGGTATCGCGATACTTTTTCTTATAAAACATCAAGTATCATTATTGCGATACTTTTAAAAACTATCGTTCATACCACCGTTATTGGAATAGCATCCATTTACTCCTTACCAGTTACAACCTCCATGTTTGGTCATAAAATGAACTATACATGTCTAACATTAAAATCTTTTAAAAAAGTATTTTTAGATAAGTAGTAACATAGATTATTTTAATGAAAATGAACACTTTGTTAGTTTTCCTAGTTCTTTCCATTGACGGAATTTGTGATTAAAGTATAAAGGCGCTTTCCCCACCAGGATTCCAAGTCGAAAGGCTTAAAATCTTGTAGATGCGGACAGGGAGCATCTTCATAATATGTGACGGACCGGTTGCTACCTAAATGACAGCTTTTACATAATGAGAGGCAGAAAACAATGAATTAACTTACCACGACGGTTTCTGTTGGTATTTGAATGAGTGGATGCTTCTTCAAAGTCTGAACTAACAGATAACCATGCTGTAAAAAAAAATCTAAAATTGTTGATTGCATAAGATACAAGTCATTCAATTCAAGGCATTTTAATATGTTCAACTTGGTTTGGTACATTCAAGTAATGTTTCTTCCACATTTTATATAGGAAAAATTGTAGGATAGTAATATATAAGCAACAAAATTGCATTTAACAATAAACAGTGAGGTTAAGTATAAAAAAAATTCAAAGACCAATTATACGTACAATCATGGATATATTTAATGATTTCTCCATGTTGTGGTGTTATCATCTCCTGCTGTCGAGGATGGCTTGCTAGTGTTCGTTTTGCATTGTTGTGAAAAACTGGTTTAGGTCCGCTATCATCATAAAAACAAATTTAGCACCTTAAAGTAAAATAATCCATACTAAAACAACCTACTTTACTATTTCATTATCGTTTGCATCTAATGATTTCATGCTTTTTGAGGTATCTCGAAAACTATCAATATTCTGTGAAATACCTGTAACAATTTGACTAATGAAATTAAGGTTATTTTACAATACTACAAGTACCTCTCCTTGTAGTTTTGGCAACAATTTTGCTGGGACCCTTGATATTGTACATTTTAGTAGGCAAGTTTTGTTGGCGAAATTCCTAATTTTATAGTGAAATGAAAAGTGGTTTTAGCAGCCCCATGTGACAGGTGACTTTTAATGGTTATTTATCATACAATGCAATTGATATAGGATGGTTTTGCTTGTGTTAGCTCACAAAAAATTAACAGATTAAATTTATTAAAGTATTTTACATTTTTTAATAAAAATTTACAAAATTGTTCTTTTTTAATACATATACATTCTTTTACCTTATTGCAATGTTTAAAATTAAATTTGCATAAAATTAATATAAATTTTGGCATAAAATCGACTAGAAATAAACGTGTATGATAAATGCTCAGTAGAATAAATAATGGCAAAAATTGATGAAAAAGTACCTAAAACCGGATAGACATACACGGTGAACTAAAAATATGGAATATTACAGAACTTCGCATTACATATAGAATGCAGAACTTTTTTTTGACACAAATTATTGGCCATATTGTAGCAAACATTATAATTTTAATAATAAAAATTAAGCGGCACAAAGGCCCTGACCTACGTGCGAGTTGTAGTTTAACCACTCAACATAGCACTAAAAAACTATTATATCCAGTAGGAGAAGATTAATGTTAATGTCAAAATGCGTGGATAGTTCCATCGATCTTGGTTAATGTGTTTTTGTGTGAATAGGATTGTTATAATCGTGAGAGGGAAGGAAGGGAGTTGTGGGTATTAAAACTTTTTTGTCGGAAGGGGAAAAGAGGAGTGCGCATTTGTGACAGAAACGTACAAGTTGCGTACGGTGCCACAGCGCGCGTGACAACTGCATTGCTGGCTGCGCGAGTTATACTTTTAATATTATTAATAAAAAGGCTTGGATTATTGACATCGATGTCCCTCTTACTCACAAGTTGCATAAGACTGAGCAGGAAAAATATAGAAAGTACCAGAACTTGTCAATAGATGTGAAACGTTTATGGAAACTACGTGATGTAAAAATTGTGCCGCGGATCATCTCTGTTAACAATGTATCCACAAAACAACTGAAACAAAATATTGAATTGATAGGACTACCAAATGGTCTTACCATAATTATGCAAAAAGCAACAATCCTACAGACATCATCTTGTCTGGAAGTTCCTATCATTTTAAAATTAACTGGTCAAAGTAAACTCTCCCGCAGTTGATTTCTATAACTGACTTATAAATGTTCGAGAAAATAAAAATTAAAAAAATAATAATGGTAATATACCGCGCAATTATTTAAAATTTTTGGTCAACTCTTGCTATGGAATATGAACTGCATGTCTTACCTTATACCATAAATTATAGTTATCAAAATGACAAACTAATTAATTGTAAGTGTGTGAACTAAACTAAAAAATTTTAATAATCTTTCGGTAGTTTCCATTATCAGAGCTACCTGTATAAATCAAGCTAACAAACCTATCTTTAAAGGTACGAGGAAGTGTAAGGGAAGTGTTCCGCCCATTTTTGATTTTGTTACGTTGGCAATATGTCTTTTTGACAATTGCATTACATTTTGCAAAATTTCAATAAAGTTGCTGGTTTGTTCAGGTTTTCAGAAATATTTTAAAATTACTTTATAGAACACCGTGCGTTCTAAATCATGTGTGAATTATAATGTAAATGTAAAAAGCCATGGCTGCTTCAAAAAGCGACCATGTAACACTTAACCTTACCAGTGAGATATTTGCTGATTCCAAGAAAACCAAGAGTTGCTGGAGGGTAGATTGACTATTATTTTATTAATTACGTACTGAAACTTACACTACATTATTTTTTTAGTGGTGGAATCAGCTTTCAAGGTTCCAGCGTAGTTTAATCTATATGTCAGTGGTTGCGATATTATTTACGATATTATATTTTCTTCCTGGTAATTCCGAAAGTGCAATAATCGATATAGAAAAGCCAGAAGTAAATACTCTAAAGAAAGATGTATTAGTCAATATACGAAATGATCCACGAGATGTGGAAAATGATTTTAATGAAATAGAAAGCGAAAATCAAGTATTGGAAGAACCCGGTGATGTCCAGATTGATGATAATGTTAACGTTAAACATGTACTTGCTCGTCCAAACACAGGAGTACAATTTTCAGGTATGAGCTAGAATGAGACAATTTTTAATTTTGTTTTTTTTGCTCTAGTGTACGTGCAACTATTCTGTGTTGTAATTGTTTTGAAATTTTGACCAAGAATCTAAAAATTGATTGTTTTTATTTTAGGTCCAACAGACGACCGACAAAAGGCCGTTGTTGAAGCTTTTAAGCATGCATGGAAAGGTTATAAACAGTTTGCTTGGGGACATGATCATTTAAAACCAATTTCGGAAGGTTACCATGATTGGTTTGGATTAGGATTGAGTATCGTAGATTCTCTTGATACAATTTATATTATGGGATTAAAAAATGGTATGTTTAATTAAGCATTTTCTTTTAATTAAATATCTTGACCGATATTTCATTTTTTGAATTTTTTTGGAAATTTATTAATATAACTTCTTTATTTGTAGAAATACAGTTTTAAAGGCTGTTACAAAATATTACAAGCGTTCAACGCTTAATCCAGATCAACATTAAAATCTTAAAAATGTATTGCCATTTTTAGAGTATGTCATTTGAAAATTAGCTATTAAATGTTTTCGTAGTACCGTATATTTTTAAACATGTCGTTGCGAGAGAATTCTTTTCTCTTTTAAATAAAGCCTCATTTTCATATGCTTGCATAACAAATGTTTTGAACAAAAAAATTTTTTTGTGAAATTCCTAAAAATAACTAAATTGATATTTAAAAAAATTAATATCATAAATATTATTATCAGTAGTAATCTGATTAAAATATATTTATTAAAATCATTTATAATGGCAGTATTATGTTATAAATTACTTCGCAATGCTTTTCAATATAAGTACAATGCACAGATTTCTAATAGTTTTACTAGATACATGACTCTAGCTTCTAAACAATGAAATAAGTGAAGCCAGCTGGCCATTTTGTAGGAGGTCAAAATGTCAAGATCAAATGCATTGTAGCGTGAATACATTAACTTTGCAAATAAAAAGTACTACTATTTATACTTTTAAGATACTTGTTAGTTGTTTTTACATATAAGTAATTGCTGGTTGTAAACGGATTGCTGCAAAAATCGATATATTGTGTAGGTTATATTTCTATTTCAAAACCAAATGGTAGTGAAATAGGTTGAGGAAGTTGTACCTGTAATGTATGCTGCCTTCTGTGTAATTTTTAGTGGGATAAAGGTGTTACTATAACGCGAGTTTGAAAGTAGCACAACGAGGTTATAGACCGAGTTGTGTAATAAAAAGAGTACCATAATAATGCATTATCCCACGTGTGACACAAAATTTTATCTACCACTGCTTCAAATTTGTTAAAAATCGATTTTTTTTGTTTGAAATGATATTTGACATTTCTCATTAATTTATTTGCAAATGTCAAGTCACTTTTAAAATACTTTTGTTTTAAAATCAAAGGAATGAGATAGTTTCGATTTGTTCAATACTATTGCAACCAGCCAGTTTTCTTATAAACAAAGCTTCGGTTTTGTTGGTGTAAATAAAATGAGTTGGGTAGTGAATCCATTATCTCACTAGTGAGATAATGAACTTCATTACCTAATGCAAATGAATGACATAATAAGTCCTTATCGAAGGAGTCATAGATAAAAGTAATTATTTTGTATAAATGTATAGGCAAAGTGCTTTGATCATTTTTAGCTCTGTTACCAGCATTTTGCAGTTTTAAAAAGGCCATCAATTTCGGAAATTTAATGTCAATATTGTCCTTAACCGCCAACATCGCTTTTAGCATCAAATAGCTTGACCATAGTGTTGACGATCCCAAAATTTCCATTGTAAGAAAAATATGCAAAGATCACAATTTCTGTAAATCTTTTTATTTTCTCCTGATTACATTATGTCTTGAACAAAGTGTATTTCTTTTTGTACCTTTCCCTTGACTTCTGAGGCAACAAATTCAATGTTGCATGATTTTTCCTCTTAACAACATCTGGTGTAGTTCTTCGAAAATCCTCTATATCACAAAAATATCACTTGATTTAAATAATGATTTAAAATTACTGATTTAAATCAAAAATGATTTTAGATAATTTTATGTAACTATAATATTTTCTTACAGAGTATGCGGAAGCAAGAGATTGGGTTGATAAACATCTACATTTTGATAAGAACCGTGATGTAAATTTATTTGAAGTGTCAATAAGAGTACTTGGAGGGTTGTTAAGTATTTATCATCTTTCTGGCGATAGAATGTATCTAACTAAAGCTGTAAGTTATTTTATTATTGTGTTAAATATTTAATAATAATAAATAATAGAAATATGTCTTTTGCAGATGGATTTAGGGGATCGTTTACTTCCATGCTTTCAAACTGAATCTGGAGTGCCATTTTCTGATGTTAACTTATTTACAAGAAAAGCCCATGCTCCCAAGTGGTCACCAGACAGTAGTACTTCGGAAGTGACCACTATACAGTTGGAATTTAGAGATCTAAGTAGAAGCTCCGGACTTCCTAAATACGAGGTGATATATTTTTTCCAAATTAATTATGAAGGTAAAATTATTTCGCAATATCTATATTTGTAGGATGCCGCGGCAAAAGTTTCTATGCAGATCCATAAGTTAGATAAAAAAGACGGTTTAGTTCCTATATTTATAAATGCAAATTCTGGTCAGTTTAGATCTTACTCGACTATTACTCTTGGTGCAAGGGGTGATAGTTATTATGAATATCTACTTAAACAATGGATACAGACTGGTAAAACTATTGATTAGTAAGTGTTCATATTTACTTCAAGTTTTCATTATTCTTATTGATGTTTCTTTTAGCTTAAGGGACGATTACATAGAAGGTATAAGCGGGGTAGAGAAGCATTTAGCTCATCGCACTGTTCCTAATGGTTTTCTTTTTATTGGAGAATTGTTAGTGGGCGGAAAAGATTTTAAACCTAAAATGGATCATTTAACATGCTACTTACCAGGTACACTTGCTCTGGGTGTACATTTCGGCATGCCAGAGAGCCACATGAAGCTTGCAGAGGAACTCTTAACGACTTGTTATCAAACTTATGCACAGCAACCTACTTTTCTTGCGCCCGAGATTACTTACTTCAATATACAGGTTAATCATGATTAAGTTTTTAGTCCAACCATCAAGTACTTTGGTATGGAAATAACTTAGGAATGGAATGTTTTTGCTTAAACCGTTTATTTGGGCGTCTAAAAATAGACCCTGGGCTTATGAATTTTAAATCGATTAGGAACCCAGAAAAACTTTATTAAAAAGGTGCAAAAAATCACAAAATCATGGATTATTCGTTTCCATTACATCCTACGTTAAAAGTAGTCATAAGAAAATCCTGAGAAAAACAAACCTCTAACTCTAATAGGTTGTGAGCCATGACTCCTCAAACTAACGCATTTTCAACGATTTTTCGAGCCTGTTTCGTAGGGTTGAAGTTTTTTGTAAATATCTCTTTTTGGGTGCATCCAATGTAAAAATGAGCTGAACTAAAAGAAAAAGAATAAAATTCTGCATAAACCTAAAAAAGAAATAAATAAAATATAAATAATAAAAAATAAATTTCGTTTTTTTGAAATAGTTTTTTTCTCATCATTTTACAGGAAAATTTTATTGGGAAAATTATAGGGGATTCCATTCTTCCTCAATGTAACAAAAAAAAACGCAATTTACATTTTTATACAAAAATTTGGGTTTTTTGAAAGGTCATATTTTGGAAACTGTTAGGGAGGGCTACAACATTCTTTCATTTATAGTTTTACGCAGAATTTTATTCTATTTCATTTTAGTTTAGCTTATTTTTACTTTGGATAAACTCAAAAAGAGATATATTTGAAAAACTGCAACCCTACGAAACAGGCCCGAGAAACAGTCGAAACTGCACTACTTTGAAAGGTCATAGCTCGCGACCTATTAGGTTTAAAGTTGTTTTTTTTGGGATTTACAGGAAATTGAGTGGACTCTAACTAATCTCTGGACCACTTTTACGTATAATCAACAAGGACAATGAATGGTGTTTGAAGAAATTGGAAAAGTACGATTTTTTGGGCAAAAATTTGAAAACAAAGGAGTTCTTTGAGTGCAATGTAGATACTGTTCGGCCTACAACATATTTTGTTTTTTTAGTTTTATGAAGAATTTTATCAGTTTTTTGTTTATTAGGACTACTTTTAACATAGGATGCAATGGAAACAAACAATCCACGATTTTGTGATTTTTGAATCTTTTTCAAAAAAAAATTTCTGGGTTCCCGACCAAGTTAGAATTCACAAATCCAGGGTCGTCTTTTTTTCTTTCCAAAATTCCATTCCTGTGATATTTCCCTACACCCCCTATTTTTGCGATGCGATGACCATACTATTTAAATTCTGTGGATGATTTAAAATTTGTATGTTTTTTAGGGAGAGAATTCGAACGATATGTATGTAAAAACAAACGATGCCCATAATTTGCTTCGACCTGAATTTATTGAAAGCCTGTGGTATATGTACCAGTTGACCAAGAATACAACATATCAAGACTGGGGTTGGCAAATCTTCCAGGCTTTTGAGAAATACACCAAAGTTCTTAATGGATACACGTCCATTGGTAATGTACGTAACACTGCCAATGTACGCCCCAAAGATTTGATGGAATCATTTTTCCTCAGTGAAACCTTAAAGTATTTATACTTGTTGTTTAGTGATAACCCAAAACTTTTAGACATTGACAAATATGTAGTGAATTCAGAGGCTCATCCTCTACCTATTTATTCGTCGTGATTTTACAATGCAGTAGTCGTTTTAGTATCTAGTCTTGAGAAAAGTTATATATGGTTTAAAGACTTAACACAAAAATCATAATTTACGTTTTTAAATTTTGTTACCAATTGGATTTTTTTAGTAAAACTGCCATATAGATTATGGAAGAATAGGTTGTACTTCCAATATATTAAAAAGTAACTAATTGTAGATTATACAAAATTTTTGTTAATAATTGGAAGAGTAAGGGTACAAGTCTGTATGTGATTGTAAAATGATATTTTTGTTTGTTTTTGGGTGAGTAATGAGTGAATGGGGATTATACTCAGCGTTAAAGTATGCAACTCACTTTTTATGATGTTGGTTAATGATTTTATGATATTTATATTAAACCTTAATGAACACAACATTTTTTTAAAAAAATATTTAATAACTGCCTGAGTTGCACAATTTTAATAATCTGCATTTTTTAAAAGTAGTGTCTTGTGAGCTGCAACTCTGAATACAAATTACAGCAAGAATATGACAATTGTTTTAGAATCTCTTAGTAAGAACCAATTTAATAAATTGATGTGGTTATAAAAATTGTCAGGGTGTTAGTAACTACCAGTTTACAATATCAAACATTTTTCCGATATTACATTTTTAGAAGTTTATTTTAAATTTCAGTTTTTGTTGCGTAATTCTTACTAGGGTCGTGTAACATAATTTATTATTAATTGATTAATCAATGAATAGATTATTGTCTGAAAAATATCGATTAATCGATTATTATTTATTAATCGATTGTTTGATAAATAGATTTTTTTATTAATCGACTGTTTTGTTAATTGATTGATTATTTGATTAATCTATCGTACAATTAATCAATTGTTTGATCAATCGATAGTTTGATTATTTTTGAAACAAAAAAATAAACACAGAAAGTCAATGATCAAGACGTCTTTTGAGCAAATTAGTTTTTTTGTTAAATTTTATAAGTAAATTAAAAAGAAAAGTTAGAGAAGCGCAAATTGTATCAGTAAAGGACAAAAAAGATGTAATTAAAAGAGTTCCAACATTTCCCACAGAGGGACTGAACCTCCCAAGGAAATCCATCTGGCTCTATATTAAGGATAATTTGAAAAGTTCAGATAAAACAATTGATTAGTAAGTTTGTTTATTTATATAAATAACAATTAATCAATTACTTCCTAGGTTGATTCACCCATTTTTTGATTAATGGATTGGATTGTTCCATTAATTAATCGAATTGATTGATTATATATTTATTTATTTTATTTATTATTCAATACAATCTATTAATTTTTACAATCAATTATAAATTATGCCCTAATTCTCACTTAATATTTATATACACAGGGTGAATTAAACGTAACACACACATAATGTCTGTAACTTCGTAAATGTAGATCTATGAAAAAATACTCTTAATAAAAGTTGTTTGTTAAATTTTAGCTCATACTTTGTCAATGTTCGATTTTTTATACATTTAATTATTTGGTTGCTATGGTAACCAACTTGTTTTTTTTTACCCTTTTGCTGCGGGGATAATTTCCAATACCGTCCTGCCCAGACGGGAAAATTATGACGGTGCGGAGTCATACTATTGTAGTAATATATTTGTTGCAATATTAAGATATTTTTAGAGTTATAGTTGAATAATACAAAATTCGGGAGGAGAATAGAGATAATGTGACTAGAATATATGATACAGGATTTTATACTAACATGAGCAAGATATGTAACTAAGGGAACATAAAAAATAATTCAAAGCTAATTATAAACGACAATTTTCATTACATTTAACCCCCCCTCTTTCTTTGAAAGAGTTGGAGATTGAAAAAATTACGAACAAAAGTGATGAATACCCATTCGAGTGCGATCAGTAAAGTTAAGCATAGCTCTGCCTGGGCAGTAGGTACTTGGATGGGTGTCCGAAAAACCGAGTCAGCACGGCGCCCGTGCTCTCGGAATGGCACGCGAATAGGTGGCCTCGGCTGTCGCATTAACAACGCGACAGCCGTTAGAGGGGTTGGAAGTCACCTCAAATACAGAGGTACGAAAAAACGGCTGATAGTAGTTTTGGCATAAGCTGATGGAGCGTGATGGTTTAAAAGTCTAAGGACTCCATCACCTCCTGGAACATAGCGATAAAACCAATCTCTAGGTATGTAAAACCCGACGCCCTAAGGGCATAGGGATGGCTAAAGAAGACATTAGGTGTTACTTTTACTCACCTTGTATATAGAAGTTTTAGCAAATTTTTAGGTCCATAGCTTTATAACGCCTTGCCCATTCTCTGTATCTATAACCTGTAGGCTGCAATTTAATATACATATTTTGATCCCTTAATCTTTTTCCACCACCTTCATCCATTCTCTGCTTGTTTCCTGGTCCCTTTAATCTCTGTTTGCAGCACTACTTTTTGTTGTTTCACATGAGCCAACCAGAATAAGACTGTAACGATTTTGATGGAATGCCCTATTCCAGGTTCTCCGTTTATGTTTAGTATTTGTTATTCCCCACTGGTACCCTTCTTTCCTACTTAAAAAAATTTATAGAATTTTTGGTTCCAAGATTTTCAACTTTTGCTGCTTGTTTTTGTTCAACACCTACATTTCAGTTGTTTAAGTCACAGTTGATGCTAGCACTGATCTGATCTGTAATATCTTCTTAACTTTGCACCTCATGTTATACACTTTGCCCTCAGAATATCATTTACTGCACTGGCACACCTTTCATTAACCTTACTTCTTTACTTTGTTTTGCATTTTCAGAGATTTGCACTACAAAAACAAAATCTTGCAGTTTCTCTGTTTCTGTTTCCTCTTTGTTGCACCATTTCTTTTAAGTTCTTTGCAATGGCTCTATTATCTATTTCGTTTTATGTTGGTTTATTAACAGTCCCATTGACATTTCTTTGATATTTGGTGTAGTTCTTTCTTTGACGTAGCTAAAAGCTTTACATTGTCAGCGTAAGCTATGCATTGCTGACTCTTGTTTGTTAGCATCCCCTTTCTGTTTGCACCTCTTTCTCGAATAATCTTTTCTAGTATGATATTAAACACTGTGGTCAACAGCAGATCCCCTTGTCTCAGATCCTAACGATCAAACCAAGCACTTGACTCACGTGTTTTTCTCTATCCTTGTCTAGCTGACATGCGCATCAATTCTTTTAAGGAATTCTGGGCCCTCGCGCTCTTTTAATGGCATAACAATATTTGTTATGCAGAGACTAACTAAACAACAAGAAAGTTTTCTTATGCTGCAACTCTTGCAATTATTGCTGGCATTGCATTCAAAGAAAATTTGATATTTAACTATAGTTTTATGGAAGCACAGAACAAATACTTTGCTGTTGAACAAAGAAGGTTGTTCTTTGACCAATGAATGGCTTTACACATGTCTACTTGTCTGCAATATATGGAAGTAAACTGACTTTTATCCCCAAGCGCCTTTGGTAGGTGTGTCCATTACAAGTTTTAACAAATCAGTTAATCATGCGAAATAATTTGATTTCAAATTATGCACAATGAATACAACAATAAATCATAATGTAACTCAACTGCTATAAGCAATAACAAATAAAATAAAATCTTAATGGTAATCAAAGAAATCTCATTACAAACCGCATTGATATTCACCTAGAACTTCTTCTACATGTTCTACAATTTTTTGTTGATATTATTTTATACTTGGTGTCTAACAAAGCAACGGATCTGTTGCTTGTGCATTTTGTTGTCTCCTTTCTTATGAATTGAATTGAAACTGCTTCCTTCCATGTCTGTTCTAAGCTGTTCCATTTCTAAGCTTTCCCTTATTAACTGATATAGTACCGGGTGGCAGCGGATTCATTAGACAGCTCGTATTTTTTAGAGCTTTTAAAAACAGCAATGAAGCTTGCCATAGGTACTATGTACTATTGACTAAAAAAAATCAAGTAAGCTTAAAAATAGTGCAGGCGTACTCATTGTCTCAAGATTATAAAAAAGTCGTTAGTCATTTCTGGCAAAACCGGAAGTCATAAAAATTTGTCAGATGTGGCAAAATGTGCCTTTTTGGGTACATATTACCTATGCCAAGTTTCGTTGCCATATCAAAAACTTTAGAAAATACGGGCTGTCTAGTGATTCCATCGCTGTATATTATTGTGTTATTGGCCTCCTACATATTTTATAAGCTCTGCAAAAGTTCATTTTCCCCTGATTTTTTTCTTTTTTTTTAACCGTATGATTTACCTTCTGCATTTCCTCCTTTGTTGGGGTTGCAATTATTATGCTCTCATCTATAATTTCTCCTTGTATTTCTCTACTATTTTTTCCTGATCGCTTACCGCTGATTGTTTGCTTAACATTTCATTAAAATGTTCCTTCCATCTCTATGATTTTAGCTGTTTAATATATGTACTCAAATTTAAATGTAAAGTTTAGGGATACCACATTTTTGTGTATTTTATTAAAATTAGCTCACATAGGCACCATTTTAATTTTTTTTGAAAAACATTTGATATTTTACGAAAAGCATTGTAGATATTATAAGCAAAAAAAAAGAATTTTTCTGTTTTAAGGTAAAAGAAAATTATATGGGATTTAAAACTATTGCCAATAAAATATTTTGTTGTAACTAAATCAGAATTGTTTTAGAACTATTTTTTGTGGCTGCTTAAAGGGGCTCCAACTAGTAAGGTCATGCCTCTAACATGCATCGTACTATAAAAATGCTCACAAATAGCCTGGTAGTGCAGTGGGTGGGATTCGAACCCATTTGCCTTTGGTAGAGCAGCTCCAATGACTTAAGTCTCTGACCACTGCACTACCGCTGGCCTCTAGAACTATTTTATTATATTGAGAAATTTTATTGTCATTATTTGTTCTTTTTGGTCTAAGGAGGGAAAATCTATAACATAGTGAAGTTTTTTTCTTTTTTGTTATTGTTTCTCTATTACATTCAACATTGCAAGTACTCAAAAAGATTGAAAAGATAAATAAGAAAAGCTTGTGACCTTTGATATGTAGCAAAATGGTATTTTATATTTTTACTAGTATAACAAAGATGTTTAAATATATAGTCAATATTTTGGGACACCATGTAGATTGCAGTTTTAAGTTCTCTGATTTTGACAGTTGAGCTTAAATAGTTGATCATCACAAATAAATGTAGTTTTGTTTTATTAAGTACACATCCATTATAGCACTGTAGTAGTAGTAGCAACACTTAACAATTGTGACTGTATTAAACTATTATTATTCCATTTTGATTTTGTTTGTGCGTTTCTTTGAAAAAAATCGATTTCTTAAAAGATTTTTTTTTTATTATTTTGTTCGATGTATCACATTTCCAAAAGGTTCTGTATCATTAGTGTTTTGTCATTAAAATAGAACAATAGATACCTAGTATGTTATTGGAACAGATACAAAAATAGTAGTAGTGTTATATTAAAAATTACTCATAAATTGTGTTTTTCATGTTGAATGTATGGGGGTTCTAAAATTATAAGTATGGTGTCGGTGAAGACTGTAATAACTTAAAATGTTAAATAATTTATGAATCCCCCAAAGTTCAAAAATCTGCGGTCTGTTTTCAAGTATTATAAGGTTACATTCCTCGGATCCATTTTTAGTTATACAAAAACAAAATATATTTTGAGAGGTGTTCTTAATTTCCTGTTATACCGAAATATGCCAGTTTGTTTAATTTTTAAGAAGTGGTTTGTTCAGGCTTCTTTTGGAAATTTTTTTTCGTATAATCACAAGAGGTTTAATTTTGTCGGTAAAATTTGTTGCTTATACGAAAGTTTGTTGCTCAGCAACATCGCAAGCAGACAGCTTGTGATTTTTTTAACAACTTTACTGAATTTGCTTAAACACAACGAATTTGAGTGTAACAATAATAAAATTTTTCCTGGAAAAAATTAAGCCTCATGTGATATTCATCATGACTATTGCACGGTATTTCGGTATCTATGACAATCCAAAATTTTGTCGGTTAAATAATAGTGGTTGCTCATATGTCAATTTGGATTGGCCAGCTAGCACCGGCTAACATTTGCTTTTAAAAATTGATTTTTTTCTAAAAATTCCGTATATTTGATTGGTTCTCAAAATACTGACGTAATAGTCAAGGAAGTACAACAAAAGTTGCCTGAATTATGAATGCATGGTTATTTTATAGTTTAACATATTTTGAATTATACAGGGTGATTCAGAATTATTATGCAAAATTTTACCCATCTAGAACACTTAAGCAACCCCTATTATTTTGTGTGGGCACCCCAAGTGTGGCCCACTGAAATTTCTTTATTGATAATATGTAGATCGGAAACCATTGGAACCAATTGTTATCAAATTTGGTACAAAGACTTAAAACAAATTTTTGTATTGCTGTTAATGTGTTTTTATAGTGGTGTGTAGGAAGGACGCTGGTCATAACACTCCCCTTCTTTGCTTGTAACATATTTTTCATTCATTTTTGGTAATTTCTAATTCTAGACTTAGATGTAGAATTTAATTTTACACAAAAAAGATAATAACTGTCTCTTTAATGTAAGATGCACCTTTTTTGAGAAAAATGCTTTTAATTATCAATTCGATAAAAATAATCATAAATAGAAATTGCCGTGGAAAAAAAGCAAATAGAAACAAATGAACACTAAATGACAGTTAAGTGTCATATGTGTCTTTTTCTGAGTTCTACAGTCCCTGTCCATATTATTAGACTCACTCAAAATATTTTAGTTTTTTTCGTATTACATTGAAATAGCGCCTGTTATTGTAGGCAAACCTTAACACTATAGTAGAGTTAGGGTTGCCTAATAACATTTTTAGAATTTAGTAACCATACATGGTCGATAATAAAGAATTCTAATAAATTATTAATTTTTTATGTTAATGTCAGATTCATACAGTGTTTTAAAGGTACGATTTATTGAGTTTTAGTGAGTTTTAGCACTGATATAGTGAAGGTAAGTAAATAAATAACAAGAAGTAAAGTTTTATTAAACAATACTTTACATTTTTTAAAGTGAATATTTGTGATATAAATTAAAAATTTTACCATTGAAATTTGGGTGCTGGTTTTTTAGATGGGGAAACGTCAAGACCTGAGTATTGAAAAAAGGGCTGCTATAACAGCGTTATTAAACAATACTGAGCTTAGTCAAAGGCAAATATCAGCAAGGTGTGGAGTATCACAATCCTCAGTACGCCGCATCAGCCAAAAAATTAAGTCAAACGAGCCCACCGATGCTTCTCGGAAAGGTCGGTGTGGGAGAAAACCCCTTGTAACTCCCAGAGGAAAAAGGCTTCTCCGCAATATTGCCCAGGAATTTCGAAGGGGTAGCCAGGGAGTTATAAAACATAGATTTGAAGAAGCAGGGTGCAATGTTTCTGTCCGCACAGTTAGGCGAAACTTGTACGCTCTTGGCTTCAAATGTCGAAGACCCGTAAAGAAGCCAAGATTGACCCCGACCATGGTACAGAAGAGGCTGACTTGGGCCAATAACCACAAACACTTGACTGTTGATGACTGGCAGATAGTATGTAAATTAAAATACTTAAAAAAAAGTTTATTTACTTTTTTTTGCTCTATTACAGACTTGCTTTAGTGACGAGTCAACCTTCCAGATCCTGGACGATAGGGCACAGTTTGTTAGGCGTCGAGCAAAAGAAAAATATCATCCTGACTGTGTCACAAAGACTGTCAAACATCCTGTGTCGGTCATGATATGGTCAGTCATCAGCGGAAAGGGTCTGGGACGGCTGTACGTGGTTGAGGGGACCATGCGGCAGGACCAGTATAAGAGGGTTCTGGAAACCCGACTGCTTCCACAGTTGGAGGAATGGTTTGGGAAAGGAAGAAAAGTATTTATGCAGGATGGAGCAACGTGCCATACTGCAAAATCAATTAAAAAATTTTTAGGGGAGAAGAAAATACCACTTTTACCATGGCCGGGAAACTCTCCGGATATGAACCCTATTGAGAACGTTTGGGAATGTTTAAAGAGGGAACTAGCCAAGGAATCTATAACGACGAAGGTTCATCTAATTGAGAGAATTGTCCACCATTGGAACCACAACGAAAAGTTAAAGGAAATTGCTATAAACTGTATTAACAGTATGCCAAGGAGGATTGCTGCAATAATTGCAGCGAGGGGCGGCTTAACAAAATATTAATTTTTTTTGTTATTCTGTATATTTTCCCACATTTTTTGTAATAAATATTTTAGAACACAATAACTATCTATTACAAACATTTACACTCTGATTCTGTTCTTTAAAAAATGTTAAATCAATAAAAAACCAATATTTGGTGAGTGAGTCTAATAATTTGGCCAAGGACTGTACTATGTTTTACCATAAATATAATGATATCCACATCTGCAAGTTTTGCAAATGTCAGAACCTCCCCCCCCCCCATGTTAAAGAACAGCAATGTTAAAATGAAAGAATCATAATTTACCGGTTAATTTAAAACACTACTGATTCATACCCCGACCGTTCAGTGTGTTATGACACATTTTGGTTATTCCTTTTGTTTACACGACTAACTTAATAGTAATTTAAAATATCAATCAATTTAATATTGTTTTTAATTTAAACATAGAAAAACAAATGCAATCTGCTTATGTCAAAAACAAGATGACGGTTATTTGAAATGTGAAAGTTGCTATCAGTATCTTGAAAACGGCTATCTTGAAAATGTTTTCAACAACATTCTTTAATTTGTCTAGTCAAACCTAGTAAAATTTATTTGAAACTCGTTTTCATAAATATTAATTTGATACAAATATCAAAGCTTTTCAAAGATAGCATTTTAATGGCTAAAAATTTGTAATTTTTCTAGATGGGATATGAATCAATATGAAAAAATGCACAACATTGCCCATTTAACCGACTCTCTATCTTTAATAATAATAAAGATACCCATGCTATGCTAGTCCATTTGAGACACCCTGTATACAGGATGTCTATGAAATATATGTATGACCCAGCGAGCAACTATGGCTTCTAGGGGCTGAAGTAAGTCGATTGAAGCCAATTTACTGTTATACAAAAATGCACCGTTAAAATGCTATGAAGCTTCGAAGTTTAAAGAAAAAAATCGTTTATCTTTTATAAAACAGGAACGCCTTAATAGATTTAGATGAATATTGGTTTATGAACATTGATAAGTAAAAGACACTTTTTGATGTAATAAATATTATTATCGGCATATTTCAATTGGCTCGAATTAATCAGGTACCTCTGTCAAAAAATGTAATGTATTTTGTTATGCAATTACCATGAAAATATTTGTAATGAAAGCTGATCTGTTTACGAACAATTTTTGTCTTTTACAAAATTTTGATGTCTCTTACCGTTTAGCCGTAAAAAAATTATTGTCGTGATCCGTCTGCAAATATGTGTCTGTAGTCACTCCTCCTGCTTGCTTTTTATAGGGTTGGTTCAGAGAAACAAAACTAAGGTTACATAACCAACAGCTAAAGTACTACATTTTAAGCGAACAAAAATTTAAATTTGCCCTATAGCGGTGTTGCAACGCAAAAACCGCCTAAAATGGAGTACTTCAGCTGTTAGTTACGTAACCTTAGTTTCGTTTCTCTGAACCAACCCTATAAAAAGCAAGCAGGGTGGGGAGTGGACTATAGATGCACTTCGGCAATCATTCAAATTTAATTTTTTACTACTAAACAGCAAGAGAAATAAAAATTGTTCGTAAAAACACACAGCTTTCATCACAAATATTTTTGTGGCAAGTGGACAGTTCATAAAAAAATACATTACATTTTTTGACAGGGGTACTCAATTTGGGCTACTTTAATAATAAAACTTCTTACATAAAAAAGTGTCTTTTACTTATCAACGTTCATAAATCAAATTTCATCTAAACGTATTAAGGTGTTCCCGTTTTATAAAAGATAAACATTTGTTTTTTCATAAACTTTGAAGCTCCATGGCGCCTTAATGGTGTGTTTTTGTATAAAAGTAAGACGGCTTCAATCGACTTATTTTGACCCCAAGACCCAGGGTTGCTCGCAGGTACATACATTTCGGAGACACCCTGTATATAACAAATAAACGATTTTCTTGTGGCTACCTTATAATTTAATTGGCATTAATAAAAATAAATGGGTTGCTTCATTTTTAGTGTTTTACATATGGGTAAAATTTTGCACCATATTTCACAATTACCCTATACAGGATGTATCAAATTGCATGTTAACTATGGTGATCTCGCTTATTTGAAGAGATACGACGATGGTTAAATTAGAGAAAAGTTGTGGAATTTTATGCCCACTAATAATCTAAAAAGATATTAGACCATCTTGCTTAGTTTCTGAAAGAACTGAAAAAAACAAACTTTTTTTTTTAATTTTCGGCTATAACTCATTTATCATTTATGTTACATATTTCTAGTTAACGCATTATTAGAACACTTTTTCATACTGAATCTAAATTATTGATCAAATTTGGTATAACTGTTACCATTGCTCATTTTCGACTGTCAACTTTTTTTTTGTTATAGTCGGCATTTTAAATTTTTTGATAGTTGAATAGAGTTTTTAATTCTGATTTCAACGATGTGTAACACTTTGCATTTTGTTTAAGTTTTAAGTATTTTATTACAGAAAATAAAAATTTCATAAGAGTGCCATGGTAAAACCACACCATTTAATTTATTTTGAATAATATCTAGTAGGCCATGAACTGATAGAAGTAAAACAAAACACAACTTTTATTTACGTTGGCCTTTTCAGGAAACTTTGTTTTGAGCGTAGGCAGCAGGTTATGTTATTTTTTACAAAAACAAATCACAAATTTTCTAACATACACAATTTACTGAAAATTCCACTTGCAGTTTTTAAGTTTGCAACTGACATAACAAATTTGAATAACAGGTTAAATAAATACAACAGACGACACTAAAACTGCACTAATACAAACAATGATTAAATGAATGTTCAAAACATTTGACACCTTTGTAAAGCATGCTCAGAAGCTCGTCTAAAATAAACTCTCTAATCTGTGTTAATAACTGTCATTCATTTGTTTTTGTAAAAAATAGCATAACCTGCTGCCTAAGCTCAAAACAAAGTTTTCTGAAATTTTCGCATACCTAATGTATCTAAAGTCCAAAGTAAATAAAAGTAGTGTTTTGTTTTACTTCCATCAGTTCATGGCCTACTAGATATTTTTCAAAATAAGTTAAATGACGTGGTTTTTCCATGGCACTCTTGTGAAATTTTTAATTTCTGTAATAAAATGCTTAAAACTTAAACAAAATGCAAACTGTGACACATCGTTGAAATCAGAATTAAAAACTCTATTCAAATATCAAAAATTTAAAATGCCGACCATAAGAAAAAAAAAAGTTGACAGTCGAAAATGAGCAATGGTAACAGTTATACCAAATCTAATCGAAAATTTAGATTCAGCATGAAAAAGTGTTCTAATAATGCGTTAACCAGAAATATGTAACATAAATGATAAATGAGTTATAGCCGAAAACAAAAAATCCGAAATTTGTTTTTTCCAGTTCTTTCAGAAACTAAGCAAGGTAGCTCCAATTTCTTTCTAGATTATTAGTGGGCATAAAATTCCACAACTTTCTCTAATTTAATCATCGTCGTATCTCTTCAAATAAGCAAGATCCCCATAGTTAACACGCAATTTGATACATTCTGTAATATACAGGGTCATCTAAGTGTATATTATTCTGTTTGTCAAATTGATTTTTGTTCTAAATAAATGTTGCTTCACACTGCCGGAACTATTTTTGTGTTGTAATTATTATTTTTATATGATTGAGTTTTAATAAACTATGATCACAACAAAAGTTACATCGAGAAAGAAAATCAGTTTGACAAAATAATGATGGGGCGTGAGTCACTCTGTAGATGCACCAATATTTTTAAAATCCTTTCCAGAATTAATGTTAAATCCAATTTTGCTTTTTCTGTGGACTGATATATTTTTTAGTGTGTTAAATTTAGGAATAAAAAATAAGCGATTTTGGTCAAAATTTGTCTTTATATCACATCTGTGTATACATTGAGTAGATAAATTATTAAAATAATTAGACTTACGAAAATAGCATCTCGATGAGATTTTATTAATACTTTTATTTTGTTAAGTTTAAATGTTTTGTTGTATAGTACTCTTACATAATAAACTGAAGATAATACACTATGTTGTTAAAATGGCAGACCTAGTTCTATTAAATTTAATATTAAATAGATTCAAGTTTCAAATAGATCATTTGAGATTTGTAACTTCCCTTAAAACAATAACATTAATACATATAATCTTGATAAATAATATCAACGATACATATTTTATATTAGGTACCAATCTTTTAGTTCCCACAGGGCACTTTAAGTCTAGTATCACAAAAGCTACTTGAGCATTGCATCACATGACGGTACATTCACAACACTGTAAAGTGTAGTACAAACACTTTACCGTGCAACTATCATCTTGTTCCTCATCTTCCTTCTTCATTTCTGGAGACGTTACCCAATTTCCGTCTAATTTATCTATGGTACCATTTATCTTTTTTGGACCGTCTTTCTTATCATGTTTGTCACCACCATCTGGTCGATCATCACTTTTTAGTGGCCTGTCTTCTGTAGCCAATATTTCGTCATCATGTTTATCAGAATGTCCATCCAGGACACCAACAACGTTGGTTCCGGGCCCATGTTCTTTTGGAGGTTCTGCTAGAACCGACGCTGCCACAACATCAGTCTTAGGATCTGTAATACCACTACTACTCTGAACTGCTATGTCTTTCGATGTTGTAGGTGGTGGTGTTGAGCGGCCCTCTTTAAAGTCAAAGTAATCTTTACCCTGTGAATTTGGTGAATCCCCTGACATCATAGCACTGAAACAAGCAAAACATGCATTTAGTTTTATGAAAATAATCAATCAGTGGTATACTGAATGTTCATGTATATTTTGTCAAGGTAGCTCTGGGTATGTAGCCAGCCGATTGGGCATGTTTTAATATATTTAACCTTATTTTTGTAACAGTTTATTGTAGTGAATTTGGATCGGGGTCATTTTACCAACACAAGAGCGGCCGTAGCTCAATGGTAAGCGCGCGGGCTACCAATGCAGCGGATCCGGGTTCGATCCCCGGCCCGGCCGTTCTCCCTCGCAAGGCAACGGCAAACCAGCGAGGTTGATTTTTTCCCAGGAAAACCTCTCTGGAGAAGAAGTGCATGCACTTCCTGTGGTTCGGAGCCCACGTTAAACTGTAGGTCCTCTATGTCTGTCTGTGCTAATTATCTATCGCCGCGCACCAAACACAGACATAGGAGAGAGGTAGCCAACTTCCTGAATAGGGTATGGCACTATAAGAAGAAGTACACTTTTCAATTAGTATTTTCCATCATTAAAAAGCCCAGTTTTCTAGCTTTTAGGAGGTTGTTCTAATGTGCGTTTTCCTGTATACTTTTGTCCCCTGAATAAGATTCTGCCCGATTCCAGTTGAAATATTTGTGGGTTTGGTCATCAGGAGTGGTTAACAAGATCATGGTCCCCCCAACTGCAATAATGTTTACATAATCGGATATGTTGTTTGGCATTATATGCACAATAAAAACGGGCGAAACAGGAAGCTGGTACTTTCCTATACTTTTTATACGTATTAAATATTCTAGCGCCATCTAGTCACCTGGTACAAGTGATATTGCGCTCATGACTTTGGATCAAAAATGGTTATAACAATTTTATTTGAAGTTATCAAAATATGCAAAGAATGAAAAATATATTTTTTAACTAGAGCTAATTGAAAGGTGTAGTTAACATTACGTAACTTCTGGAAACGCGTTAATATTAAAAAGGTTTTTTTTTCTTAAGTTCTAATATTGTTTAAAATGACTTTTTATTCTAATAAAGTACTTCAAATGGTCTATTGAACTGTTTAAAGTTTATAACGATTAGCGTTTGGGTTTTTGAATAAATAACTAATCAATTTAAAAGTTACTGTAGGACGTCAGAGTAAAATTTGAGAAATTAGTAAAAAATATTTGTAGTTAACTGCATGCTCTATTGGCTCAAAAAGTTAAAAGTTAAAAAAAGTGGCGTGGGATGTGTTTGAAGGATAGCTTTTTGAAAATTTCTATAAATTCGTATCGGCCTTAGTTTTGAAGATAAGCATTGGGAAAAAACATTTGATTTGCCTTTAGATGTACTACAACGCTATATTTTCTAAATTTCAAAAAACTGTTTATAAAAAGATCTATACCAAAAACACATTTCTAATTTCCGGTTCCGGTTAAAGACCTTACAAGGAACTACGTGCTAACTTCTGTAAAGTGTCCGTTGTCTTTAACAGGGTATTACCAATGTGGTGGGTGGTGGTTAAATGACCGGTAAAGTAAAATTAGATATTTTACTTTACCGGTAATTTAATTATTCTACCATTTAAACAAAACGTTTCCCGCCATTTTTGGCTTTACTTCAATCCATTAAATTCATTAAGTTCACGATTAAAGTCAAAATGTTTTGACGGTTTTGAGTCCGATTCACATAAATCCTCTTCGCTCAATAGCGTTGGTTGCGTTATTCAGATCACCAAAAGGTGCCAAATCAGCAAATGTTTAATGTATTTACTAAACATAAAGTTTGTAACAATTCGTTGCTATGAAAAACCATTGTTTATCCATAGTAATTGTTCAAATTGTTTAGTTAATCGACAATAAGATGTCACAGATAGCAACAGTAAACAAATAGCAACCCATAAATGTCTTTTTCTATTTTGGTTCTTTACTGACTACTTTACGGAAACTCATTTGGGTTTCATAAAGCAACTCCTTAAAGAATTCGAAATTTTATTTTGCTAGATTGGTGACAACCATGTGACAACAAAACCTTCACGCGTTATAAACATAACCTTCAAATTGTAAGTTCTAAAAATTAAGATTATTTAGCGTATTTTCCGCTATTTTGCGTAGGTCGGGTAGGGTCAAAGATAATTCTTCTTCCATCTTATCTTCAAATCTTAGGTATTTTAAAAATTAAATCACTTTCAAACACAGTTTGCCTCAATTTTAATTTGACAGTAGTTTGAATTGTTTGAAAATGTTTTAAATGTCACCAACAGCCACAAAACCAAAACAAATTACAAAAAATTTTCCTAATCGATTATATTTTTAAATTAAAATATAAAATAAGGTAATTTTTACCTTTTTTGGACCAAAATAGATAAATAGTATAAAATACACGTTTCATAAGACATTTAAGCGCACTTGTCCATTACTTGTCCATTAGAAAACTCGCCGCAAGCGGCTCGTTTTCTAACTTGGACGCGTGCTCTAAAATCATGTCTTATGAAACTTGTTTTTTAATATACTATTACACGGCTCCAGGAACAGCAACCAATCATTCTAATAATACCGAACATAAAGTAGCTACTGCTCTATACAAATCGTTTTTATAGAAAACACCGGTGGTGCAGGGTGATCTTACCGGTATAAATTGAAATGCGCACTTCTGCTGCTGCATATTATACTACATACGTAATTACGCGGCATAAAAACACTGGCATCTGTAGAAACCACACCTTTAAGTTCATAATTTCGTGTCCGGAATATGCAGTTTGCAGTGTATTTAACTGCATAAATTCACATCTATTAGACGATGATACTTTCATCTCTATGTAAATTCAACTCAGGTACCAACTGATATCTTCTCCAAACCAATTTTAAAATTTTTGATTTTAATTTGTTTTGTCGTGAGGTGTATATACACGATTTTTTTTAATGATTATGCCACTCTCATTATCAGAAGCCAATCATAATCTAGTTCGCAACATTTCTACCAATGACATTCGTTTTTAACCGAAAGGAAATCGGTATTGGTTCATTCTTCGTGAAAGGGCGGGCCACTATAGGGGTCTTTCGGACTCCACACCTGAGTCCTAAGCCCCTCTTCAGCCGAGAAAGGATGGCAAGGATGGGTTAGAACAAGGAATTTGGATAAAGGAGGATTTCCGCGGAAACTACTGTCCAAGTATTCACCTTTTGTCGTGAAAATCTGCAATTATATACCTAGTGTCTAAAGAATGATGCCATTTGAAAAAATGACTCGTTTACATAAAGGTGAAAATCATTTTTTCGGGAAATGTTTCTATTGGATGATATTTTTACCGGGGTCTTTTTCAGGTGATTTTTCCGGAGGCGTTTTTTTCAGCGTAACTTCTTTCAATCAAATTTTCTGGCATTATTCCAGGCATTTTTTGGGATGTTTTATCCGTAAGCCGAAATTGTCTGACCACTGTCGTTTTTAAAAATATCAAAACATTTTGAATACCCCATCTTTACAACCACCTTACTACTTTACTTAAACTATGCCCAGTGGCTTCTTTGTGAGAAACAAGAGATACCTAATGTACGGGCTTATTAGACATACTTTAATAATTCAAAAAGTCCTTTAGATGTTGAAGATTCCAGTCAATAGCAGGATGTGCTTGAAATATGTCACTTAATTTTAATTGTGATTAAAATCAAGTCATTTGAAAAAAATAAATGATGATTTAAATCAAGATTTTAAAGACGTCAAATTAAGTGCGTTACGTTTTAAAAACTCAAAAAAAATATAATAATACAACAATTTAAAACGTTGAATTAAATACGAAAAATTACCTTCATTTACAGCATGACATAAATCGTGATTTAAACCGACTTCAAATAAAAACACAAAAGTGACATAAGTTAACTAAAAAGCAAAAAATAAATGTTTTTTATACAACAGTTTAATACTTATTTGTTGTTCCGTTTAATGTAATTAAGAAATTGTTGTTTATTATATAATTATTAATTGTTTTATAATTTTTAAGTCGGTGCCAAGTAAAACAAAAATTCGAATCTAATTTGTTATTGCAGCAAGGTATATAATTTTTATGTTTTACTTGGCACCGACTTAAAAATTATAAAACAATTAATAATTATATAATAAACAACAATTTCTTAATTACATTAAACAAAACAACAAATAAGTATTCAACTGTTGTATAAAAAACCATTTATTTTTTGCTTTTTAGTTAACTTATGTCACTTTTGTGTTTTTATTTGAAGTCGGTTTTCTTTTTTTTTAAAGTTAATTATTTTACAATTTTAAGTGATGGGTAGACCTAGTAAGGATGCTTCTCGAATGAGGAAACGACGGCTAGTTGAAACGGAAGATGAAATAGGGAAACACTAAAAAGTCGGTGAAAAAAATAGATTTTGAGGAGTATCTTCGAAGTTCAAGCTCCAATACCAATGAAATTATAATGGGACTACCTTGGAACTATACTGAACCCAACACAAAAAAATCATTAAAATCGGTTCATAAACAAAAAAGTTATGCCCGAACATACATAAAAAAAATAAAAAAAAAAACATATATACAGACGAATTGAGAACCTCCTCCTTTTTTTGAAGTCGGTTAAAAATGTACCTACTTTTAAAGTTCAAGGTTTAACTAATACCTTGACTATTGCTTTTGAGTTTTGTCGAATTGGTAATAAAATGACACTTAAATATTGTGTATACACGTGAGTATGTAATAGTATGTGCTTTCACGTCAATAAGTTACTATCAGCAAAGGTCTTCATTAAACATTTTCAAGGATAAACGTTATTTACCTAATGGGTACTTACTACAATTATACGTTTAGAAAGATTTAATGACAAAATTATAATTAATAAGAAATATTAACTTACATTATGCAAGAAATGCAGTAGCAAAATAGAATGTATTGAAACCAGAGAGTTAGCATTAACA
Source organism: Ctenicera cuprea (assembly GCA_958336395.1). Taxonomy (NCBI): domain Eukaryota; kingdom Metazoa; phylum Arthropoda; class Insecta; order Coleoptera; family Elateridae; genus Ctenicera; species Ctenicera cuprea. The sequence goes on along the minus strand of OY284492.1, from coordinate 40,311,360 downwards.
TTCACCGATAACTGATTAAAATGTGATATTTTTTTGCACAGCACAACCGGCCGTAGTACCTCTTCACTACAGGAATGCAAATGCAACTGGTGGTGTATTGGCAGTCGCAATTGAGTAGGAGTTTTAGTAGCATGCACAATTCTGATTACAAAATAGCCAATAACAAAGAAGTGATAACATTAATGAATAATACCATAGAACTTATAAACATCTGCTTGTAATGGAAGCTCGTATTTCTTAGATAGAGGTGTTGGGTTAAGCATTCTTTATCCTAAAAGATTATGGCATCCTAATATAAATATCATACCCAGACTTAAATTCTTAGCCTATGAGTAACGAAGAACTGTTTTGAATGATTGTCTTAAGACGTATGATTCAACATTTCAGGTATAGCTAGAATAATGCACTACTGAGTAAGTATAATGAACCACAAAATTTGTTATTGATGAATCATCAATAACAACAAGTTAAAATAATGAAATAGCAAATTTTTCGTGCCATTTTGTTGTTTTACATTATGATTTCAATCTCTCATTAGTGAAGGCCTGATTTGTGGCATCAATAATGTTGCCAAATATGTTTTTCCTAATTTACTTACATTAACAGTGATACCAGATACGTTATCCTGTTTGTTGCAGGAAAAACATATCTGGCAACACTGTTAGTGCATATAAATCCGGCCTTTAAATTAATGAGTAACACCGATGAACTTTATATTTACACATATAAACAGACTATTTTTTGGGTCCAAAACATGACGCATTTTCGTGAAAATCTCGGAGCGTATTTTTCTCACCATCACAATACATTTCCATACGTAGTCGAAAGTAAGAAATGGCCGAAACAGGCCGCTGGTACTTTCCCATACTTTTTACGTTTTAAATATTCCCGCGTCAAGAAGCGATTGAAATTTACATCTAGTCATTTCCAACCAGTAAAAGCCGCCCGCTCCAGACCCAAGGCGTTGGTTAAGTACGGCGCGCGCACCGACTACGTAAAAGGGCAAGATAGGTAATGCGCTCACGACCTTGGACCAAAAATGGTTATAACAACTTTATTTATAGAGTTATCAAAAATATGCAAAGAATGAAAAATATTTTTTTAAATTTATTTATAAGTTCGTTGAAGTTTAATTTAATTTATTGTAAATAAAACAATTCTTAACTTCAACAGGTTTTGTATTTTAGCCTTATACGTATTTCAACGTGTTTACACGTCATTACCAAAAGCAAGATTAAAAGTAAACAGTTGGTGTTGTTATAGGAACAATAAATCTTCATAACTTGATCTTGGTTTTCTATATCTGCGTCCAGATGACTTGATTTTGTTTTATTCGAGGTAATTGAGAGGCGTAGTTAAAACTAAGTATCTTCCGGAAAACACGTCAATTTCAAAATTTTTAAAAATTCCTGGAGGGTGTTAGAGTAAAATTCGGGAGATTAGTAAAAAACAAATTGGTAGTTCATTGCAAGCTCTATCGGCTCAAAAAGTTAAAAAAAATGGTGTGGGCAGTTTTTGAAAATGTTTAAACTTTTGAGAAGCTAGTATATTTACAATTTTCATATTTCCAAAAATATTTTACATCACTTGACTATACTTATTAATGGCTATCAATTAATATGACAATTTGCATTGATTGGATAATTTTTTTTGAGTAATCGGACATTAAAGTTAAAATTTTCAAAAATTCGTAGCGGCCTTCATTTTGAAAGTACAGCAATTGGGAAAAAAATGTCCGATTTGTCTTTAGATGCACTACAACGCTATGTATTCAAAATTTCAAAAAATTGTTTAGAAAATAATCTACATCAAAAAAACAGGTCTAATTTTTGTTTCCGGTTCCTGCAACTAAAAAACTTCCACACACCAAATCTTATAAAAACCAGGCATGGGGTTCCGGAGATATAGGGGGAACAAACGCATTCACGCACCCACCCACGAAACCACCCACCCATCCACAGACAGACATTTTTTTAATTCACATTTTTGGGTTCTTTGGACCCCAAAATGCGTATTTTCGTTAAAATCTAAAATTTGCATTAAATTATTTAAACTTTTAAAGGTAGTTCTAAATTGTATGAAACAATTCCAGACGCGGCTATAACTTTTCAATGCAATCTAGATAAGATATCCATTTCTATTTGGTTGTTGTAGAACTATACAATTTGGGTTTCGTTCCAATGCGCTAATTGTTCTATGAATGTCTGAAAATTGGAAATTAATGCCTTTTTATTTAATAAGTGGGTAACGATAACAGATTTCCGTTTAAGCTGCTAAATTGTACTGACAAATAAAAGAAAGTTGCGATTTGCGTGTTTGTACGTAATTTAAAGCAACTTAAACACTCATTTACTCAAAGTCTTGTTTATTGTTTATGTAAACAATTAAAACCTTTTCATATATTTAAAATCTGGCCGTGCGAATCTGTGTAGTTACCCACGTTTAGAAGCTTGCCTAGGTTTTAAAAAGGATTCCAATTCCATCTCAATTTCAAGAGTTTTTTCCCCAAAAAAAAATCATGGAAAGTGTCACTACAATTATACAAGTAACAATGCTGACTGCAATTTCTATAAAGGTATCTAGTTTGTTGTTAGTTCTTTATCTTGAAATGCGGGTTATAATATTCTGTATATTAAATGCGGATCCCTTCACTCTGTCTAAAACTTGAAAGAAATACGGTTTCAGCCGAGATTATGCAACCCAAGCGACACAAAAACTAAGCGTGGAGCGTAGCCCAGGGGTTGAGCTAGTATTAATTAAATAGCCTAAATAAGGTCCTTTCTTAGAGATGCTATTCCTAAAATTTATATTGGTTGGGGCTCGCTAGGTAAGTATGGGAAAGTCTGAGCGAAGTGATCCGCCGTCTATCTGTCTAAATAATAAATCCGGAACTGTCTCAACCACGGGTCTCAACTTTACGCGGCGATGGATTATGCTCTTACATCTCGAAACAGCTTATTTATTATTTTGTTAGGAACGAATGTTTATGTGTATGTAACAGTCATGTAGGGCGATGCGGCAGTTAATTTTAAAAGCTTGCGTAGGGCGTGGCCCACGGGTTAAGTTTTAAATTTCAATAGCATGATTCTTACTCCAACTACATATAAATAGTTTTATTGTTAATATGGTGAAATTTTACTTTTTTTTTCTGCTTGAACTTGATGCGTTGTAAAAGTTTCATATTTGTATTAGTAAATGAATAAAAAATTTTGGCTTGGCTTCATTGTTATTGATTAGGTTTAGTATAATTATGCATTTGCATACTTGCATATGCAAATGAATATTTTAGAAATTTTGGATTATAATACGCGTATTGTAACAATTTTGAGCATTGATGCATATTTTATAGTTTAAGTTGCATAGATACCTTCCTCGCTATACGGAATACAGCTACAGGATGGTATTGTTATCGTAAATATTTCAGACCTTGAGATTTTACTGGACATGTCCGTTTTAAGATTCGAGAATACCAAAAAAAAAAAAAGGTTTCGTCATGGTGTCTGTATGTGTCTGTATACATGTTAGAGGCCAAACGCCTTAACCCAGTAAACCTAACTTAAGTTTAAAAACGCAAAGTAGCGAGATTGGTCCGGTGAAAAAAAAGGGGGTGTTAATACTTTAATATAGAATCTTAGATTCATATTCTACGCATGTCGAACACTCTTTCAAAATTTCAATAATTTTCAAGTTTCAAGATTTTCACGTTTTAAAAAATTACAAAATTTCCAAAAATTTTGAAAGTTTTTAAAAATTTTCGAAGATTTAATTTTTTTAATTTTCAAAAATTTTCTTTATTTGAAACATAAATTTTCAAAAGTTTTCATAATTAGCAACATGAATTTTCAAAAAAGGCATAATTTTTATACAGGGTGTTAATGAATTGTAGGGACAAACTTCTAGGGCTTGCAAAACACAACAAAGCAAACAACTTTTATTAATAAATGTGTGGTCAAAAGTGTTTCCTTTTAGGGATAGAGCTTCTCAAAGATTCTTTAAGAAGCGGCTAAATGTGGGCAACTCAATTTACTACCTACAATTTGTTTCCATAACGACGAAAATTAATACAGGATAAATAAAGCCCTCTTTCCCACTTTTCTAATTCAAATTAAATTTAAAATAAATTAATTAACAAAATGTTTCAAAACTAAGCAATAGAAAAAAACAAAATTACAAATTTTTTAAATAGTTGATTTTTGAGTTATTTAAAAAATTTACAATAACTAATTCAAAAATTAACAAAATTATAGTAAATGTTCAAAATGTCGCCCCCAGCGTCTACACACGAAGCACATCTACGAAGTAAATTCCTGCGCACCGCTCCAAATATACCAGGAGTCTGTTGAACTTCTTCACATACGCGCCGCGCCGTAAGTTCTTCTACAGTTTCAACTGGGGTAGCGTACACTTACGTTTTAACATGACCCCAAAAAGAAAAAAGAAATCAGGTGGGGTCAAATCAGGAGAACGTGGAGGCCACGCCACATGCCCTCCTCGACCTATCCATCTGTTGGTAAAAGTGTTATTTAAAAATTCCCTGACTTCCGCCGAAAAATGAGCAGGTGCACCATCGTGCTGCAGCCACATTTGAGGTGAAACATCTTCCAAATATTCAGGCAGGACATGGCGCAAGAAATTTAAATAAATTGGTCCTGTTAACCTTTGGGGTAGCAAATATGGTCCAATGAGTCTATCGCCAACAATCCTGGCCCAAATGTTCACTGAAACTCTTTGCTGGTATCCTTTTTCAACCACAGCATGGGGATTTTCATCGTCCCAAATGTGGCTGTATCTACTGTTGAATATTCCTTCTTTCGTAAAAGATGCCTCGTCAATAACCAGAACGTTTACTTGTAATTCTGGAACCTCATTACACCGCCGCAGAAATTCCTGGCAAAATTCTACCCTTCTGGGAAATCTGCTTGAACCATGGCTTGTACCTTCTGCGGATGTAGCTGCTGCTCATGTAGTACCTCCCATACTGAAACATGGTTCACTCCCATTTCATGAGCGATGGCTCTTGAACTAGTAGAAGGATTTTCAGCCACTCTCTCCAAAACTTCTTCTTCAAAATCCACCGTTCGCCTTGTTTCTGGTAGCTCCACAGCTGTGTCTGTTGACAACGAATGTACCTTCCTCCCGCAGCCGACGTGAAACTACACTAAAGGCCTTGTGCGATGGATGATTCCTATTCGGAAAATGTTCTTGGTACAGGCAAGCTGCTTCGCGTGCGTTACTCCAAGCAGCTCGATACATGAACATCATGTCATACTGTTCGGCAAAAGTATAATTCGCCATAACACAAAAATACGAAACACAGAACGAAAATAACGAAGAAAATAATTATCAAAAAAATCACACAACGAAAAAAAAAAACGATTTATAAAAGGCACAGAAAAAAACGAATGCAAGAAAAGTCAAAAAATATCACAAAAATGTCGAATTGTGTCAAAATTGACGTCATTTGAATGCATGTATGTATAGATCGTTTTTTTTCCAAAATTCCGTGTGTCATGTGCAAAATAATTGAAAATGCAATTTGGGTTGCCTATTTTCAGGTACTTCTTAAAGAATCTTTAAGAGGCTCTATTTTCTAAAGGAAACACACCCCTACAATTCATTAACACCGTGTATATTAGTTTGAGCTTTACTTCGTTGAAGTTCATTTTAATTTATTGTAAATAAAACAATTCTTAACTTCAGCAAATTTTTATAATTTTTCAAAAAACAAGGATAAATTATGAAATTTCTAAAAATTAATTAAAAAATCAAAATATCCATAACATTGCCAGAAATGTAAAAAATTTCAAAAATTTCGAAAAACAATAACTATATAAAATTATTTTGTAAAATTTTTGTAAAAATTCTGCAATGTTTATGGGTTTTCGTCCTACTTAAAATATTAATTGTCTAGAAATTACAATAGCTTCGATCCTTTTTAATTGTCTTTGTCATTAAGCACTACCAGGAAAATCGTGACTAGTCTGTAGAAAGTTTTGAATTTAACAATCACAATCACGTAACTTGAGCAATACTGAAAATTTAAAATATGTTCTACAATGTCCCGTAATGTTAAAAGAGTTTTTTCCGAATATAAAAACATTCGCGCTGACAATAGCAAATTTTCATTGGAAAATTTAACTATACTCCATTTTGTTATCAAATGCAATCATGATGATGAAATTAATTTAATTTCAATTAAGTAATTTTCGATATCCTATGTGTATTATGTACAGAATATAAAAGTTGACGACACTAACGATACTATAGCAAAAAAGTAAAGAAACGCATACAAAACGCAAAGAAATACAAATTCTATTATGCATTACTAAAGCACCTTAATTAAGTCTGAACATACATAATTGTGTGTCTGAAACGTGAACTGGGACGAAACTCAACGAACTATATTAAATTCACGTTAAGTCTGCATTAGTGGCGGAATTTTTCTCACGATTTTATTATTGGTTGAAATTGCAGCGCACTTTAAAATAGCGAAAAAATACAAACGCCATTGTCATTAATTTAAATACAGTGTGTCCCAGGATTGAGTGCCCGATAGAAATTTTTTTTTAATGTATACATGGAATTATTTGAGATTACACAGAATAACTCTTAGTTTTCTTTAACGCAAAGACTTGTCGTTATTAAAATATTATCACTAATGAGGTACTTTACCGATATTCACAAACATGTAAATAAAAAACACTCTATATTAAAACTTACAACTAACATTTATTTAGAGTTTTTCGAAACAAAGTAAACTTTTTAAACAGAGAAACGTTTTCTCGTAAAGTCAAAAATTAATATAGTTTTCCCTATTGGGCACTCAATCCTGAGACACACTGTATATTTGCAAAATTATGCTTTCACTTTGTTAAAATACAATATTTTTGATTGTATGTGATTATTTAAACTTTAGCTCCTATTGTTTTTTAATTGGTGCCAAATAATTAATTTTTTTAGTGTTGAATGAACTTGTACTACTAAATACCCTTGAAAGGAAAACTCTACTTACGTAAAACGTTTATACGAACCCGTCAAAGATGGAGAAGCTTGGTAAATAAGATATAACTATGAACTGTATCACCAGAATCATCAAAACAGGAAGACTAAGATGGATAGAACCACTTACAGCGAATGAGTGAAGTGCAGATCCGATGAAAAATTACGCAGTGCACCCGAGGTACGAAGAAAAACACGATGCCCTCAGCTCTGCTGGTTGGATAGAACGGAGGAAAACCTGCAACTAATTAGGGCCGAACTTGAAGCCCATCGGCAGGAACTGAGAGTCGTGGCGATAACTTTTGAAGAAGGGGTTGTAGCACCGCTGTTGATGAAAGCGGGTTAAAACAAGTTACCTAAGCTAATTAATGAGAGTCGTCCAATTTATTTTAAATTTACAGTTCTTATTGTTTTAACTTTAACTGGACTTTTCGAAACAATCGACGGGAGAATATTGGTTATTAGACCAGGTCAAGTGCAAAGATATGGAAATAACTCAGAAATGGAATTGTTTGCATAACCCATTTATTATGACAGCAAAATAAAGCCTCTAAGTTTTCGACTTCGGCCAAGCCCTGCAACCCCTTTAGATTTTAGAAAATAGGTGCCAAAAATCAGTTTTTTCAAAATAACTCGTTTTTGGTGCAACCAATCTCAAAAGTAGTTATAAAACAAATATAAGTATATAAAATTCCCTAAAAAAACTAATGTCTAACTGTTGTTGTTAGCTAAAACACTTTACGAGATATGACCCTCTCAAAGGTGACCCTTTTTTGACGATTACGGCCAAGACACGTCTTTTCAGATTTTATGAAATTGATTATTTCCTGATTCTCCTACGAAAAAGTGGTTCGGGATTAGTGAAAGTATACTCAATTCTCTGTAAATCTAAAAAAAAAAACATTCCTTTGAGCCGCTAACCTTAATAGGTCCGAAGATAGGAGCTCCTAAAGTGACCATTTTGATGCTTTTTTGAAATAGCTCGTTTCCAGGTTTTACTGAACTGAAAAGAAAGTATATAAAATTCCTTACAAAACTAAGAAAAAAAGAATGTCGTAACTGAAATAGTTTCCAAGATATGGCCTCTCGAAGTTTGCCCTTTTTTGTAATTTTATGACCAAAAACCGTACCGTTTAATTTTTGTGAAATATTTTTTTATCTCAGCATGCTGGGTAAAAATGTTATTTAAAAGAGGTAACGTAGACGTAAAGTAAAACTAAACGAAAACGATGTCTTAGCCCTAATGGTTACGAAGTTATGACCTATTGAATTTGGCCCTTTTTCAATGAATTCGATCGGCGACCTGTGAATGAGAATCATAGGGTTTCCTTTTACTGGAATATTGGCTCTTCTTGTCTTTATATTTATATTTTTGCAGATATTTAGCATATGATTTTTATTTACAGATCTCCCAACGAATTTGTTGTAAAAGGGCCAAATCCGAGAAGGCACAACTTCGGAACCATTAAGACAACGACATTGTTTCTTTTTATATTTTACTCAGAACTGAGTCCTACTTTAACTGTTCCCAATAACATTTCTCCCTAGTATGGCCCAAAACAATTCACAAAAACTAATAAGTACGTTTTTTGAAAAAAAAAACTAAATTTCCATTTGCCATAGCTCGGAAACTATTGAAGTTAGGACATTATTATATTTTAAAGGGAATTTTATACACTGTTATTCATCTTAGAGCCACTTTTAACATTGGGTGCGCTGGAAGGGAGATGATATTTCCAAAAAACTTGACCTATGTAAAAATGCACCAAAAAAGCATCAAACTGGTCAATTTTGAGAGGTCAACTTTGAACCTATCAAGGTTAGAGGATTGATTTTTTTAGATTTACAGAGAGCCTACTTTCATTCAATCTTGGACTACTTTTTCGTAAGGTAATCAGAAAATGACCAGCTTCAGAAAATCTGAGAAGTACGACTTTTTGGCAAAAAATCGCAAAAAAGGTCATCTTTGAGAAGCCATATCACGGAAACTGTTTAAGATAATTCATTACTCTCTTTTTAGTTTTGTATAGAATTTTATTATTTGTCTAATAACTACTACTGGGATTGGCTGCACCGGAAGCCAGCCTTTTTTGAAAAAAAAAAAAACAACTGACTTTTTGCAGCTATTTCCTAAAACCTAAAAGGGTTGCAAGGTTCGGCCGAAGTCGAAAACTTAAGAGCCTCATTTGTATGACTAAATAAAGGGTTTAAGCAAAAAAAATCGCTCCTAAGTTATTTCCACATCTAATGGATTTTTTAACGTAATGACTGGGACTACATGAACTATACAATGACTCACCATTTCGATAAAAGATCAGCTCTTGCTCAACGTTAAGTTCGGAATTTTATCTACGTGCAATAACTGTTTTTAAATGTGGGTGTACGTTCTAAGGTGCAATGCCCATTCAAATTATAATAAGAAATTCAATACATCTAAATAATCCTTTTATTTTTATTTTAACTGAAATGTTTAATATAGAAAAAAGTCTTTTACTTACAGTTAAGAGTTACTTCAAATTTGGACACATTTTAATGTTATAACAAAGTTATGCAATTGTATAGAAAAATACTGTTAAAGTATGTATAGTCTATAGTAAATTTAACAGGATGAGTGTTTGTATCGTGCTAGATGGAAGGGATATTTGACCTCAGCAGTTGGTCTCCCCGGAAGTTTAGGATTAAAAAATGAGCACAGCACTTCGTCTGGATTTTCCTATGCTTTAAAGCTTTTGCATTTTATATTTCCAAAAGTATTTATGCACAACGTTGTAGTACTAACAGTCACTTATGCGCGTCTAGAATCCCCAATGTTTAGTGGCTCCAAAATATAAAAAAAACTGCACCATTTCAAAGTGCTGCAGCAAACACAATGCCGATAATAAAACAGTAGTTTAGAATCACACACAAACATTTCTAGCAGTAAGCCGCAAAATTCCATAGCAGCTGAAGACACACGCCCTACCACTCAACAGCTTGTATACGATGACAATGTTACCTCTGCAAGGGACGAATTTTTCCATTTCCCAGATTATGAGCGCTACTGGCTGCCCTAGGTTTGACCGTCTTTTGTTTTCGAACTATGACGTCATCGACAATTTTTTTAAATGGCTCGTCCCACATTTTTTCCGTCATATTTGGATAGAGGTTGAAATTCCTAATTCGGCCATATGTCAAAGTATGACATTGACATTGACAGTTTTCGAGATAATCCATACATATATAAAAGCACCAAGGGTTTTTTTTCCATTCCTCCAGCGGCTACCGCTTCACCAATTTGGACCATCTTTTTTTAAATGAAAGGTCTCTATCCACAGATGGAACATGAAACATTTTTATATTTTTATTCTACGTCGATTTTTTAATAATAATTATTTTAATTTATAATATATATGAAGGTCGGCTAGACGCGCGTCACTTGGGGCGCCATCTATAATAACGTCGCGTGTCATTAATGGAACTAATGCATCACGTGACTTGACATTTCGCCGGTTCTGTCAACGCTGTCTGTCAGTGCATTGTGTGCTGGGGTAACACTAGTCAAGTTTAAAGTCAGCAAATAAATATAAAAATTAAGTTATCCATGGAATATTGATAGTTTTATTGTTTGGAAACGATCTAAATTTTATAAACTAACTATAACTAAAAATATCAGCAACAAATACTCAATAATCAACAAAATATTAAAGTAACAAACGGAAACGCACCAAATAATGTTGCACTGTCAGAATTTTTTCATTTGTTTGCATTTTGAAACAATGATTAATTATTGCCAATGGCTAACTCAATTTTGATGCGCGTTTTTTACTTTTAACTTGATTATTTCGGAAACTGTCTATGTCATACTTTGACATATGGCTCAATTCGAAATTTCAACCTCTATTCAAATATGGCGGCAAACATATGGAATGACATTTAAAAAAATTGTCGATGACACGTCATAGTTCGAAAACAAAAGACGATCGAGAAATGACAATTATCAGAAAAGATGCGATTTTAAAAATTAAGGTTGACGTGTACAAGGATTTTTTGAATATACCGCCAGTTTCAATTTTATCGAATGAGTTCCAGACTTTACACTCGCACTGTAGATTAGTATAACATCCACATTATTTTTTATTTTACAGTTTTAATACCTTTTTAAGAGGAATAGTTGAAAAAAAGCGTTTTTGTTACTTCATGCGTTAAGTTTATGGAAATTTAATTTTTTCGTGTAATCACAAACAAATGTACCGTGTTGGGAAAATTATCGTGCATCAGCAGCACTTAAAGTATCCAAGAATTTATCTTAGTAAAAATCCCGACAAATTTTTATACCCTATTACAACTACTTTCTCGCGTCGGGGTTTAGCCTTAGCAGGAGAAATAATTATGTACCGACCTGAATATGTCTTCCACACAATGAATGCGGCGATCAGTCAAAAAGGCAAGCGTAGTTACAATGCACCTGTAAATGTCTCCTAAACCAGGATAATGTTCTACAGTAAAAAAAGGCAGCATATTTAAAGCACTAAAATTTGGAGGCAATATTTTGAAATGATGCCTAAAACTAATCAACCAAACCAAAGTCAATATGACAGTAGTAATTAATCTTTAGAAAGCGTAGAAAATCACACCAAAAACTTACAAGTAGCTACCTAAATCTATTTTATCTACCAGTGATAATAATTTAATGGATTTTCTTTTATATCTTACCGAAAAGGGAGACGATTTGACATTCAGTGACGTTTTCTTACGATCTTCGACACTACAGGAGAAGGTGAACTTATTTAAAATTGTTCTTAATTTAAAGTGGCGTGTCTAGTTACGGCTGTAACTTTATCAATTTCTTAACAGCACAAAAAGCCTAAGTTTGTGAAGCATAACCACTAACCATTTTTTGAAATATTTGACACTGACTCGATTTCTCTTGTTCATGACATTAAAAGGCAAAGCGCCCTTGTAATAATTTCTCAAAATCATTATCGGAGGCGGTGGTTACGGATATTTTAAGTTTACTTAAATGTTTGATCTAATCTCATTCCGTTTGTTTTTAAAAGGTCAAAAAATGTGTGGTAATACATGAACATTTATAAAATTATAACCTAGATTTGCAACTGATTGACAATAGTTAGTTAAAATTGTCACACTGTACATTTACTGAAGAATTGTAGATAACATTTTTATAATTACCTCTCTAACGTCATTGTTTATGAATTTCGTTAACTGAATACACTTAGAGTACGTAGAATTTATCTAGTTTTACATGACGAAATAAGATGCGGTTGTAAGCCAAAACGTTTATCTGTAACTAAAATAAGAACATAAGTAAACCGATGCAGTCAGTAGAAATTATCATATTTATTAATGTTAACGATAAGCGACGTCGTTATATCTTTTCATACATGAACAGGTCCGGACTGTTAATCTGAGAGTTTTGGGGTTAGTATTGAGGCCAATGAGTCAGTTAGGGGATATAGTATAGTTTTCTATGCTTCATATTTCCATATTTTTAACAGATTTATGCATAATGTTGTAACCCCAATATAGCCGTGGCGCGTTTACGTATAAACGTAATACGCGCGCGTCTAGTTTTGCCAATAATATTTAGGGGCTCCAAACAGTAAAACTTTTTGTTTTTGTTTCACAATTTTATAACTACGTTTTTATAGTAAACAAATAATTAAAACAAGAAATACAATAATATAACATATCAGACCGGCTTTATATGCACAAACAGTGTTGCCAAATATGTTTTTCCTGCAACAAACAGGATAACGTATCTGGTAACACCAGGGCCGGCGCTAGACGTTTTGCCGCCCTAGGCAAAACATTTTAATGCGCCCCCGTAAGTATGAGGCAGGGCCGTAAACGGGGGGACCTGGAGGGGGCGGTACTCCGTATCCCCAGCCTAGGGGGTCCAACCCCCCGGAAAATTTAGGACATTTTGAGGCAAAATACGCACCAAATTGACTATTTTTTGCGAAAAAAAACAGCAAGTAAGGGCCGCGCACCTAGGGTTACAGGTGAAGATGGACAACGGCACTGAAAGCGGAAGAAGTACTCGATACCCAACGGTTAAGGAGGCGGATGATTCACAAAACAAAAGGGGAAGATAGATATCCTAAGCTGTGGTAAGCAATCTGTCTAGGGGATGGACACCCCGAAATTAAAGCACACGGTCCTATAGGTTGGGGGTTAAGCTATGGGCCAGCATCCCATACTTGTAAAACCAAGTTTATAAAAGCTAAAAATCCAAGAGATAAGCCTTGGAATCAAGACGGACACAATAAAGAAAGACGACGCAAACGAAAACGAACTTTTTGAACGTGGAACAGCCAAGGAATAAACAGTAAGAAAACTGAAGTATTGCAGCAATTACGAAGATATAAAGTACATACAGGAACCCTAACCGAGACAAAAACAATTAGCCACGGCATTGAAGAGTATGTAGACTATATACACATATGCAGTGGTGTACTTAAAGATAAAAGAGCTCGCGCAGGTGTGGCAATAGTAATCCAGAAAAAAATGGAAGAAATACATACAAAACTGGTTAGCGGTAAATGAACGAATCTTAAAGGCAGAAATAGAAATTCTCGGATACCAGGTAGCTGTAATCGCAACATATGCACCGAACGAAGACGCTAACAACAACGATAAAGACAATTTTGAAAAAGACACTTTGAATGGAATAAGTAACAGAAAAGAAATAATTGTAATGGGGGATCTGAACGCTAGAACGGGACGAAAAGACAATAATGTAGTAGTCGGAAGTTTTGGAGACGAAACTTTAAATGAAAATGGAAGAAGGCTAGTAGAAACCTGCGACAGATTCTTCTTAAAAATAATGAACGGTCATTTTAAACATAAGAATGTGCACAAATACAATTGGCAACAGACAACTAAAACGTATTATTGATTATGCATAGGTTAGATCAGTTATACAGTCTTTAAATTATAAGCACTTAAAGGTTTTTTAATTTGGCAACGCTGTACAATTTAAAGCTAAGAGACATGCATTTAGTTACCCTTGATCGTATATGTTTGTGATTCTGCAATTAAATCAAGTATGTGTTCCTGTGTTTTTTATTATTACATTTTAAAAATAAACCCAGCTTATAATGCATAGTTGCAACGTCTTCCAAAACTTATTATCATTTTTACTAACGCTATTTTACTAATCACTACTGTACTAATTGCTTCATCTTATTAATTTTGGCAGATTTCTTTTTGTATTTTAAGAATCTTGCATTTGCCAACAATTTAATTGCGTCTGTCGAATTTTGTTTAATGTTCTGTTTACCCTTTAAAATCCTATTTACATTTTTTACCCATGTAAAAATATACATTTTTGTGGTTATATTTAAAAAATTTTTTTCGTGTTTTTTGCATGAAAGAAAATTGATATTTTCAACATTATTTTCCAGAAAAGAAACAAGTTGCCGTTTTAGTAAGGGTTTAAGACAAATTTTTGGCAGTTTTTTCCAAATAATTTGAGAACATTTAGAAAATAATTTAGAAAATAATTTAGAAAATACAGTGTTAGGGTACAACAATGCTTTTGGTCCATAGGCTCTGCTGCGCAAAATAATGTGTTCTTTTAAATTGCGGACATTGCCAACTAAATCTGCCCTACATTTAGAGCATCCTTTTGTCGATCTCAGAATTTTTCTTGCTACAAAACCTGCGATGTAAGAGTGCACACCGTCATCAATTTCATTTGGTTGGTAAACATAGTGTTTCAATAACCGTAGAGCTTTCTTCCATCTCTTCATCAATAATAAATTTTTTTAATGTATCAAGAGCACTTTCACAGTCATCTTCTTCGCAATTTGACGATGGGGAATATGATGACATAAAATTGTTAATAACAAGTCACTTGAAAGAGGGTATAAATGCTGCCGAAGATGGACTTACATTTCGTGCCCCATGGCTACGAATAGGGCCAAAAAAGTTTTCCACTGGATCTTGTTTTAAACCTCGAGGGCATAAAAATGTACAATTTTTCCCTTTTATTTTATTCCACAAATATTTCATGCCTTGTAATGTCGAAATCCAGTTATTCACTGTTGGTGGAACATATCCTTTTTTAGTTGCACTATCAAAAGAGATTGATTTCAAAACTTGAGTAGCTTCATTCAAATCTACAAGTGGTGAGGAACTTGTTACAGCACAGCGAAGTAATTTTCCATGTTCAGGTGCAATAGTCGACCCGTTCACACTGTCAAACAATTTAATTTGAGAAACGTTAAACTACTAACATTAAATATTTGCTTACCTCTTCGTCAAGATGAGGAAAGCGATCCATTTTCCACTCTTTCTTTATTCGTGTTGCAGCACGCAGGAACGCAACATACAAACACCATGTTAGATGGGAATAACGAAACGTACAAAAATATTAAATAATGAAATGAACAAATATATCAAATAACAAACACCACACAACTTGAAAAACAGTAACAAAAATGAGCAGAGCTGAATTTAATAACGAATAACACAATATTTACTGAAAATTCTCTCAAGACAAAAAAAATTGCTGTCGGAAATTAAGAATTTTTTTTTTCTTTTATTATAGTTGGCGCGTATTTTGCACAGCGCCATTGCGACGTAGTTTAGAACTAAAATTTGTTTTGACCTTGAACGGGAAACTTTACAGGCCATGTGATTATGTCAACCTAAAACTTCTTCCTCTCTAGCCATCCCTTTTTTGCCCTTAGGGCGTTAAAATTCTAAAATAAAAACACAGGATGTACGAATATATAGAGGAGCGGAGAGTACAGACCACAACCTCCTATTAGCAAAGTTATATTTCAAACATGACCGAGAACGAAAGAGAAACCCGGAACCACAGTACGAGGAAGAAACACTAGATGAAAATAAGTACATAACAATCGATCCCACCAAGGTCAGACTTTTTATTTGTGCATTTATATTGCGCACGCATTCAATAGGCACTTATTTAGCGATGACGGGGAGGTTCGTAGTGGCACAGATATGCGGATGTGTTCGGGTGTACTGCCGTTTTACTGCATAAGTAGTTGTGGGGTCGAGTCTCGCCAAGGGGCTAGACGCTAGTAATCTACAATATTCCTGCACAAAACTCGTCTCGCTGCCAAAGTACAAGATGGTATCGGAGGAAGTGCGCAAGAAATTAATGACACCTTAAAGGTAAAGTTAAAAGAAGCGGCTTATGAAGGAGACGTCTAAAAACGGAAGAAAACAGACGGGGAGTACTGGTGGAATGAAGACATCGAAGAAAAGGTAAGAGAGAAAAAAGCACTATACCAGAAGTGGCTAGGTACAGGAAACCTAGAAGATAGAAATCGCTACTCTGAAGTAAACAGAAGCACAAAACAAGCTGCAATTAAAGCAAAGAATGACACTTGGGATAGAAAATGTGAAGAACTAGACAAGTATATGGGTGGAACCAGAACAAAAGAAGCTTGGAACGTTATTAACGCCCTAGGAAAAGACAGTACTAACAAAATTAACTTACCAGTGGCAAACGTACATCAATGGAAAGAAATAAAGGGCTCCTACAAGAGGATATACCCGAATATATGGACATTCAGAATGACACTGATAAAAGAGACGGGGAAGCACCAGCAGAACCAATAACCAACGAAAAAATTTATACAGCACTAAAAAGTACCAAAAATGGAAAAACCCCTGGTGCTAGAGCTATTCCAATCGAACTCCTAAAGAGCAGCCCCTCATGTATAATTAATATACTTAGGGATATATTCAATAAATGCTTTCTGCACCAAGAAAACCCGCCCGAAGAATGGAAATTAGCTTATATAACGCCAATATATAAGAAGGAAGACAAATTAAAACTGTCCAATTATAGAGGCATTAGTGTGACATCCTCGATTGGAAGACTGTGCGGACGTGTAATAAAATTAAGAATTGAAAGGAAGTTTAACGACAGTGAAGAACAATCGGGTTTTCCAGCCGGACGATCTTGTATTGACAACGTGTTTACTCTTCGTCAGTTACTGGAAAAAAGACATGTACGTAATATTGAAATACATCTAATATTCGTAGACCTACAACAGGCATATGATACCGTTCCACTAAAACAATTATATGCAGTACTAGAAAAAAGTAAACGCAATAAACTCAATAAACTAAACACAATAAAGAAATTATACAGTAATGGTTATAGTATGGTCAAATTAGGCAATAAACTTTCCGAATCCTTTAACACAAAGGCCTGTGGCAGGGATGGTGCATTGCCTCGACACTTTTTAAAATATACAGTGCAAACGTTCTTTATGAATGGCAAACAAAATGTAGAGCCATGGGAATACCTATATACATATGATGAACATTTACATAGTTTGTTATTTGCTGACAACCAAGTAATTATTGCAGCAGACCAAGACGACATCGAATATATGATGAGGAAACTTCATGATACTTATGAAAAATGGGGGTTAAAAATAAATTATGACAAGACCAAATATTTGGTCGTAGGGGGAGAAAGTAAAGATCTAGATCTGGAAACTGGAAAAATAAAGGGATGTACAGAGTACAAGTACTTAGGAGCAACGGTTTCCAAAGAAGCGAATAGCCAGAAGGAAATAGATACACGAGTAAGCAGGAAACCAAGCAATACAAAAACTAAATCCAATATTCTGGCCAAAGCAAATAAATGCACAAACGAAGAGGAAAATATACAAGATAATTATAGAAAGTATCTTGACATATAGAAATCTGGGAAGTAACGCAAGGGAACCGTGTGAGAATAAACACAGTCGAAATGGATGCATTAAGAAGGAGCTGTAGAATATCACGTGAGCAGTGCATAATAAACGAAGAGATAAGAAGACGCGTGAATGCAGCCGCAACAGTAATGAACGCCGTCGAAAAAAAAAACTTTCATGGTACGGCTGTATGCGGAGAATGGGACCAGAACGATGGCCACGGCGGTTATGAGAATGGCCATAGCGCCGGCTTTGGGTAACACTGTTAGTGTATGTACTAAATCCGGCATACACTAACAATGTTATCAGGTTTAGTTTCCCTGTTACAACAGGAAAAAACATACGTATAAGGTTAAAATAAATAAATATTGTTAAAGTAATTAAGTATTTTATATACCCATAATCAATAAATATGGACTTCAACGAGGTAAAGCTAGAATTTAAAAGTAAACATTATTTATAAGTTCTATCTTTACTTTGTTGAAGTCCATATTTATTGAGTATCCATCACCAAAATATGGGATCGAGGCATATTTAATTGTATCGGATGAAAATGGGGTATTCGGATACATTTTTCTAATGGCTAATATATAATCTTTTTTATACATATAATTAATGTATCAATAAGTTTTTAAATTTTTTAAATTTCTCTATTATAATTAATTTCATCTAAAGGGACTGTCAAAGCTCTATGTATCAGGGACCTGTATGCTGCTAATTTCTGTGTTTTATGATGACAAGAATCGTGTGATGTCTATTTGTGTAGGTTTTCTATAAACCGAGTACTCTAATTTATTAGTTGAATTAATTTTTATGTTTAAATCTAAAAAGTTAATAGACTTATCTTGTTCAGTTTCTAGTGTAAATTATATGTTTGGATGCAAGCTGTTAATACAATTAAAAATTCATTAATTAATTCAAATGAACTATCAAAACATGCTAAAATATCATCAACATAACGAAACCAAAATATAGCTTTCTCAGAATGATTTGATTCGAATATTTTATCTTCTAGATTTTCCATAAGTGTATTAGCTAAAAGAGGTGAAATGGGGCTGTCCATGGGTAAACCATCTTTTTGGAATTAAATTTTATTATTAAAAGTAAAATAATTTAGATTAGCGCAAAGTTCAAATAAACGGACTGAGTTGATACAATTATTTGAACTTTGCACTAATCAAAATTATTTTACTTTTAATAATAAAATGTATTTCCAAAAAGATGGTTTACCCATGGGAAGCGCCATTTCACCTCTTTTAGCTAATACATTTATGGAAAATCTAGAAGATAAAATATTCGAATCAAATCATTCTGAGAAAGTTATAAATTGGTTTCGTTATGTTGATGATATTTTAGCATGTTTTGATAGTTCATTTGAATTAATTAATGAATTGTTAATTTTTATTAACAGCTTGCATTCAAACATAAAATTTACACTAGAAACTGAACAAAATATGACCATTTACTTTTTAGATTTAAACATAAAAATTAATTCAACTAATAAATTTGAGTACTCAGTCATTATAAAACACATAAATGAGCAGCATACAGGTACCTGGTACATAGGGCTTTGACAAATTTTTGAGAAATTTCAATTATTAAACAAATTGCATAATGCATATGGTAATGGTTATAATACTAAACTTATTTATACATTAATTAAAGAAAACTATTATAAATTAGCCATTCAAAAAATTTATCCGAATCCTCCAACTTCATCCGATACAATAAAATATGCCTCGATCCCATATTTTAGTGACAACTCAGAAAAAATTAAATTTTGGCACTTTTAAAAAATTGAAATTTTAGCTTGGGAGATATGACTGAATCAACGGCTATTTTATTGGGGTAGGGAAGCAAATATAGAACTGAGTACACCAAAATGATGGTTTCATATGATTTTGAAATAACTTTTCTCGTAATAGTATAGAAATTTATTTTGAAGGTATTCTTTGGCCACCATCAAATATAAATATTTTCTTTTCTTTTTGTACCAAGGAAATTCATTACTAATTTATCTATAAAGACAATTTGTTACGCTTAGTTAATTCACTAAATCACCTACCGTGACTTCTAAAATTGTTAAACATTTAAAATAATTGTAAGTACACGCACATATTTGTTAACAATTTCTGTAACTGTTGTTTTAACAATACGAGTATGTGCAGCGAATAAATTGGCTGGTTACGGTACTATAGCTCAACTTCTTTTTTAAATGCCACAGCACAATATTGTATGATGAAGACGAACGTTTTTTCTCATAACGGAAATTGGAAAAAATTCCTAGGCCCATTAAATAACAAGAATCGACAGGAAACTTACAGGGACGCTGTTATACCTATGTATTTATAAAAGCAGTAAGAAATTTTGCGTTATGTCTCTCTACATACACGAAGTGTACAAAAGAGGTGCAAAAGTGATTTTTTTTATACATTAAGATTTTTAGAAATAATGACTGTATTTAGAGTGTGATATCTATGTTGTGCGTGGTTACAACTTCCCGCGTTTACAGTTGCAGGAATTGGTAATTCTCCTAAAGTGGATATGAAAGAGGCAATTTTATAGATTTTTAGAATAAAATCAAGTTAGTTTGGCAATTAATGTAGTAATATTGTAACATACAGGGTGATTCTTTTCCGAACCACACTTTGAGGATCTCGCTTGCTATCATAGATAAAAAATAGTTTTAAATTAGGAAAATTTGTTAAATTTGATGCTTATCGATAATATAAAAAGGAATTCGAGCAGATAGAAGATACTGAAAATGTATTTAGATACTATCCTATCTAATTTAACGAATATTAAATTTACTAAACTGGCCCCCAAAACGTCCGGCGGACAATAGTCCGGTGCCCAAACTGTGGCGGTCAAACGGCGTCGCCCAAATGTGACGTACGGCTTCGTACATTGTCCGCCCCTTCGTTCGATAACTAGTGATGACAGACACTTTATGTAGGACATTTTTTACTGGAAATATGTGCACGTAAGTTTGTATAGGGTTTTTGAATAGATTTTTTATTATAAAATCGCTAAAATGTGTACTAGTTGGTGATTATTTGCAAAACACAAGCACAAGCAGCACTGGTACATCTATTTTGCACTACTGTAGGTTTTTCGATATTTTATTGGTCATGAAACCAGTTGTGCCAAATTTACAACTTAGTGTGGGTACCAATTACTGCTAAGCCTACCACTAAAAATCTATATAAATAAAAATCAATTGCCGCATGTTTGGTACATCATCACTTGAGAATGGCTCGACCGATTTGGCTCATTTTTTGTTGTGTTCGTAATTGTCAGGACAAGGTTTGTATGAAAGAAAATTTTGGGAAAATGCACCGGAAAAGTCGGAAAAATCGGAAATTCTCAAAGATGACATTGTATGGTATTTTGTATGAGATTTCGTATGTTTTCGTTTTTGAATGACTTTTCGAAGAGAAAAATGGAAAAATCGAAGTGGAAAACTCGAAAAACTCAAAAAATTCGGAAAATTAGGAAAAATCGAAATTTTTTTCTTCTTTTTTTTGGATGGAAAAACCGGAATGGAACAATGCAAAAGTCATGTTCCCACTTGAACTCAGACAATTCTCATGGTGTTTAATTCATTTTGATCAAATTGAACGAAAATCGTCCCTCACAAACATATGAGTCTCGATATCAACATATGACTGTCACTGTGTGACGTTCAGTTTGACAGTTCTGCTGTGTATCACGTTCCGTATTGAAAATCGATATTTTGCGAAAAATAATTGAATTCAAAGCGATAGTTTCTTTGGAAAAAATGCCACCAGTGAGGCGGCGAAATATCGGTTGGCGTACGCGCATAGTAATCCAACGACATGATCGTCGAGTCAATGAGACTGACGAAGAGTAGTCAGCGTTTGGAGGCAAGTCGAATAAGAATTTCTGAAGCGCGATCCATTTTGACTCCGGAACAACGGATACAGTCAAGTTCGACTCGCGCAGAAAATAATTTGGAACGTCGACAAAACAGACGGCCAAACGTGACAATTCGATATCCGCAGCTACAGATACAACAAAAACGGCTTACTTAGGTCCAGCAACGCGGACCGGGCCCAGCTAGTTTCTAATAAATTCTGATTGTAGAAAACAATTGTACTTCCAGCACCGGTTCCAGATTTGATTGAAGGGGGGAGGGGAGGCAGCGTTAATTCACAGAAGCAACAAAAAATAGCCAGAGGCGCATTTGACAATTTTAGCGGCAAATAAAAATCTAACAATATCAAACTTTAGGTATCCCGTAAATAATGAATCACATAAATACAATCAAGAGCATCTACAGCTCATAGAAAGCTAACGAAACAATTATTAAATTACTGCTACCCGTATGCTTAACGGTCTTATCTGTTATGAGCAGGACACATTCGATAGAGGCCCCAGCAGTCGAAAATAACATAGCATTGTCTCCGCATTTTGAATTCAGACAGAGTTCAAATTACCTATTTAGGACAACCCTTAAACCTATGAATGTGATTAGAAAGATTATTTCGAATTTAAAAATAATAATAGATTTATTCACTCAACAGCATATCCCAGCCCAGTTAAAGAACATAAAATTAAATTACAGAAAATGGTTAGGAACTGGCGAAAAGTACATAATAAAATAAATGAAACAGTAAGAGTAATAATAATGTTTAAACTAAGTTTTAAAACAGAACCTTCATTAATTACTGATACCCACGGGACCACAAAATATAGGCAACCCAACTTACACTGTTGGTAGCCTTTTATCCCAAAATTCCCAAGCCGTTTTTTAACTTATCAATGCTTGCTTGTTTATATACATAACCTCACTTTTGAGTGTTGACAGTGACACTTTCAGGGAATTTTGAGTTACCACGAGTACCAATCCTGAACTGACTTCAACATCTAAATCTGAAACTCCCTAAGTCACTGCGAGTGAAAGGTCACGTGGGTATCAGTAATTAACGAAGGCTCTGTACTTGGACCTTCAATAGCCACTTAATATAGTACTAGTGTTACCCCAGCGCACAATGCACTGACAGATTGAGCGTTGACTGAGCCGGCTAAATGCTAAGTCACGTGATGCATTAGTTCCATGAGGAGACGCGGCGTTGGTGTAGATGTCGCCTCAAGTAAAGCGCGTTTAGCAGACTTTCATATATAAATTAAAATAATTATTATTGAAAAATCGACGTAGAATAAAAATATAAAAATGTTTCATGTTCCATCTGAGGCTAGAGACCTTTCTTGAAAAAAAATGGTCCAAATTGGTGAAGCGGTAGCCGCTTGAGGAACCGAAGAAAAATACCAGGCAAAAGGCGGCTACGGTGAACAAAAACAGCATTTTTGCCTCACCATACACCACAAGTTCAACATCAAAATAGTTTGTTATAATAACAAGCTCAAGAGCCCAAACTAATAAAACCAAAAATAACTTTTGTTTCCGTCTTTGAATAATCTAATCTGAGAAGATGAGAATGTTTCTGTCCCACTAAAAATTTAATAGATACTAGTGGAACCCGCGGCTATGCCCCCGCCTTTTTCTTTTTTTTTTTATATTATAAATAATCAGATCGAAATCGTAGTTTTATAAATTAATTTGTGATTGCTTGTTTTAATTCTTGCGAGCGTATGTTATTCCAACTCGAGCTCCCATAACTTGGTTTAATAAAGCGGGTTTATGATTCTGATCTCCTAAGCTATTTATTTGTAAAAATGACCATAACATCGTCAATACACGATACACAAAATCAAATTGGTGCATTCTATCTCATAGCTGCACTTAAAGCCTGAGATGACTGTATTTATTTTAGACATTTAGAAGCATAGATGGTTTGTAATGTAATTAGTGAATATTTGTTTGTCCAATAACTGCTTTTACCTGTACATATCTTAAGGATTGATCTATTTTTCAGTAATATTGTATGATATTTTGTAACAACACATTTTTATAAGTGCGTATCGGATGTCCCGGTGTTCTCGAGTGTGTAGTCATGTTCTGCCGCGCTAACCCTGCTTGTGTCCGCCACGGTACGGTTTAGATTAGAAATGAAAAGTCAGCGCCTCGCGATCGACTCACTCAAGCAAATGTTGTTCACCCAAATTGGCTTATTTGCATTGAGAATTGTAGCGGTCTACTATGCAAAGAAATATGAGCACTATATAATGTACGCGTAAATATATGGGTTTTAGTGGTAGAGGCTCATCACCACTAAAAGTTTGAGACATGTTAAAGGGATCTGGAATTAGTTTAGAGATAACCGCAGTATATATGGGTTTTAGTGGTAGAGGCTCATCACCACTAAAAGTTTGAGACATGTTAAAGGGATCTGGAATTAGTTTAGAGATAACCGCAGCATATTTTTAGTCGGTGTTCTCGTGGCAGGGGGGCTACAGAACCCCCCTTAAACCCGCGCCTGCGTACCTTTACCTATTCGAGAACCTATCCACTATTTATGCCATTGTTACTGTCCTACATTGTCAGTAAAGGAAAGTATTGATTGCATGCAAAATATTGAATTCGTGAGTTTTAAATCTGTAGGAACTTAAAAGAATGGTTTTTAAAAAATTAACTTTTATTATGTACTTTTTTGCCGGTTTCTAACCATTTTTTGTAATTTAATGTTATGTTCTTTAACTGGGCTGGGATCTGCTGTTGAGCAAATAAATCTATTATAATTTTTATATTCGAAATACTCTTTCTAACACATTCGTAGGTTGTCCTTTAAGGGTTGTCCTAAATAGATAATTTGAATCCTGTCTGAATTCAGAATGCAGAGACAATGCTATGTTATTTTCTACTGCAGGGGCCTCTGTCGAATGTGTTCTGCTCATAACTGATAAGACCGTTAAGAGTACGGGTAGCAGTAATTGAATATTTGTTTCGTTAGCTTTCTGTGAGCTGTTGATGCTTTTGATTGTATTTATGTGATTTACTATTTGCAATATACCTAAAGTTTGATATTACATTTTTATTTGCCGCAAAAATTGTCAGATGCGTTTTTGCGCTATTTTTTGTTGGGAACTGCCACTGAAAGTGCAAACATTTTCTACAAGCCGAATTATTATTCATAAATTTTCAGAAACAGACTTTGCACTGATTGGTACCCGCACTTACTAAATTTGGGACAATAATTTCGTTACCAATAAAATTATTGGAATTTTTATTTTTTCAAAATTGTCAGTATATCTAAAAAGTTCAAAATTGTTAAATTTTTCCCAAAATCTTCAAAATTACAAAAATTATTGAAATTTTAAATATTTTTAAAATTTGATCAATTAAAAAAAAATAAACAGTAGTCACAATCACCAAATAATTTTGAAAATCATCCGGTATAAAAATATTAAATATTTCTTCGAGAATTTTAAAAATACTCTAAATTTACATGAAAATGTAAAAATTTTTTTAATAGGAATTTTCAAAAATTTCAATAGATGCGAGGAAGGTTCCCCGACGGTTGCACTTTATTATTTATTTATAATTGAATAATTTACAGTTATCCGAATCACTTAAATAATATTAGGTAGCAGCCATAGGCAAATCCTGTTTGTTGATTGTAATTTATAAAGCAAAATAAGAATTACGTGTAGGAACAATAGTTCTAGAACATACCAGAATAACAAACTTAAACATGATTAATTTTCAACTCTCGTATGGTAGATCTAATATACGAGACGTAACCCGTAAAGTGTTTACACTGAACTTAAAACTTCAAATTCAGATACTTCATAAATAATTCAGAATAATAATTCACATACATGTACTTCTATGATATTTCATATACTTTCTGAATAATTCACCAAATACTTCCAGGCATGAAAACAACTTCACGTAATGCACAATATTTCATATTAAAGCTATGTATTTTACAAGTAACGTGAGTTAAGTCAATGACATACTAGGTAAAACCAGTTTCTTCATTTGCTGTTCATTTTATTAATAAATAATAAATTTTCATTGGTAAATGATTCAACTTCAACTTCTACTAATTGTATGGGCCCATGCAAAATAAATTTGTTTTCGCAACATTTAACGTCGCGTCGTCAAGTCATTACGATCTCTCAAAAATTCAATTTGCGGTCAAGTTCAATATTTTTATTACGGTTTTCATAAAATACAGTACGTTTTTCTATATAAACCGCGTTGTTTTTTTGTGGAAGAAATGTTTTCTTCTTTATTCTTTATTACTTTTTCATACCTTCGGTATAGGGAAGTATTGAGTTCAAGAAAATGTTTGAAATTTAGATTTTGGGGCTCAAGGAACCGACAAAAGTGGTTTAAAAAAATTTATGTCTGTGGGTGGGTGACGTCGCTAAAGACGAAAGTACTAGACCGATTTTGATGAAATTTTAAATCAAGCAGTATATTAAAAATTGTAGTTCTAGTTTAGTTTTTCAAAAAATCCGAACCCGAAAACGGAAGTTAGACATGTTTTTTTGGTAGCGTTTTTTTCCAAAACTTAGTTTTGGAAATTTGAGCACGGTATGTGAGAGAAGAACTCAAGGCAAATCGAAAACTTTTTACAAAAATCTCTAGCTTCAAAATGCGGGCCGCTACAACTTTTTGAAAATCTCGAATTACGATTAACGCCCATTTATTCAAAAGGTAGTTGTCTGATTGGGATCAACTAAAACTTGTTTTGAGAGCCCTATACGATGAAGTAAAATAAATTCGAAAATACGAATATGATCGCACTATTCTATAAATTAAGCAAAAAACGATACTTTTATCAATAATCAATTAAACAGTTTGTTTACTGCTAAAGAAAAAACAGACATTTTACTAAAACCAGGCATCTATAAATTAAATTGCTCTCACTGTAATTCCGTTTATACAGGACAAACCATTAGAAATTTTGAAATTAGGTACAAGGAACACGTACGTTAATACAAGTATAAACATCCCCATAAATCCAATTACGCTAAACACTTATTAGAACACAATCATTCAAGGATGTCTAATAACACTATAAAATGTTTACACTTTTGTGATGACAAACGTAAGTTGGATAAACTAGAAACATTTGAAATTCACAATCATTTAAAATATGTACCTTTAATGAATGAACAAATTGATTTCTTAAATTCACCGTTATAGGACGTTTTTGAATGAGAAATCAAGTCATCTGGACGCAGATATAGAAAACCAAGATCAAGTTATAAAGATTTATTGTTCCTATAGAACACCAACTGTTTACTTTTAATCTTGCCTTTGATAATAACATGTAAGCATGTTGAAATACGTATAAGACTAAAATAAAAAAAAAACTGTTGAAGTTAAAAATTGTTTTATGTACAATAAATTAAAATGAACTTCAACGAAGTAAAGCTCGAACTTATAAATAATTTCAAAATAATATTTGTCAAAAACTGACTATACGCTTTTCTTAAAATTTTGTAGTCGTATAGTGACGAACATAGGCTACAATGTCGTTCTTTGCTGAATACCGTTATTACACTGTCGCACCCTCTATGAATTTTTGAAAACAAAAAAGTGGTAGCCCTGTATTTATTAAACGGGAAACAATAAATAACTTCTGCTTAAGAATAATTACTCATTTTGACTAGATTTTATGTTATGTCAAACAATCTTTTTTTAAAGTAACAATAAAGTAAGAAAAAACTTCGATTCGTTGAACAAGTTACGATGCGAGCAGGTAAAAGTACTAAAAGCTGGCATCATCTTTGCGAACGTCACGATAAACGACTGACTGAGCTGTAATAGAGTGGGGATTGGAATTGAGGATTGTCTATACTTTGTTTTCTTATAAATCTAACAAGCGGTGAAATGTACAACGTTATAATTATAAAAAATTAAATGTTTGCAAATACGGTAAGTATTAACATCTAGTATGAGAAAGTCCACTCGAGGTTAACACTGCAGCTTTTTTTTTATCTGAATTTCAGCAGCAAGTATTTTATAGCATTGTTTTTCGCGCGAATCAAATTTTTCTATTATGTATTCTTTTGTGAAGTCGTTATTGTGAAAACATACTGACATAACGTTTCATGTCACAAATTCTATAAACATTTACTGGAAACAATTCCAGAGCACCATTCATGGTGCAGTTTAATTTTCTCATGCCTACAGTACAGAATGGAAAAGTTTTTTTTTAATAAAAATTTGCACAATTGCAAAATTATACTTGCTTTTGTTTAACCATCTTCTTCTTCTTTGTAATAAATTTGGTGAAGTATAGGCGTTGGGCCCCCTACTTAAAGCCATTTTAATGTGAAGTAAAAATGTTTTTTATAAAGAAAAATATCTAAAAACCACACAGTCTTGTTTGTAATTAGTGTTGCATAGATAATAAACACAAACAATAAATTTCACGGCGCAATGTTTTACGTCATCACCACGCTTAATTGCTAATGTTAATCATACGACCTTGTCTGGGAATACACATGTTTTTAATATAGTAACAGAACTATGTTTTCAGAGCACACAAATGCACACTTTAATTTATTTTTTTAAATAAGAATCAATTCAAAATGTTAACTGCATACACAGGTAGTAGGGGGGAAGTGTTAAAACACAATATAAAAAGTGGTTTTTCTACATTTCTCAATATTAATTAATATGAAAGGTTTATTGATTTGTAAGGATGTATTTTTAGATTTTTGCCACATGAAAAATTTTGGGGATAAGCTACTTGTTTTGGTTTTTTATGAGTTTTTTTTGCAACATATATTTTTGCCAAATTTAGTTCCAAACCATTTTTTTTAAATCTTTTAGATCAAGGTTCCGACGAGATATGCAACCAACAATAGTTAACAATTCGGTCTTACCTTTTTGGTGAGTCCGACTTATCCTGCACGTAATATTTATTCTTTTTATGTTTATGTGATTTATGTCCGGTGGGTAGCCAAAAAACTTTAAGCCCGCCACCCTTCTTGCTTTTTCCAAAACCAGAAGACTTCGACATTCGTCGGTATGATTTACAGGTGGTTAACAAATCGCGAGTACGCACATGAACTACTGTCACAGATGATGATGACCTATAATCAAAAGCATTTTGCCGAGCAAGTTACTCGCGACTAGTTCGAGTAAGCGAATGCACAACTCGTTTGGGTCGCCTTTCAAAGGCTAAACCACGGATAAACACGTTTGACTTAACAAAAGACTCTTCTGAATGCCATTGGCCGCGTTACACCTGACACGTTCTACCTGAAGCGGCGTTTGTCACAGTTTGCCTCATCAGCAACTATCAAAAGGTAGAATCAGATATTGTGAAATTGTGTACTGAAATCAAACACCAAGATTTCGTTCTTATCGCTGATTCAACACACTCTTGTTGCTTCGGGAACTTCTCAATGTGGGTGTTGCACACAATTCACAATGAAAATACCTATTAGTTTTTCTTTCTCCTACGCTTGAGTAATTTTCTTCTTATTATAGACAAGGGGGTATTGTTTTCGTATAAGCAGAACAGTTTTTTTCGGCATTTTTTTTTTAGAAACTACCTTTCACTTTCTTTTTGAGAAATTCATAATAACATTTTTGGCTACCGCCATGCCTCAGCTGATGGTATTTTTTTACCAAACATCTGCCGACCAGATGACGGTTGCACCTTTCATCTATTTAATAAAGGGCACGCATTAAAGTTGTGAAAGCTGTGAGTCTACGGCTAGGCAATACAGAAGGGAGGTCTACTCTATTATAGGTTTTGAGTAATGTTACGCAAAAAGTCCCTTTTCATTCTTAACCCTTCTTTCAACGGGTAGGTTGAAAATCACACGATCCAACGGGTTAGGTCTGCGAGACCCTAAATTTTGAATATTTTTTGTTAATAAATTCCATTTATTTCGATTTTTTTAATTTGCTGCTAGCATTGGTTTGTTTTACACTGATTAAAAAAATATTTTGAGACAAAAAAGACGTCAAATTTATCATTTATTATCAAAAACATTACATTTTTACAGTTTTTACTAAGAAAAATTTAAAAAAAAGGACAAGGTAAATATTAGAAAACTATACTAATATGTAAATACAATACTGAATTAAAAAGAAAAACATAAAAATATGTTGAGGATCATTTCGATGCGTCGACTTTACAATAAAAGTCAGAGTATAGCTTCAGCAAACAACAAATCTGCGAAATAGATGACACTAGGAAGCCGGGTAGTTTCCCTAGGTAATATAGCTACAACTTAAAACACGTGTCGGGACATACCCTAGAAACGTTTCAGATACATAAATGAACCCCAGAAAAATACCGTCGGAAAAAAACGGAATTAAAACCCCCGAAAATAAAACCCAGGAAAAAAAACCGAGAAAACCCTCTTAAAGTTTACTTGTAAAAACAGAGACAAACTCACGAAAAATAAGAACTTTGGCGCCAACATTTGGACCATAATTAAGCAGTGTACAGCATCCTACCTAACCTAACCTAACCCAACCTAACCTAGTTACTTTCTCTAATTATTTAGCTTAGTTGCAGTTGTATATGCACTTATCGCCACTTATCTCTAGACAGCATCTACCAATTACCATCAGTATAACGATATGCATATCTTTAAATGCGCTTAGGGCTTATTATTAGTAACATTGTGTTAAATACCTAATTTGCTAATTTACTCAATGTACTGTGCAATTTCTAATTCGCTGCTCTTATGTCTAGACGTAATTTGCAAATCACTATTAATATAATAATAACTTTCTGTGCCGTAAGTAGAATAACACATTTTCACAAATAATTCCATTTAATTAAAATTAAGAAGGTGAGGTTTGCGGTTTTTTCGTTTTTTTCCGTTTTTTCAGGGTTTTTTTCGTTTTTTTTTCGAGGTTTTTCCCGTTTTTTTTTTCTTGCAACGACATAAATAGCATATAAATACAGCATTAAAATAACAAAAGTTTAAGTCGGCACAAAGAGTAACGCGAATACACGGATTGGGTCTAATAGGCCCAAAACCTCTATCTTTTGGAAATGATAAAAGCTAAACATATAAAAAAACTAGGTGAAAACATTTCTGCTAGGTCTCTCAGGCCCAACCCGTTGGGTGGAGGGTTTTAACAAAATAAGTCGCAGGGGTTAGGTGATGCTATTGCAGATGCCATGTAAAAGAGGCAAAATGGTATGTGCCAAATTTTTTACCATGTCCTCACTGCTTTTTCAAAACTTTCGTTAATTTTATGAAGATCTCTCATAGTTTTAACACAAGAGATACGCTCGATTTTATAGGGCAAATGAGTATTGTTAGTAATAATAATAACGTTATTACCTGTAATAATTGTATTGAATTCTTTGCTTTTATTAATTCTTTCCAGGAAAACTATTTTCCTTTTAACTACACTTGTATCTTTGTAGGCGGCCGTAATCTTAGATAAAAAGACACTTTTAACGTAGTTTAAATTGTTTTTCATTTTCCATACTTTCAATATAAACGAAAGTTACGAAGGAAACTTGTTTTCAGAATATATTCGCAACGAAAATTAGGAACAATCGTTTTGGTACCATTTTAATAAAAATAATGAAAAAGCTGAAGTGTGGACTTCGAGTGGATTTACCATACTAAAATTTATCGTATTTGGCAAGTGAAAATGTTGTAATTATAACCTTGTAACTTTTTGAACCGATAGAGCTTGCATTAAACTACAACTCTGTTTTTTACTTATTTTTCAAATTTTACTCTGACGCCTTTCAGGAATTTTTGAAAAATTTGATATTGATTAATTATTTATTCAAAAACGCAAACGCCGATCGTTATAAACTGTTATCAGTTCGATACACTATTTAAAGTATTTTATTAAGATTTGCTAAAATTTTGAACCATTTAAAAAATTAAGAAATAAACGATACATAACAGCTAGGCTTCCGGGTTGGAGCCGCGTCATCGGTGCCGACGTTTCGTCCTCGGTTCCACGGGACATATTCAGGGCTGTGGTCCCAATTTCGCTTTAGCACCAAAAACGAATTCCTGTAGAGGAAATTATGTGCGGTGTTGAAGCTTCTATTTCTAAATTACCTGCTCTTGTAGCAGATCCCATACGTTTCGAAACCTTTAAAATTCTTAACTCTTCTAAACCACCCAAATCCAACTGCACCAAGTCCGAATCCCAAGCCCTTAAAAACCTCAAAACCAATCCTGATATTATCATATTAGCAGCGGACAAGGGCAACGCTACCGTTGTGCTTGACCGTGAGCAGTATGATAATAAAATCCTTTCACTACTCGACGATGACGCTTACCGCACATTATCCTCCAACCCAACATCCCGCATCGAAAAATACACAACTGCTCTTATAAAATCATCTTCAATTCAAAAAGAAATTCAAAAAACCTTAATTCCCAGACATTCTCAAACACCAAGACTGTACGGACTTCCTACAATCCTCAAACCTAATATTCCTTTACGTCCCATCGTTAGTGCTATCAACTGCCCCACTTATAAACTTTCGAAATACCTTTCCAAAATTCTAAAACCTTATGTTGGCAAAACTGATTCTTTCATCCTAAATTCCAACCATTTTGTTCAACGACTTCAAAATTTGTCTATGAATCCTGAGGATATCTTAGTCAGTTTTGATGTCGAATCCCTGTTCACTAAGGTTCCTATCCCTGATTCCATTTCTTTAATCCAGGACATATTTTTCTTACACAACCAACCCACTGACTTGTCCCTCCTAGTAGAAAATTGCCTAGCTTCCACCTATTTTCTATTCCGTGGACAGTATTACGAACAAGCGTCGGGTGCTGCCATGGGTTCCCCACTCTCTCCTGTCGTTGCTAACATTTTTATGGAAGCATTCGAACAGGAAGCCCTAGACTCTGCACCTTTAAAACCTAAATGTTAGTTCAGATACGTCGATGATACCTTCGTTATCTGGCCTCATGGACGGGATTCCCTTTCCGACTTTCTGTCTCACCTAAATTCCCAACATGCTAGCATCCATTTTACTATGGAGATTGAATCCAATGACAACCTTCCTTTCCTCGACATCCTAGTGAGTCGTCGCCCTGACGGCAAACTAGGACATTCCGTGTACCGCAAACCTACACACACAGACCGCTACCTAAACGCACATTCCCATCATCATCCCGCCCAGAAACGTTCTGTCATCAATTCCTTAGTTAACCGAGCCTTTGCCATTTCTGAACCATCCCACCTGAAAGACGAACTCAACCACATTACGACTGTCCTTTCCCAAAACAGCTACAACAAACGAGACATCCAACACGCTATTACTCAAAAGGCCCAGCCCGCAAACACAGAACGGATCAATACTCCTACACCACCTACCTCTATAGCATCTCTACCTTACATACACAAAACCACCGACCGCATCAGCAGACTACTTAAACAACAAAACATAAAAACCGTTTTTACACCCTTTCAAAAACTTTCCAATTTCCTTCCTCCGACCAAAGACAAGTTACCTACCCTCCAATCCTGCGGTGTGTATAGTGTGCCTTGCTCCTGTGGGAAAGCGTACATCGGTGAGACGAAGAGGCCGATCAGCGTTCGAGTTTCTGAACACGAGCGCTGCACTCGACTGAAACGTCCCGCAGAGTCGGCTATCGCAGAACATAAACTCGATACGGGCCATAACATTCAATTTGACAAGTCCAAAATCCTAGCCCGTTCTTCCACCTACCTCAACCGTGTGATCCGTGAATCCATAGAATTACACAAAACTCCTAAAAATATTAACCGAGACCACAGCTATCCCATGCACAATGCCTACAAACTACTATTTCCGACTAAATTCAAGCCCCGCCCTGCAACCGCTCAACAGACCCAGCATTCACACCTTGTTACCCACCCGTCCCTTATAAACCCGGTGCCTGCACCGGTCTCGCCAGTTGTGTTCCAGATCCCGAAGTGACCACAGCCCTGAAGATGTCCCGTGGAACCGAGGACGAAACGTCGGCAGTTCATGCACCGATGACGCGGCTCCAACCCGGAAGCCTAGCTGTTATTAACAACGGCCGCGGAAGCCTGCAACTTAAACGATACATAAATCAACAACGCAGTTTTTTGGCATTTACGTCATTTTAACTACGCCTAACAATTAGCTCTACTTAAAAAATATATTTTCATTTTTTGCATATTTTTGATAACTTCCCAAATAAAGCTAATATAGCCATTTTTGTCCGACATCTGAAGCGAAATTTGTAATCCATCGATAGGCGCGCCCGCGGGAGCTTACCTTGCTTTGATGCAGGTAATCGCTGCTTCTATGGGTAGAGTTACGGTACGGAAACCAATTGAACAGGCTATCGCAAATTCAAATTCCCGCTGCTTGTTTTCTTAGAAATCTAATACTCGCTGAACTGTACAACGTTATAATTATTAAATGTTACACTTTTGCAAATACGGTAACGGGAAGTATTAGCATCTAGTATTGGCTATACAATAAGTTTTTTTTGAAGCTATAATTTCACTGTGGCGCTTAATGGAAGGTTATAATTATAAAATTTACACTTTTGCAAATACGATAAGTTTTAGTATGGGAAAATCCACTCGACGTCCACACTTCAGCATTTTATATTTTATATTTTGTAAATTTTTCCGTGGATTATTTTTTCCTTGCATCTTTTTCTCAATTTTTCTGTGGTATTATTTTCCTAACGTATTTTACCTAGGCTTTGTTTTAGGAGTACTCTGATCCTATATTATGTAGGAAAAATTTAAGATCTAGCAGTGTTTAATATTTAGTATTGACTTCTAAAAACTTGCAACGTATTGCTTCGTCGATTAAAATTTTATTGAACCCAAGCTTCATACGATGAATAACTTGAACTAGTTTTGAATTGGCCGTAATTGATTCTAAAATGATAGTTATAATTGTAAACGTCAACACATTGCATGTGTGTAGGAAATGTTTGCGAAATGAATGAATGAACGAACGCTCTCATTAACAATTATTGCACTCTTAAAAGCGTATAATTTGCATTAAAATGATCTATGCAGGTGTCTGATTTATACACTTTTACATTCTTATTGTGTTAACAGATATATATTGGAGGTAATTGAAAAACTGCTCTTTATAACTAACAACCCATTTTGAAAGAGGATGAATAAAGTCAAACAAATAATACATTATATTAATTACAGCTGTTGTAAGAATTATTTATTTGTAACAAATTGAGGTTTCCCTTGGAAATGGAACAAAATTGTAAACATGGTACGTATTATTTACTTGTGGTTTTACAAACAAACAATCTTTTTTTTCATTAATTTGTTGAAAAAAATGAGAACTGGTCTTTTTCATTTAAAACCTTCATGCTTGATTAACGATTAAGATAAATATATCGAACTTCCACAAACACTTAGTAGTACCAAACCAAAGATGGATATATGATGTCGAAATGGTTGCATGATCGAGGTGGCTCTAAACTGCACAGAAATATAAAGGTAGGAGAACACTAGGGTATGTCTATGCCCAAAGATGGTCGGAACAAAATCGAATAAAAAAGAAGTTATTTAATAGTTATTTATGTTACTAATGGGATAAAGGAGTTATTATAACACCAGTTGGAAAGTTGCACGACGAGGTCGTAGACCGAGCCGTGTAATCAAACGAGTGCCATAATAATGCATTATCCCACGTGTGACAAAAAATTTTATCTACCACTGCTCAAAATTTGTTAAAAATCGAATTTTTTGCTTGAAATGATATTTCACATTTTGCATTAATTTATTTGCAAATGTCAAGTCACTTTTAAAATATATTTGTTTTAAAATCAAAGGAACGAGATAGTTTCGATTTGTTCAATACTATGGCAACTAGCCAGTTTTCTTATAAACGAAGCTTCAGTTTTGTTTGTGTAAATAAAATGAGTTAGGTAATGAATCCATTATCTCACTAGTGAGATAATGTACTTAATTACCTAACGCAAATGAATGACATAATAAGTCCTTGTCCAAGCAGCCGTAGATAAAGAAAATTTAAAAATATTCGTTGGTTTTGCTAAAATGTAAACTATTTCAAGTGAAAAACGTGACTAGACCTTAATTTTTGCGGGCCGGTTTATAACAGCCCGCCCCTCCCTGCAATATACTATACATATAGTTATACAGTGTTATTCATTTAAAAGTTTTTATTTGAACACGTAGAAAAAGAAAATTTGAAGGGTTCCTCTTAGCTAAGAAAAATAACGAAACAAATCCAAATTTCCATTTTTAAATGGCAATAATTCCGGCAATGTAGCAGTTCCGAATCGGATAGCCCTTTTGATTCTGAATATAAAAGTATTGGGGCAATATAGCAAAAACATTAACGTTTTCGAGTTATCTACAATTAATTGTCGGAAGTTTTGCAAGCCATGGATGGTCAATTAATATTGTTTTAATTATAAAGTCGGCTGTGGAAATTATTGAGAAGCCTAAGAAATATATTTAAAACGGCCAAACAACAATGAAAACTATGACAAACAACATACAAGCGATTCCATTACACATTTCCTGACATTAAGAGTTAAAGCTGTTGATTTTTATACCAATGCAATGTACAGGATTAACATTTTGTTTCAAATTTGCTAAGATTTGGAGTGTTATTATGTTCCTGATTTCTCAAGATTTTCGCATCCGTATTATAGTATACCTATACTAAAATTTGATACATAAATCAAGCCTTGCCATATTCGTTTCCTCATTGGTATTTATATAAATTACGTGAACCAGCATCTGGACTTACGAAATATTGCATAATTAATGGTATACATATAGCTTCTGTCTTCTAGTTAAATTATTGTTGGTCAAGTTCGTTTTGTAACAACCGGTTTTTTATCCAAACTCGCATTTTCTTGTTTATTTTAATATAATTTATTGTATTACTAGTGGCCACATCTACAAACAGATGTTAATAAGTGCAGGAAACAGAGTTTTCCTCCTCCTAGTATTGGTACATCTTTTTGTCATGGAAAATATTGTGTACTAAAATATTTGTGGTGCAAGAACACAAAAACAAAACGTGTCATAGAAATCGCTTTTAAGCAAGGCAAGTTGCCAAACAAGAAGGATTTTCAAACCATTAATAAACCATTTTGTTTACACTCTATATGCAGAATTTTTGATATGGATAGTGTAATACGCATATTTAATATTAACAAATCAAATTTATTGTAAAATTACAAACAAAAAAATTACATGTATGAGCGGAAGATTTAATAATTCATCAAATCAACGTCTTAGTTTTTCCATTTTTGCCACTGCAGAAAAAATATCATGTGCTAAAAGTTGAGGTTCTTCCAGTGCAGCAAAGTGGCCACCCTTATGGAAATCAGTAGTTTGAATCAAATTGGTGTATTTATCCTTTAGTATCCAATCAGTATGGTAAACTATTTCTTGGCCAAATCTTGCACAAGCGCATGGTACTTCTTTGTCAATCGGTATCCTAGAATTAAATACATATGTTATTCAAATTTAATGGATAAAACTACACTATCCATGTATATTGCTATGATATTTAGAGGTGTTTGATTTGACTGGGGTATTGTGGTTGATGGAAAACAATTTTTGGATTGTTTGTTGCAGTTCAATTTGCATTTGGAGATTTATGAAGACTTGTAAGATTTTAATGTTCTGACTTATAAACTCAGGGTCGCGTATTTTTGCTAGAATTCCTGTTATAAATTCTAATAATTGTTATTTTTCGTATGGTACTGAAAGAAAAGAAAAACACAACAGATTGATACGAAGACTATTTATGTTATTTGTAATTATAATTTAAATTAGAATTGTTAAAAAGGTTTAGTTTATAAGAAGTTTTGGAGTTACTTGATTTGTGCGTCGATAAATGTCAGTTAGGATGTCAGTGTCAAAATGACAAACGAATTCAAAAGGATACTGATGGACATGAGATTTAGTTGTTTGTAATAAAACTGAAAATCAAAGAAGGAAGAAAAAAGAGATAAAAAAAAAGAAATTTGTTTAATGAGTTACGGCTCGTCTGTGTAAATAGAAACAGAGAATTGAGATCCTCTGAAAGAAGAAAAGAGGAAAAACGAGTCTAAAAGCTAGATAACAGTAATTACGTGTATAAAAGAGGAAAATACAAGAAATAACAACGAATTAAAGAAAAATCCAGAAGAATTATAAATAAAAGGTGATCGAGGAAGTTTGTACGTTTGTGATGGTAGTAAAACCAAATTGGTAATAATATAAAACACACAAGAAGAAGATTCAGATTAAGAGAGAGTATTTGTTGTTGCTTGAGAGGCCAGCAGAGCGTTTTGCTAGAGCGAGGAATAAGAAGACGCTAAGATAACTGTTTATTTGTTAAAAAAAGACGATAGTAGTTAGTAAAATTTATTGATTTTTCGGAAACCACATTTAGAAATTCAGTTATTTAATAAAATTATTATTTTGTAAAGTTGATATCGTTGTGTGTTTATTTCTATTTAAAAATTAATTTAAACAATTTACTTTACAAGCAAAATAACGACCCTGAGAAAGTTAAAAGAGTCTCATAGCAAGTTTAAATCTTCAATTTCTAGTTGTTTTCCATCTAATTTTAGCTGCTCATTTTGTATCTTAACTTGTTTTTCTTTGATTTGTACATGTTCAATTTCCAATGCAACGAAAGCTTCTTGTATTCCTACTAATTTCTCTGTTGTGTTATGTTGAACCTGTTTTACATTTAACACCTCATTATTTAATTTTTCGAATTTACTGCCAGTTTCTTCAGTAACTTCTTGTATGTTTTTAACGATTCGGTCTTCCAAACTTTGAATCTGCTGTTTAACACTGTCGTCTAATTTATTTTCAAATACCTGCATTTTCTCTTCCAAACTTCCTACGCTTGCTTTTAAACCTTCCACACTTTCTTCGATTTTCTTTTCCATACTCTCTTTAGTTTCCCTTGCAGTATTGTACAAAACTGTTTAAAGTAACTGTCAAGCAGTTCTTAATACGAAAGGAAGGCAGAATCCGTCCAGTAATAATCAAGTTTACTAGTTATAAACATCGCAGCTCCTTGTTATATAATAAAAGAAAATTCGCAGGATCGAAGATAGTGGTAAAAGAAGACCTCACTAAAATAAGGTATGCACTTTTTAAAGCCTGTACCCAACGATTTGGATTCCGAAATGTGTGGACTGCAGACGGTATTGTTAAGGTCAAGTCTGAGAATAAAATTTGGACTGTCAAAGATATTGAAACAGTTGAGAGCATTGTTCAAGGAAATTAATTCATTCAGTCTGCGTATTAAACTTCATTTTTAATTATCTTACCTTTTTCGGTAAATTGTGTGATTTCTATTAAATTTTCGTATTCAGTTATTATAATGCTAAACCACACGCAGAGACGTGTAACGTTTTTTTTTTGTATTGCTAAATCATAAATTCTTTTGTTTTTTAAAATAAAACTTAAAATTTTACTTACTAGATATTATACAGCTTAATATAATGAAAACAGATAAATTTAAATTTGCACATGTAAATATTCGTTCTTTAGTAAAAAGCATAGATGATTTGAGGGATCAGGTATCGATTAATAAATATGATGTACTCGCAATCGGAGAAACATGGTTAAAAGATGAGGTATCAGACAGATCTATTGAATTACCAGGTTATAGAATAGTTCGTAACGATAGAACTCATAAGCGGGGGAGGGGGGTGGATTAGCGTTTTACCTCAACAACTCACTAGAAGTCAACGTTATACCTACATCTGATTCGATTGAACAGTTATGGGTTAAAGTTAAATTAAACAAAAAGCAATATATTTTTGGTGTTGTGTACAGGCCTAACGACGTGAGTTTTAATACTTTTCTAAACGAATTTGATAATTCTCTCGCTTCTTTTATTGGAGATTGTAACGAACTAATTTGTATGGGAGATTTTAACGTAAATATGATTGAATTAGATGATGCAAAAACTATTCACTTAAGATCGTTAATTGAGAGTTATAATTTAAAACAAGTAATTGACGAGCCAACTAGGATAACTAGTACCACTGCCACACTTATAGATTTAGTCATATTGTCGGATAGCCTTATGGTGTGTGATAGTGGCACGAGTGATTTTAATTTAACTGATCATCAATTAGTATACTGTACACTGCAGCTCCAAAAGTATTTTCAAAAATGTGAGTTAAAAACCTATCGTTCTTTTAAATACTTTGATTTAGATGTTTTTACAGCAGATTTATTGTCGATGCCTTTTTTTGAAATGTTTGATATGGACGATGTTAACGCAAAGATTGATTTTCTAACAGGCTTATTAAATAAACTTTTTGATATGCATGCACCGCTTACTGTTTCTAGGTTTACTAAGCCCTATGCACCTTGGCTTACTGACAACATCAGACTTATGATGACCCTTCGAGATAATGCTCTGAAAAAATTCAAAAAAAGTAAAAAGCTGTCGCATTGGAATTATTACAAACAATTGCGTAATTACACAACACAAGCGGTAAGAAATGAAAAGAAAGCGTTTTTTGAGCACGAATTGCGAACTTTAGATAGTAAATTATTATGGAAAAAACTAGATAAATATAACATACACTCGAAATCAAAAACGGAAATACCGTTAGCTTTAAAAGACCCAAATAAATTTAATGATTTTTTTATCAATACTATCCCAAAGGTAACTAATGTTAATAATAAAACTGTGAATTTTTACAATAACAGTAAATCATTGAACGGGGAATGTATATTTAACTTTAACGAAGTTGATGATCAAACAATTTTAAAAATTATTAATTTAATAAAAACAGCAGCTATAGGTGCGGATGGTCTCAATATCAATATGATAAAACTTTGTTTACCTCACATTTTGCCATATATACGTCATATAGTAAATTTTTGTCTTATAGAGGGAATTTTCCCAGAAAGTTGGAAACTAGCAGTTGTAACACCATTACCAAAAAACAGTAATCCCGTTGAATTTAAACATTTTCGGCCAGTCAGCATCTTACCGGTACTCTCAAAAGTTTTAGAAAAAGTAATTGATATACAAATTAGATATTACGTGAGTCAGCATAGCATACTTCCTGATACGCAGTCAGGATTTCGGCCTGGCTATAGCTGTAGTTCTGCTCTCCTTAATATATGTGACGATATATTTAGACAAACAGATGATAATAGACTTACACTGCTTGTTTTGTTGGATTACAGCAAAGCGTTTGACACTCTGAATCATGAAATTCTCATTGCGATACTTAAATACATTGGTTTTGGTGAGATTCCGCTTAAATTGTTTAAAATATATCTAACTGATCGGAAGCAAGCTGTAAGAATATCCAGTGTTATATCAGACATGCAGACTCTGCAGTCGGGAGTGCCTCAAGGCTCTATATTGGGTCCGCTATTATTTACAATTTATACGTCGACGTTTAATAAAACACTAAAATTTTCTAATTCTCATCAATATGCGGACGACACTCAAATTTATTATTCTTTTACTGCAGACGATGCAGCGATAGCTTGCTCCCGCATCAATAAAGATATTCAAAGCATTGTTGAAATTTCACAAAATCATTCATTAATCATTAATTCCACTAAGACCAATGCTATTTTGTTTGGGCCAAGTAAAACTCGAAATTCGGTCCTACCATACATTAATATCTCGGTAAATAATGAACCGGTCGCACTTACAAATGTTGTAAAAAATCTAGGTCTAACAATCGATTGTGATTTACGATTCTCTGAACAAGTAGTGCAAATTTTAAGGAAATCTTATGGAAATTTAAGAATTTTATATCCTTATAGACACATCTTAACAACCAAAATTAAAATTTTATTATGTGATGCTCTGGTGCTTTCTCATCTCAATTTTGGTGATGTAATTTATGGACCTTGTCTTACTGTTGTTGATAAAAAGAGACTGCAGCAGGTGCAAAGGGCTTGTCTACGATATATTTACGGCGTTCGAAAATATGATTCGATATCACATAAGCTAGCGAATACAGGTTGGCTGAATACTTACAACAGACGATTAATGCACACTACTTCTATGTTTCATAAAATAATTCTTAATAAATGCCCAAAATACCTGTACAATATAATTAAATTTAGAATTAATACTCACAGTATTAATGTTCGTCCAATCAATTTCATAACCATTCCTAAACACAACACCGAAAAATTTAAATCTTCATTCAGTTATCAAATTGCCAATGTTTTAAATAAATTAAAGCCTCGATGCAGATCTATGAGTTACATATCTTTTAAAATATATTATAGGAATCTTTTGTTATCCTTGCAGAGTTGAAGCGCTAACCATTCTCCTTCTTATAGCAATTTTATATCTGGTGCTTCCATTAAATCTATTAAATTTAAGCTTATCTGTTTTCCTACTAAACTTATTTAGATATATTTTATTTTCACTGTAATTATTTTTTGTTTGATTTTGCCATTGTATAAACACATTATTTTTCAAGGTTAGGTGTAAGATCAGCTATGCTGAACCTCGCCTTGTGTGTTCTGTATCCCTTTTTTTCTATTTGGATAGAGAATAAAAGACTATTATTATTATTATTATTATTATTATTAAACTCATTTTATTCAATAAAAGAATTCCTGAACTGCGATCTGGACACCCAGTTTACGCCATAATTGCGATGTATTATGTTTATGTGAAATTTGTGTACCTATTAGTAAATTAAGGTAACTAAATGTAAAATGTATGTATTATATGTATTAGGTTAAATACCACAAACTTGTGTAAAAAAAATCTTTTGATATTTATTTGGCACCAATAAATGTTATTGATATTGATATGTGCACGTGCATTTGACTTCTAAATTATAATGATTATTATTACTCAAGCCACAAAAACTATTAAAATTATGTTTTTACCACCTCATACTTTGAGATTTTAATAAGTTTTAGATGTCTGGTAACTCAAAAAAGTGTCTTGTTCAAGAAACTCAAAATTAAAGCTTTTGGAAGATGTCTCTGTGAGGGTGGGTGGTGAAGTGGATTTTTCTTTGTTCGTCCCCTCATTATCTTAAAATTTTGATTAAATTCAAAATAAAACCACAGGAAAATATGTTTTCAAGCAATTTGAAACCGGAAATGGAAGTAACACAGGCATGCTTGTATAATGTTCAAACGGGGAATTTTGCACATGTAATAACATAATCTGATACACGGTAAAAATCGAATGTTTTTGTTTCTTAACTCTGTAGCATCAAAATGATAGCAGATATGAATTTTTAAAAATTTTAACATTAACGCCTCTATGCACAACATTAAATTGCCAGATCGGTATTGTTATTATTATAACATAGGGGCATAATATATTGCTATGATATTTAGAGGTGTTTGATTTGTCTGGAGTATTGTGATTCCTGGAGAGCAATTTTTGGAATGCTTGCTGCGGTTCAATTTACATTTGGAGATTTATGAAGACTTGTAAGATTTTAATATTCTAACTTATAAACTCAGGGTTGCGTATTTTTGCTAGAATTCCTGTTATAAATTCTAATAATTGTTATTTTTCATATGGTTTGTTTTTACTGAAAGAAAAGAAAAACACAGCAGATTGATACGAAGTTTATTTATGTTAATTGTAATTAGAATTTAATTCAGAATTGTTAAAAAGGTTTAGTTTATAAGAAGTTTTAGAGTTACTTGATTTGTGCGTCGATTAATGTCAGTTAGGATGTCAGTGTCATTGTGACAAACATATAAAAGGATACTCTTGGACATGAGATTTATGTGTTTGTTTTAAAAAATGGGGATCAAAGAAGGAAGACAAAAGATAAAAAAAAGAGAGAATTTGTTTTAATTAGTTACGTCTTTGAAAAAAAAGACAGAGTTTTTGATATC
The DNA here is from genome assembly GCA_958336395.1 of Ctenicera cuprea. NCBI lineage: Eukaryota > Metazoa > Arthropoda > Insecta > Coleoptera > Elateridae > Ctenicera > Ctenicera cuprea. The sequence continues at coordinate 40,267,968 of OY284492.1, read as the reverse complement.
CTCTGGATGAAAACAGAAAGAACGAGTTTAAAACGTAATGTAAACTGATTTTTAATATAAAAGAAGAAAATAAGTGATTATCTACGAATTGTGAAAAGTACAGAAGGCGATCGAGAAAGTTTCTTCGTTTGTGATAATGGTAAAAGCAAGCTGGAAATAATATAAAACAGATCAGAAGAAGAATCGGATTAAGGGCAAGTATTATTTGTTGCTAGAGAGGCCAGCAGAACGAAATAGAGGTTGGACACTCAGCGTTTTGCTAGAGCGAGAAATGTCCTAATAAGAAGACGCTAAGATAAGTGTTCTAATTTTAAAAAAGGACGATAGTAATTAGTAAAAATTCATTTAAGTTTTCGGAAACCACATTTTGAAATTCATTTAATAAATAAAACCTTATTTTGTAAAGTTGATATCGTTGTGTGTGTTTATTTCTATTTAAAATTAATTTAAATAACTTATTTACAAGCTAATAACGACCCTGAGAAAATTAGAAGAGTCTCATAGAAAGTTTTAATTTAATTGCGTGAATTGCAGACAGTTTAGGGAATTGTTTTCTAGTGGTCTCAAGACCACGCATATCATTGCAATATTTAAAAAACGATGTTATAAAGGTATAAAGTTATTTTTAAACCATAAAAATAAATGCGTTAAAAAAATTTCAATATCTCTATCCAACTTAAAAATTGGTAAGATAGTTTCTTTCAAATTTTGTGATTTAATAGAGGGATGAGCTGCAAATTGTGCTTTACACTAATTTATGTGGAGGAAGGAAGACAGGGAGGGAGTAGGAAGAGACGGAGCGAAAAGGATGAAGGCAGGGAGAGAGGGAGGGAGAAACCAAAGAAAGGAGGAATGGAGAGACCAATGGGAGAGAGGGAAGGAAGGAGGGAGGTAGGGAAGCATTGTTCATTAAATAAAGGAGTAGGCATTTTCGATTTTTAAAAATTCATAGAAGGTGTAACATAAAAATTAGGGGACTGGGATACGAATCAAATTGTAGCTCATATATAGCTCTATTAGCCTGCAATATAAAAAAATAAATCGTGTAGCCAGTTTTTGAGAATTTTCAACATTTTAAACATATTTTGACTTTATAGTTTTTATATTTTCGAAAATGTTTGTGCACAGTGACATTGTCTCTATAGAACTATTACGATAAAAAAACTAGATCTGTTAATTTGTTTTTGTGTAATAAGGCGCTAAATTGAAATTAAAAAAAAATTGTAGCGGGCGCCATTTGGAAGCTAGACAGTTCGTAAAAAAGCGTTTGATTTGCTCCGAGGTCTTCTATTAGATTCCGTTTTAGATATAAAAAATTCAATTTCTGAAAAAAGTGCTACAAAAAAAAACGAGTGTAACTTCCAGTTCCGGTTTGGGATTTTTTAAACGCTGATTTTGTAGGTGAATGTTTGATATACCACCACATTTCAAAACTCGCCAAAATCCGACCATTCGTACTAGAGTTATTAGGGTTCACATACACCCACCCACAGATAGACATTTTTAAAACCATTGTTTGTGTTCCGGGAGGTTCAGGACATGTATTTCCGTCAAAATCTTGAACTCGAACATTTTTATAAAATCAATACTTCTCTATACTGTAAGTATAGTAAAGTAATAAATAAAAAGATTTATTAAGAATATTTTTATCCTATATTTACAGCGTCTTGTCTAACATAAACCCAAAGTCTTCGTTTCCAGGAATCGAACCCGGCATGTTTGAAAAAGTAGCCAAAGCTAACGGCCTTAACCGCTGCTCTACCGCCCGCCCCTTGATTAAGAAATATAATTTTGAATTATGTGTAAAATAAAATAGCTACTTACTGAGCTACACTTAAAGCTCGTTGTGCTTTCGTAAATGATTCAGCATACAGTCTTACTGCTGTAGTAAAGGAATTCGTAACCCAATAAAACATAATGTTGTCCAATAGTTCCTCATAAGTGAATTTTTCTAATAAACCTCCATCTTCGCGAGCCTTATAAGTAACGTTAGTTGCAGTTGAAAATTTCTCAAGAATATAAGCTGCTAGTCCAGCTGGTGATTGGTTTATACCAACTCCTACAAAAAAGTGACATTTAGATCAGTAAATTATTTCGTAAAAAATAGGCACTTTATTAACAGTTTTATTCTAGTAGAAATATATTTTTGTCTAATAGATCACTAAAATTTACCTACCAATAGTGTCGGGTTTCGTTGCTTGAATGTGGAAATAACCACTTTCTTCCAACAGTCTCGAATATCTCTCTGTTAATGGGTACATTTGGTGCTCAAACTCTTTATCGACAATCATTGGAGGATAAATACTGCCAAAGAGTATTTTCATATTCGATATGAAACTGCTCACCACACACATGTTCGAGTGCAAGCCTAAAATATTTTTGGGGAATAGAGTTGCCATGTGTGACACTATAATGCCACCCCAGTCGCCTCCTTGGATATAGAATTTCTCATGCCCAAGACGTTTCATCAAGTTTTTAAAAACAACTGCTATTTGTACATCACCCAAACCTGGTTTTGCTGCACCTTTCGAGAAACCATATCCTGGTAAGGAAGGCACAATGACTTCAAATGCAAAATTATGACCTGCTTGGGCTTGCGTAAGAAGTGGGATGATTTTATAGAATTCTCGTACTGAACCAGGCCAGCCATGGAGAAGTAATAATGGTACGACGCGGACATTAGATGGTACTGATGGCTTCACATGAATGAAGTGTAATTCCAGACCTTGGATGTTGGTTTTGAATTGAGGAAACTTGTTCAAAAATACTTCTCTTTCCCGCCATTTGTAATCCTTTTTCCAGTAATCGGTTACTTTTTTTAGGAGGTTTGTATTGAATCCATATTGTTGTTGAATACCTTCAAGAGGAGGTGTAAATGGTCGAGTGGTTTCGAGACGTGTACGAAGATCTTTTAAAATCTGAAATGTTTTAGAAAAATTAATAAACTGTGATTTGATTGTTTTTAAATTACTGAATTACGAAGCGGAAAAAAGTGAGCAATGTAAAACAATAAAATTGTGAATCGAATTTCTATAAAAATACACTGCGCAAAATAGGTTCCAATTTAAGCAAGCCAAACCACAGAGTTTTAGATTCTATAATCAATTTTCTTATATCAAACTTTGCACTCGTAAAGTCGACTTTAATCTTAAGTGGCGGCTGCAAACCTGACTAATTTGTGACATTATACAGGTCTAAATTTTTTTTACCAATACCACCCAATATGTTATACCCTGATGTGTCCCTAAGCTGTTTGTAAAACGGGACAACATCATTTTCATAGGGTCAAAACGTACGATTTTTAAATCCGACCCTGCAAAACACTATTTTTTGGTATACAAGGTGTTTCAAAATGTTTGGTGCAGGGCTGTAGAAGTCGACGAGTTCTTTTCAGCTGTGCAAACCCCATCACGCTATATGCGGCCTGGTTTGAGTTATTATAGTGTGCCATAGAAAAAAGTTTAGCGCCCCCTGGCGGTGAAAATTGTACTTTTTAAAGCGGTTTGCTACATTCGGTAGATTTCGACAAGTTCACCCACCTCTTTTTACTTGGATTTAGCGCGAACTAATTTTATTCCCTACAGTTTCATATAACATAATATTTTTTATTTGATGCACTGTTTACAACATAATTGCGAAAAACCCGGCCTGTGTTACCTTTCGAGGATGTTTTTTGAAATTTAGCGCGATTCATATAACAGATTTTTTATTTCATCCATGTAGGTTCAATGGTTTAGTCGTAAAAGATAAAGCGTGGGTCTCTTACACACGTATAGATTGATACAACCATCATTGTAGATTAAAGTCTACTTATTTAGCAAATAATGACTTGTGAATTGGAGAATTACAAAGCAAATTTTTCTGTTGAAAATACTTTGCAATGCTGGGTGACTACAAAATTACACGTCATTTAGTTCGGTTACAGAGATCAAAGATTTCTATTTTATTGTTATTTTTGTTTGTAATAGAAGCTATTTATACAGGATGAGTAGAAATTATATACAAAATAATGGGTACACTGATGTTAATATTCCCTGATCCAAAAATATTTTTTTCAAAGTTTGTTCAGTAAAAGAACATGCTAAAGTGATTTCTTTTCTTTTACTACATTTTACTGATAATATCACTATTTATTTAATGACATTCTGTTTCGTTCTCTTTATAAATCTGTTTCCGGTACTATTAATTTTTTTTGTAGGTACTAAAGATAGAATTTACTCGTTGCCCCTAATTTTGTTACCCAATACTGTCCCCTTCATCAGGCCTGTAGCCAGAAACTAATTTTAGGAGGTGCTCATGGGATTTCAGAGGAGCCAAATAATTTTTTTCATCAAAAACCTAAATACAGCTTTTATATATTTATTATAAAAATTTAAAAACAACGAAAAATAAACATGAAAAATATGTTGATTAAAATATACGTATAGAAGAAAACAATAATTAGTAAAGTTGCAAACGCCTGTTATGTTTGTTCCTAAATTTTCTGTAAAAAGCATCTCTGTCGATTTTTTGTGTGCGTTCCTTCTCAAATGCAAGCAGGATCAAATCTGCCATTCTCTGGTGGCACATGCCCATTCTTTGGGGGCGATTTATTTGAGTTAGCGTTGAGAAGGTGGATTCGCACACTGCAGTGCTGCAAGCAAAAGTCCTGGCTATAGCCAAGAGATTATAAGTATCCTCAAAGACCAACCGTTGATTATATATTTCTTGGAATACTACCAGTCGACTTTCTTCCTCTACCTTGTCGTTGATAATCTTTACTTCACTTTTCCTTTTATTTTCTATAAATTTCTTGACAACTTTGATCTCTTCTATTTATGGAAGCTTTATTCCCAATGACGATTCCAAATATTTCATTTTATTCAAATCCATTTCATCTTCAACCGTGGAAATAGCTTCCAACAATACGGCGTTATCAGTGAACCTTATGTTCATTTCGTTCAAAATAATGTCAATTACTTGATTAAATATCATTCTGAAATGGTGATTGGGTACCAAGTCAACATCTGTAGATCTTTCCCCAATACGATTGGTTACAATGAAATCTTGCAATTTCTTCGTTGTTTTTCTTTTGCGCCTCGGTGTAGAAACAGTTGCATAGTCGTCTTCAATACGAAACTCGGTGTTTAACATTTCTATTATTTCGTCAAATTTAGTGCCAGTTCTCATTTCTTCAAGAGATTTTATAGCAGCATTTGTAATTTCAAATGAATCTGTCAAACTGCATTCACGTGCCTGAAGGGCTTTGTTCGCAGACTCCAGAGTACTTAAAATTGTTTTCATAAAAATTATGCAAAAGCGGAAGTCTCTGGATTTAATAACAGCCAACAATCCAGTGGCCTCTACCACATGAACTCCATTAATTTCAGTATTGATTGATGCATTTTGTAAAGTCTCCAGAATTTTTCGGTAGTTTTTGAAAATAATAATGGTCGCGTTTAGATGAGCACTCCATCGTTGTTCCAAAAGCCGAGAGAGAGCGAGAGCATGATCTTTGTACAGGGCAGAAATGGTCGGTTTTCTGAGGAAGACATAGAGCATGGCACATTGATCAAAGCTAATCTCTGCAACATCATTTATTGCTTTTACAATAACCAGGTGCAATCTGTGATTACAGCAATGCACGTAAGGTATCATTCTGTTCAATCGTTCTTGTATTAATGCTTGAACTCCTCCGATACGACCGCTCATAACAGAAGCACCATCATAGCACTGGCTCAGAATTTTAGACGTGTCTAGGCCATAGTCATCAAAAACTTTTAGTGTCAAATCTGTAAATGTTTTTGCATCTAGTTCACTACAGGTTTTGATTGTTAAAATTGATTCCTTAACTTTACCATTTAAAACACATCGAACTGCTATAGCAACATTTTCCCTATTGTTTCGATAGCGTGTGCCATCTTCCAAAATTGTGAACCAAGGAACATCAGCCCTGTGGAATTTATTGACAATATCTTCTGCTACCATTTTAGCCATAATGCTTATTACATCATTTTGAATTTCAGGGGATAAATACCTAGCATTTGCTGGTATGTGTTTTGCGTATTCAGCAAGTTTTTCATCTTTTCGCAACGTATACTCAAAAAGATTTCTGAAAAGACCATGTTCTTGATGCTCTTCAATATCGTATGTATTACGCAAAGCTAGCTCATTTATGGCAAGGAACTGAATCACCTCCACAATTGATTTCATATGAAATTTCTGTTGCGTTCAAGAGTATGAGTGTTGAATAGTGTTGATACTGTCAGTCCTCTTTGTTCTCGATTTTCTTTTTCAGTCCACATGGATAAGGCGGAAATATGGTTCTCGGTGAATTCGTGTTTATGAAATCCTTTGTCTTTGGACATAGCCGTTTTCCAGTTTTAGAATCCAGTGGAAGTGAATGTATTTTCTTTAGATCTAAGGGGGCGAAACTGTCGGCATGGAAAACAGAAGGCTACATCTGCACTTTTTGAGTAGTACAACCATTGAAATTTTTCAAACCAGTCAGCTTGGAAGCTCCTATTATCTTTATTCTTGGGATAATTTTACATTTTGTGCCTAACAATATTCTCCCCGAGTTTAGATATATCAGGAATATCATTATCTGTCGTAGCAGGGTTGGTAGAGAGGTTAGATGTACGGGAGTTGAGTGACGGCAGCGATGCTTGGAAGGTGCTGGGCCTGTTGGCAGTTGCTGAATTTTGTGTTCTTCTGATTAAGAATTTATCCATCTTGAAGTTTATTTAGTACGCGGTCTTCTTATTCGCTTACTAAACAGAACTGTATCTCTGGTTGCGGCGTCCACAGGTCCACGCAGCTTATATACCTTGCCCGTATATTCTTAGTGGGAACAGCGTAGAAAGGTCGAGCACAATCTAGCACAGAACATACAATCTAGGGTGTTCTAGTCAGCGTCGTTTATGCGCCAGTGAAACGGAATGCACGTCGCAATAGACTGCCCCGCTATTTACTCGAACACCGCTTGGAAGTTTCAGAAAACTCGAGGCCCTTCTCGTAACACGTAACACTATTGTAATCTATGGCACTACTGAAATTGGCTACACAACAAAATGTGAAAACCGCCCAGAGCAGCACAGCTTCGAATGTATTCGTTAATGCTCGCACGCTTGGCTTCAAAGTTAGTCATTTCATAAACACTACCAGACTACCCATAGATGGGGATGGGATAAGGACTACCATCACGCGGTGACCGCGCTATCGAGACTTGGAGAAATCCAGGGCAATATTTAATTATTGCAGAAAAATGAAAAATATTTTTAAGAAGTCCTGAAAAATGGTCGTAATGTTGGAAATTCTCTAGGAGGTACCAGGCACCCCCTGGCACCCCCCTAGCTACAAGCCTGCCCTTCATTCTGTAATAATATTTTTATGCTATATTTATGGTAGAAGTGATGTTCATCTATTTATAATAAAGATTATGCCCACGGGCTTTTTATAGTCGCATTTCAAGTTTGAAGCCAAAACTCCTAAATGATAGTTTATGTTGGAGGTGAGCGTAAATTGTTTAAATGGTAACCGTAAAATACGAATTTGAGTATTTTTTAGAGTGCACCAGTATTGCAGGAAAACTAGCTTCCCCTACACCCTCCTATATTTTTAGTAGATTGATTCATTTATTTCTGGTGTTCTCCTTTCTCGTAAGGTTATTGGCAATTGTTTGGGTATAGCCCGTTCTAATTTATTTGACGAAAATTAAATGTGTTGTTTAGTTTCCCGAGCGATGTAAGGAAGAGTATGGTGTTGCAACTCCCACCATTTGTCTATATAAAAAATTCATCCTAAGAGTTTGACAATCTCGGGACTCTTTATGAGATTTGCGCATAGATGGCGCTCTTAAAACTTAAATTTTAAGCAGTATTTCAAATTTGGCGCCGTTTCATTAGGTTTCATTAAGTCTTTGATCACTACTTAACACTTTTTAAACCCAATTCTGTGTACAACACTTATTTACGAAGGTTAGCTTAATTAGTTAATTTCGTTACTTTTATCAATGAAATACGCAAGTAAGTGAAACATTTATACCGCATTTCTACGTAATGTTTATCGATTATTGTAGTTATTTTTGTGCTGGTTTTTAGTTGGAAAAGAGGTATAATGATACTAAAAACTACAAAATACCAACAACCATTAATGTTGGACAAACAAGTCGCCACAATAAACTGGTGGCCTTATTTACAGACTACTGTAACTAAAAAACAACAAAAGTTTGCGTTGCCATTACACGAAATTTGTAATTCGTTACCGTTAGTTTACAGTAAGTGTTTCAAAGTAACGCGTTACTGGCCTCGTTACTTCCGATAACTGCTTAAACTTAACTTGGTACAAAGCATAATTTTAATACAAACCATTTATTTACTGCTATATTTGTTTACCATGTAAGAATGCTGATGGAACTTTTACAAATTTCTTTTAATAAGGAGTACCCGCCTTTTATGTTTAATCTGAATGGTGTCATTAAAATGCTTACTACAAATAAAACCATTCGGGGATTTTCCTTTTAAAATTTCTACTCTAATTCTCGTGTTCTGTTTTATTAGTCTGTAATTCCATCAAAGTCAGCAATTATAGCTAAACTAAATACCTACATTCATCTTGGAAACAGCAAATAATGATAATTCCTTGTTATCGCCTTTTGATAGGCCGCATAAACAACGGTATTTTGGCATTTTTAGCCAAGAATATTACCGTGGTAATAAATAAATAGAAAAACTTCATACTTGACATTTACAGTTACGCCATCTGTTGATAAAATTTACAAGGGGCCCTGAGATTGTCATAGTTTGGGGATGAAAACAATTGCATAGAGTGCAAACACCAGTCTTCATTATATCACTGTTTTTTGTGACAAAATATTATTTCTATGATAATTTCTAGTGATTTACAAGTATTCCTATTGTTATTTAATAGTTTTGTGCTGAGTTTTAGGTAGAAATTCCTAAATTTTTGAAAAAATCTAAAATCGATGGTGAGGTGACTGGGGAATGGTATAGTATATTTAGATAACGGGAAATTGAAACTTAACACACGAGTGGGAATTTGGACACACGAGGCCGAGTGCGGAAATCACAGAAGTGTGTTTGTCACTTTCCAGCGAGTTATGTACAATATTTTCCTCACGACCAAAAAAAAAAACAATTTTGTACCTTTGTTGCGACGTTTTGGGTAATAGATCTAACGAACTATTTTTTTGTTGCTTGAACGACACTCGATGGGGTAGATTCCATAAAATCATCGCTACTTAAGTCACTATCTATATTTTTAAATTGAAATTTCTCAAACTATGACCAGAAATACTTTTATTAATGTGTAGTGTGTAGGGTAACTGTTGTCAATAAAATTTCGTGACAGGCGCCTAGCGCAGCAAATCGCGAACAACTTGCCAGATACCTCTACAGCACTCTGGCCAATCGCGACACTTTATAGTGCTTCGCTCTTGTGTGTTAGGAAAACAACGCAGAGGTATTAAATAGTAATTTTCGTACCTACTACATTAAATTAATATAGAAGCTGTCTTGGGAGGTCGTGGGAAAAGATATATCACGCCTGCGCTGATGAGTTATTTCTTTATTTGGCATGCATAGAAACACCTTAGCTTCTTCTTCTTCTTCTTTAGTACTATACTCTATTCAGGGCGTTGGCAACTTCTCTCCTATGTCTGTGTTTGGTGCGCGGAGATTGATATTTTGGACAGACAGACATAAGGGACTTACAGATTGGGCTTTGAACCGCAAGAAGTGCATGCACTTCTTCTCCAGAAAGGTTTTCCTGGGAAAAAACTATTTTGCTGGATTCCCGTTGCCTTGCAAGGGAGAAAGACCGGGCCGAGAGCCGAACCCGGATCCGCTGCACTGACCCCTTGTTTTTTAAGTACCAACCTCGTTACTTTGTTTTTTCATCCCAATGTCATTATCAGTCTCTTAAATATAAATTTCAGTTTTTGCATTAAGTCGTCTAAATTAAACTATAAAATTTTGAAATAAAGCTTTGCCTTAAATTTGGGCAGCGCATGTTTGTGGTGCATAATATTTCTCTCTTGATGTTAAATAAAGGTACATGTTTTTCAGACAGCTATATTATATGCTTTCATGAAACCAAATTTAACTTTGTTTTTGTTTACTGGTGATATAAAAAACTAAACCCAACACTACACAAACTATACATAAGTACCATGACGAAATTTGATTTTCCTCAAAATAATTTACAGACACTATTTTATTTAGAAATAGAACAAGACTACCACTAAATTTAGCTACAAAAAATGAACGAAGCACTTCGACTGGACTTTCCTTTACTTTAGGTATTGTTACTTATCATATATTCAAAAATATTTTGTTATTAACGCTTTACACCATCGCATTGGCTATAATGACATGCCACCATTTTTACCCCAGGCGCGCTACGAAGAGCATAGCTGCATAATGGCATAGAGTAACCAATTGATATGACAATAGTCATATTATAGGAACATACTATATGATACTAAAGTGTTGCTATAAAAATGATTTATTTCATTTATTTAACTGCTGGCTATAAATAGCGAAAGCAGTGGAAAGGCCGGCGCGTCGTAACAAGTAGCTGTGTAATTTAGTCGGGCCCCCTACGGCCTACGTATAAGTTGAAGCCTCCTCCCAGGCTCCACAGAGAGAAATGTAAAGCAAACTAGTAAAGCGCTGCAATTTCAGCAGTTTCTTTTGTGAGAAAAAAATAGATTTTTTGGAAACAAAATTAGTTGGGATTGAAGAAAACTAAGAAAAAAAAATCGGTAGGAGTGAGAAAATTTACCCCCTAATTATTATTGCTGTACTTAAAAATTAAGTGTGAACCTTATTCTACTATTACTTATGAGCAATTTAGGTTACACAAAAATGTCGTCTTCCGTTTATTAAATAAAGGGGTATAAATTTACGATTTTCAGAAATTCATACAAGGTGTCACAAAGAAATTAGTGGACTGGGGTACAAACAAAATTGAAGTGTATTAGTATATCCATGACCCTACAAAATTAAAAGAAAAATTGTGCGACCAGATTTTGAGCAATGCATTTTAGAAAATTTCCTAAAATTTGGAAAAAAATATCACATCACTGTTTTTATTTGTAAAAATTTTTTCACATGCATTGTTAAATAATATTTTTTTAGGGCAGTTATAGTTCCAAATTTCATCCCGATCTATCAATTCATTTTTGGGTAATGAGGCGATAAATTTAAAAATTTCATTAAAATCGCGTCGGCCACTGTATTGAAGCTAGAAGGTTCGGACAAAAACGTTGGTTTTGCCCAAAGGTCTTCTATCAGATTCCATTATTAGATTTAGGAATTCGACTTCCGAAAAAAAGTGCTACCAAAAAGACATCTAACTTTCGCTTCCGGTTTTGAAGCTTTGCAATAAATTTTTGATATACCTTTGCATGCAGAGGTTTTTTAAATCACTTTTTTGGGTTCCTGGAGGTCCAAAACTTGTATTTCCGTCAAGATCTCGAGTTCGAAAATTTTCATGAAATTAATACTTCCCTATCTATACTACATCCGTAACTGTCTCACCATAACAGAACGACTAAATTTTACATCTCGGAAAGATTTATCACTATAACATAAATTATTGACTGTTTTCAGACAAAGTTACTTTTTGCTGCCACTTCTGTTGGTATAATTTGGTTCTTTATTATTCTCGGAAATGCGTATTTATCCCGCCAACATGGCATCTCACACAGCATATTTCTTATGATTGCTTTCAATAACATACAAACGAATTGTAGTTATTTATTTATTATTAAAAATCTGCAGGGGAACAGTCACAACAACGGTCTTTTCACAGACATTTTACAAAATGAACAAATATAAGCTACGCATGCTACACTCTATTGTTGTACAAACTGAGAACTCAAGTAGCCTAAACATTTATAAATAAAAATAAAGGAATGTCCATAAACCACCTAAAAACAAAAACGATGACGCAGCTGCAGACAAATATAAAACATTTATATTCGTGTAAAAAAACTGCGCGTATACAATACCAACTCTCATTCACAAAGAACTAGCTGAATCCGTACGCTTTTGTACTTTTTCATATTTCCCGTATGGAAATGTATTGCGATCGCGAAAATTTTTGAATATGACATTTCGGCGGAAATACATGTTTTGGCCTTCCAAGAACACAAAACAGTGGATTTAAAAAAATGACGGTCTGTGTGTGTAACGCGAAATCTCAAGAACTATTAGCCCGATTTTAATGAAATTTGGTGCGACGAAAGATGTCTAGCTATTAAGTTTTATTTTACGAAATGGAACCGGACACGGAAGACATGTTTTTGGGAGCATTTCTTTCAGAAACGGAAATGCATAAATGTAAAAACAATTTGATAGAGGGAGTTAAGGCAAATCTAAAGCTTACCGAGCGTTCTAGCTTTAAAATGGCTACGAGGATTGTGAATTTTCGTCTTTAACGCTTATTTATTCAAAAATGAGGTGACGAACCGGGTTTAATTTTGGTATTACAACAGCCCCAGAGAAATACAACGTTACTATACAAAACAATTTTTTTACAAAAGAAAACTCCACGCGATTTTTGTAAACTTCGTAACCTTACAGAGCTAGGGATGGGCTAATATTTATTTCGCGCCTCAGTCTAATAATTACTCTGTGACGCCTACTATGAATTTTTGAATAACGCAAATTGATGGACCTCTCTTTAGTAAGCGGAGCGACGATTAAAAATTTGTTACGTGCTCATGATTAATAGTATACCAAGATTGAGAAATTAAGTTTTAGGTGCAGCAATATTTAGAACTTTCTCCCTCCCTCCCTAATTGTGGCAACAAATGTGTCAAAATCGATTTATATAGAATTAAGGCAACCTCTATAAAATTAATAAAACTAAACTTCTATCCACGGTCCGCTACACTAGCTTCAGTAGTTAATTTATTATTTAAAAAAAAGGCGTAAGACATAACCCACGGATTCCGCTCATACTATAGGAAAGTTAAACAAGATTTGATAGTTAATGATTTAGCAAAAATGTAATAAAATTGAGAGTCATCGTGGTGGCCTTGCTTTTAGAGGTATAATTTAGGATGATTGAAAAATATTTTGTAAATATGAGTGTTCCCACGAAAAAGGAAACAACATGGTACTTTCGGTTCTTACTAAATTAACGAACTAAAAATAATACTTTAATTACACAAACAATACGTATTAAGTACCAGCACGAAATTGTGTTTCTCTCCCAATAATTTATAGCTGATCTGATTATTTTAGAAAAAAAATAAGACTGCCTACCTACTGCTAAATAAGTAGAAGGCCCATGAACTGGCATAAATGCAAAAAGTTGCGATTCCTTACAGTGAGTGGCATTGCTTTTACAGTTTTAACATGGGACGTTTAAAAAATATTTTGTAAACTTCAAACAGATAGTTTCTTCGTTATATACCGAGCAGTTGCGAAAAAACGCGAAAAATTTCTTATAAACCTTAATCTTTCAACATAATCAATGTTAAGAAGATAAATACCAATCGTATACATTTTTGTTTATTTATTTATAATGTTATAGTTGGGTGAAACCTTATTTTTAACAGCAATCTAGAAGTAAACTCTTTGCTTTTGTTGAAAGTATTTTAAAGAACCAATATTTTGTGTCTAAGACTAATTTACTTTCAAAAATTTTCTATTAAATTAGTTTTATTGTTTAATAAACTCACCTCTTCAGACACGCTAATTTTAAATGGTTTTATGGAAGTGTCTTCTTTTGCAGATCGTTTTCCAGGACCCCACCATGCGTTCTCGTCAAGTTCTGGTATCGGTGGAACTTCACACAACGAATGAATTTTAATTGCAATATAAGCAACGAGCGTGCATATACCTAACAACACAAGTTTTTTTAAAAGCGACATTGTTTAAAATTAGGCTTAAACTGTTACAACTGTAAATCGGTAATACACTCCAGTTTTATATTAGAACTCGCGTCCGTATCAGAAGCTGAACTCAAGATTACGCGATGATAATACGGTTAGTACAAACAATTTTCAAGGCAACGTCGGCGCTTATAATTAACTCGCCAATGAATAAAACCTTGTTCGTGCTGTTATACGAACACATACCTATAAAACGATTTTTTGACTGTAAAGGTTTATAAACATAGGTTGCTATTGAATTTTAAATTATAATACTCTTGCATGCGTATGCAGGGACGTACTAAGTACAAAAGATAACAAGTACAAGAGCCTAAATAAAAATTGAGAGAAAGTAATTTGTGAGCTAGCCTACACAAAAAAATTAGTAAGGTTGAGGCCAAGATATACCTGTTTTAATTATTATTATTTTATATTAAAAATTAAAAATGACTTTGAAAATTTATACCACCCAGAGCTTTTTCACCGAACAAAAGCAGTTTTTTTTATTGATTTGTACCTAAGAAGAAAAATGATTGATCAATACCATTTTAGGCCTAGCAAAACGTATTTATTTTTAGTCATCTGTTGGTACTTTGGACAGTCGATCGTTGATAAAAACAAAAGGATTGATAAAAAGCACTTTCGATCCATTTTAAAAATCAATATATTTTAATATCAACCGTATAAAGCAATTTATATGATTTTCAAGTTCACTTATCACTTTTTACTTTCTCATAAGTACCTTTGATATAGGAAAGATTTCATGAAAATTGTGAAAGGTAGATTTTAACGGAAATACACGTTTTAGGGCTCAAGGAACCTAAGAAAGTTCTTTTCAAAAAATGTCCGTCTCTGGGTAGGTCGGTGAATAGGTGTGAGGGTTTGTGGGTGGGTGGGCGTGACCAGTGACGTTCCGTAGGTTTAAAATTTGGGTAGGCAATGGCAAAAATTATTTAACATTAAGACTAAAACGCTAAAATTGAACGACATCTTCAATTTGCCAAGACCTGTTGTTAAATGAATTAATCTGCGCATACAATCCTTATTAAATTTTATGTTGTCATTATGCACCTTAATTTGATAACGCAAACCTTCGTCTGAAGCCAAGTTAATGCGTGATTTGACAATAATGCTTATTGGTCGAGGCATGTTTTTTTAATTGCAGCTGAAATATTTTTTAAATCAGTATCCTGTTTTAGACCATTTAAGGCGTTAAAAGTAGATGAAAATACTAAAGCAATTTCAGCAAAATAGCTTATTTTTAATGTCGCTACCAGTTAGCCAGTCCATTATTCAGTATTAAACAATCTGGATTTCTTGCTGCTGTCTGCTGCAACAGCCTTAGTGATTTTGGAGTACATCGCCCATGATTTTTGATTTCTATTTGTTTTTCGTAAGAGTATCTATTAAATTTTTCTTTTGAAAGCTGGTCAACGAGATTTTCCATATTTGCTGCAAATTTTTAAACTACATATAAAATAAATAATCACACAATAGCTGCACTCTGCACCTGATCGCCGTTGACGGATGCAAGTAAAGTACAAACTGCAGAGGCTGTGCCTGTTCGGTGCTTATTGCGTTCTGAAATATCTCCTATTTTTTGCATCTGATCATTGCATTCTCTTTTATTTATGTACATGCAAATCGTATTAAGAATAATAAATTGGTTGATTGTGTCGTAGCTGAAATAAATTGGCCCGATAAGCTCGCGCCTTCGTGTATGCGAAACTGTGTTTAAAGGCAACGCTCTATTTATTTGCCGCCCAATTTTTAATGTTACGCGGTGGTGTTAAAAGGTGAACTGTATGTAAAAGTAACTTTTTTTTATTGAAACAGAGTTTTTTTTTGAAAAGTTATGAGTACCCTGCCTAATAGGACAGACCGCCACTGTGTGTGACGCCTCTAAAGTACTGGATCGATTTCGAATGAAATTTCAAATGAAGAGGTATATCGAAAAAGTAGTGTCTAGCCCCTTGGTCTTCCTGCCGAACCTGAATTGCGCAATATCATCTAATATTGGCTTGCATATGTGCGAGTGTGATATTTACATCGAGATTTGCATTGTTAAAGCCGATTTCTTCATTTCTAATAAATCGCATTCAATAGAAAACAACAAATCCTTTTTTTTTAAATCTATTGCCAGAGTTGGGTGTTAGTAGGTATGCCGTCAATCAGTGAGTAAATACAAATTTGTCTTTGTATTTTTTCTTAAAAAATATAACTGCTCTTAACAAATAACCTCGCGTTAACAGCAAAATGCAACAACAGCTAAAAAAAACTATAAAATAAAAAAAGAATTTTGGTTCCAACCGAGATTCGACCCCGCAACTACTTATACAGTAATAAAGGTGTGCACGACCGAACACACCCGCATATCCACACATACAGGCATTACATTAAATGTGGCGGATCTACCTGAGGCCCAAATTGTGGCGGATTCGAATTTTAAGCATCTATAAGCTTCCTTTCGTGGTGGTTAGGTGGCAGGACTGACCTGTTTTTTGATACACTCCGTAATAAGATCATGCACTCCAATTAAATGCATACGCCACAGTTAATGGACAGTATGGCGTGTGTTACGTATCCGACACTGTTAACGCACAACAAGCTGTGTGTCACAAATCCGACACGGTTAATGCACTACAAGCCGGGTGTTAGCTATCCGACACAGTTATTGCACAACAAGGCGCATGTTAAAGATCTGACACAGTTAATGCAAAATAAAGGGTGTGTTAGTATAGGTTTTAAAATGTAAGTGCTAGTACCTGGAAAAGCCAGAAACCATTGTGTTATTTTTAAGTTACTGACATTTACGTCACATTCCTTTAAAAGGGTAGCCAGGTAGTTTGAAATATGCTAAAACGGAGGAGTTGTTTACAAGCAGCAACCAGCTACGGTATTAATGCAAATACAACAAACCAAAAAATCGTGTAATCCGTATCACTTAAAAAAGGACTTGATCTTGTTTTGATTCAAGACAAGAATGTCCAACCAGATTTCAAGACAAGACAATGTTATCAAGAAACAAGTTTCTTGTCAAGAAATTTGGATTTATTAGCTTTTTATTTATTAGTACAGTGCTTACATACCTACACTTTTATATTCTTGCCCTTCTATAGATAAGTATTTTTTAAGTTGGGAGTAATGTAATAATCAATATAAAAAATTATTGCTTCTAAACTGGACATTGGAGAGCGTTAATATTTTAGGTGTGAATAAATTTCCCTAGAGAAGTTCTAAATATGCAGAAATATACAGGTCATTCCATTAAAAATAAATTTGTTTCGGCGTGCCACACGTTTTTGAAGTGAAGATTTGCAAATAATTTATAGAAATGCGCATTTACCCATAATATAAATCTGTACTCAAAAGATTTTTATTTCTGCTACGGTGTATGAGATATGGAAGACCGACGCACTGTTGCAGGACCCTGTAGTGTATACAGGGCGAGTTTTTTTGATGTTCACTACAGGGATATCGGAAACTACAGCAGATAGAAAGACGATTAAATGGGAAAAGTAGTGCAGATTTACAAGCCTTATTTAATGCTGTTTTTTTAATGCATGGCCTACTAATATTATTTTCAAAAATCTGAATTTACCATTTTATTTAAATTCTTCTAGTGTTCTTATTATTTGAGATAGAAAAAAATTGTTTAGATAAAAGTTTTAGATTATTAATTTTGCTTTTTGTTTTCGAGTTACATCATAAAGTTGTGTTTTTTTAAATGTAAATCATAGTTGCCTATGAAGCCATTAAAAAGATTATTTTCTTCTGATTTCAACGATATAACTTGTTACAATTAATTTTTAAAATAAAAAAATTATGAGCATTTTTCGGTTTTATCACATGATAAAACATAGTTATACATGAAAAACAATTGACCAATGAAAAACCATTGACAAATTAAAAGCAATGGAAAAATGAAATATTACGTCTAAACAAATTTTTAGCTCACTAACAAACAAGCACATCAAGCTTTCCAGGGTTAGCAAAGAACTCATCACAAAATTAAAACAAAAGACACACAGACTCAAAATAGTCACAAAGTAAACGTCAAAGTTATCCCATTTTTATTAATTTGCCATTTGCTCTTCATTTGTAATTGTTTTTCAATTGCATTTTTAAAGCATTTTTCAATTTTATCACGTAATAAAACATAAGCTAAAACTAAAAAACAGTTGCAAATAAAAAAATAAAACAAAACGCCAAAGACAAATCACAACTGCTGAGCTACAGCTGTAATCTGTTAAGCAACACTAAACGGTCGTGTCATCAGTTATTGTTTATTAGGCCGGGGAATCCCTAAGAATCAAGAAATTGCAAGATTCTTGATTCAAGACAAGAAATACACTATCAAGAAGTAAACAAGACAAGAAACAATAAAATTCTTGTCTTGATTATCAAGACAAGACAAGAAATAGCCATCAAGACAAGATTTCTTGTCTTGATGGAACACTAATTCACCATCAATATAATGATGTGCTTGTGCATATCTCTGAATGGTGTCAGGTTTGCGGTTTTTTCGGTTTTTTTCCGGTTTTTTTTCTGTTTTTTTTTTCGGGTTTTTTTCCCGGGGTTTTTCCGTTTTTTTTCCTGCAACGGTACGCATGCGCCGATTTAAGAATGTACTGTGTACACTAGTAGGTATTAAGCAGTACAGAAAGTTGTTCAGAGTTAGATTTCGTACGAAACGTGTTCAGCGAACTATATTATCTACATGGCTAATTAGAAAAACAAGTACTATTTATAACAACCCAACATTGAAATCTTTTTAAACGTGGTATATTATTATATAAATATAGACAAAAAACGGGGTAAAATTAAATTTCCCAAATGTTTTAACTTCGAAGTTTCGAACAGGGTTGCATAAAAATTCCTAACCCAAAAAGACCTAGCGATTAAAACTCATAAAAATCCACGATAACAGCTCGTCTTGTAAAATGTTGAGCAGCATGCTCCACAAATAACTACGCTAAGAAGACTATGGATGCAGCACTGCTGTACTATAAACATAATATAGCAATGAGGCGTACATAGCCTTTTTGACTTTGCTTTCTATTGATCGCGTGTTAGAATTTAAAAAAAATAAACTAAATCAAAAGTACAATTTTTTCATATACATATATTTTTATTTGGTTATAATAAATATATTATTACAATAAATCGGTTATTTATTTACTAGAGTCCCACATTCCAGGTAAAGCATTAACTAAAAAAAACAGTAAATACCTACTATCATTTTAAAGAGAACATTTCTATGGCTAATTTTTCTATTATTTCTGGGGACTAAAGGAAAGGCATCAATAATCTGAGAGGTATTTTACCTAAATTCTTTAAAATTGACGGAACTAAGAATATCGCAGTGGAATAATTCCTTACTTGGTTAAACATAGGAATTTTACATATTCCGATTTTTGTTTTAATTAACATATTTGTGGATGCTCTTATATAATATTTCCTTAGGGGATAAAATATATATATGGCATCGATCTTAATTCAAAGTTTGATTAGATTTTATGTTTGTTATAGTTATGACGATATCTGTAGATAATGCTTATTGTATAAAACTTATCTACTTTGCTTACTGTAAACTACGATTCATTTCTATGCATCGATAGCTGACAATAGCGCTGTTTTACTCCTGCATGGATATGTGTTAATTTTTTAAATGCTGGACTGTGTAACTGGGAATTTTCTTTCCGTGATAACCCAGTAAACGGGTTCTATGATGTCATGCTTTGAGCCGAACTAACAATACGAGAGTTCGCACTTTCCTGGGGTTGCTATGCAGTCCCTGCTTCTTAGCGTGCTATAGTTATAAAAACTTTTATTCTTAAATTTAAGAAGGATAATGTTGAGTAATGTTGGTTCGAACCGAAAGAAAATAATGAGTATTTCGAGGGCATGTCATTTATTTTGCACTGCGTAAATTATGTCAATTGTTTATATAATAACATACACAAAAAAACAAATTAAAAAATCCATGCTTACAGGCCAAAATTGACAAAAGAAACCTATGATACTTGGTTAACTATTTTGCACAAAAAATCAAGTATTTCAGACATTCTACAGAAAAATGTTTTGGTAAATATTACACGATAAATTTAGAAAAACAAATCATTTAAAATTATTCAGGAAATGTGGTGGTAAAAATTGCATCGTTTTTTTTTTTTAAATTTCTTTCTCATTGCATGCAAGCTGCAACCAGCTTTAAAACAATGGCAATTTATTGAACAACCCAATTTTCCTTTGCATGTACATGTTGATTTTGTATTTAATTTATTCTGAAATAAACATGGATTTTTTAAATTCTATTTTTGTAAATCAACATGGAGGAACCGAATCTAAAACAAAAAAAAATTAAAAAAAAAACATACCGAACAAAACCGATAAAAAAAGTCTCGGGAAAAGCCCCAGACGTTTTTTAAATAAATTTTCCAACTTATTTATAATTTTCCAAAATATATACAAAAAATAAATATACCATTTTTCATTCTAATTTTGGGATCTCGGCTATTAGATTTCCGGAAAAGCAATCCTGAAACAAGTACCGAAATATTCCCGAAAAGGGTTTCCTGAAAAAATCTCCCCGAAGATAAACGCGCCCGGAAAAAAATTTCCCAAAAAAATAACCCTGTAAAAATATCTTCCGGAAAGAACATGCCCCCAAAAAAATTCTCGAAAATAATTCCCTCGAAGGAACATCCCCTGAAAAAACATCCCCCGAAAAAATCACCTAAAAAAACGCCAAAGCATTACACAAAAAGAACACGCGTGGTTTTGCTGCTGGATCAATTTGTGATAGGTACAGAAAAAATATTTATTGCCATTAAAGTAAGATTTTGCAACTAATACTTTATATTAAAATACAATCACGTATTACATTTAAAGTAAATAGTTCAAAATTTTTTTGCTTTAATTTTACATGTCGCAATATTATTAATTACCCGTGCTCTAAAATTTAAAATCGCTAGACTTTATAATGTAATAATATATTAAATAATATTAGAACCAATTATCTGTTTTCTTATAAAGAGAGTTTATTGCACCTACCGTGCATATGGTTAACTACATCTGATCTTGACCAAATCAAATTTGTCTCTTACAGCGAAAAAATTGCCGATCAGTCCACCACGATAAAGCGGACCTTGTCAATATTCGTTTACGTTCGTAAGTCCAAACGCACAGCCACCTTCGACAAATTTTAAAATTTAAATTGTCTTTTCTTGGTGCTACGATAAATATAAAAATTTCGTCTTATTTTTAATGCAGCTGCTCGTGATATGGACGATATATTTTTTCTTGTAAAATATTAATGTTTTTTAAATGGTTCAACATAGAATTGGATTTTTGTAAAATTTTTGGACAGACAATGTCTACCTCGTCTACACGCACGCGAATCACTGATCCACAATAGAGTCGATTAGCTAATTAGCGATTATTTCCTATTCGTTTACTTGACAACTCATTACTTAACAATGCGCAATAATCGATTACTTTATGATTATTTGGTAATCGATTAACTAATAATCGATTACAGACTATTTGGTAATCGATTATTTGACAATCTATTGTTTAATAATCGATTAATTACATCCAATTACAAAAATCGATTAATAAAATAATCGATTAGTTGATTATTCCAAAACCTGATAATCGATTAGCAATATTTGATTATTATTCTATTATCAATCGATTAATCGATTATTGTTCCATCCCCATTTGCTACTGTAGATGGTTACATCGTAATCGAAATGTGCATATAGCATTAACTATATAATAAATTTATGAAGGAAGGCCTTTGATGTTTTATTTTATAATTTATAAATTCTTCATATAACTCACAACATTGGTTATTCCTAGTAATGCTTAATGACGTAACGACTTGAACCCCTTGTAATCCTTCTTTACAATTCTAGGTAGGTATGAATTTACGAAAGATGCAAATATTTAAATATTGAAGAATGGTAGCTTTTACAAGGTAATTTTAAAATACAAAACCAACCGCCACAGTTATTGCAACACCCGCTCAATATCACACCTGTAGAGGGCGCAAATTTACAACCCTCCACAAATGTAGTCAAACCGTTGAAATATACACACCTGACATCCTACTACTACTGTGGAGGATTTTCTTTTATTTTAATCGCTTAAAAACCAACCGCCACAGTTATTGCAATACCCGCTCAATATCACACCTGTAGAGGGCGCAAATATCAGTGAATTTACAACCCTCCACAAATGTAGTCAAACCGTTGAAATATACACACCTGACATCCTACTACTACTGTGGAGGATTTTTTTTTTTTTGCAATAAACTAATAAACAACCCGTCAGAATTCGGTTTCCGAAGAGAAAAAATTGTGGAGGACTGAAAAATCCGCCACTATTAGAGGATCCGCCACAGTCTGGTTGTATTCATGTAAAAATCGTCACAGTTAATGTAAAACCTACACATCTGTGCCACTACGGAGTTGTGGTTTACACACACATTTCAGCTGCATGCAGAGGTGCGCAAGTCATGTGAGATAGGATCGGCTGTACTCCCAAGGGACTAGACGCAAATTATCGAAAATTGTAGTTCTAGTAAGGTTTAACAAATGCGAAACCGGATGCGGAAGTTATTTTGGTAGCGTATTTGTCTAAATTAAATTTTGGAAATTTGAACACATGATCTGAGAGAAAAACGTAAGGAAAATCATAAACTCGGCAGCATCAAAATGGAAGTCACTACGATTTTTTGATAATCTCGAATTTAAAGGCCATTTGTTCAAAAAAAAGTGGTCTCATCGGTATCAATCGCAATTTGTTTAAGAGCCATTTGTGGCTAAAAACGCAAGTATTTTGAAAATATGAAAACAAACCCAATTCTTCACAATTTTGAAAATTTTCAGTAATAGTTATTTAAGTAACAAGGAATGTAAAGACGTAATAACATTCGAGGTAGGTAAATACGAGACGAGGCGAAGCCGAGGCTTGTGACCTGCCGAGAAGGTTAATAAAAAGTTCCGTAGTCAAGGGCAAAAAGTAAACGAATGTTATTGGCCATTTTCAACTTTTGTAGCTATGGACGTATCGCTTATTTACCTTGCCTGTAGCGTGAAAAATATTTTTTTTAAATTGCAAACATGAATTTTTTCAAATTTTTTAGGCTGCTAGAATCGAAGATTGACCACAATTTAATTTTTTGCTGAAAGCTATAATTTCACTGTGGCATTTTTTATGCATTTTTGAAAATCGAAAATTGGCACCCCTTTATGTATTAAGCGGGGTTTGATGAAAATATTTTTCTTAATCGAATAATACTTTTTAAATACTTTTATACTTAGTGGGGCTACTGTAGAAAATGTAAATTCCAAGTATTTGTAATTTTCAAAATAATGCTTCGTATTTTGTTGAACAGGGGCTATAATTTGTGGCACCTCCTATACATTTTCGAAAGTCTAAAATTAGTATTCCGTTATTTATTAAACGAAAAGCAATAAATAACGTCTGAACTTTTGAAATAACTGAAATATGAGACCATCTCGTATTTTGAAGAAATTCAATTTTGGCACATAACTTGAAAACAAAAGAAGATAGCTAATGTCAGTTTTCGTTATCGCCGTATACTCAAAAAATTGGCCCATAACGTGTCTATCAGTTTTTTTCTAACTGCAACAGCTTTAAAATGGAGCGTCACGATTTCTTAAAAATAGTTACTTTAACGCCTTATTACTCAAAAACGAGTTGGCAGATCGGGATCAAATTGGGCATTGTAGTAGCTCTGTGGAGACATAATACTACTTACTGCGTACGAGAATTTTTAAGCGCATGAAAACTGTGAAGTGAAAATTATTTTAAAATCTTGTAAATTTACAAAAAATATATTGATCAAAAACTGAAGACATTTTTTTTCAACTTTGTATGGTCATAAAGCTAGAGATGATGGGCTTCAATTTGGTGCGGATCCCAGCCCAATAATTGCGACCGACGCCTTCTATTAATTTTTGAAAAACGAAAATCTTCAGAGTGAATAAAACACAGTGTTTTATTCACTCTGAAGATGCAAGCTGCAATGTCTTGCGAAACGTTAGTTTGTATGGGTTCACAAACAGCTAACAGGCATAAGCCGATTAAGTACTCCTGTCCTGGCAAACAAAATACATTAAGATCGAATCCTTGTCCGCTTCAAGGTTTAAATAATCTAAGGACACGGCCCTGTTTAGGCAAGCAGGGCCTACGAACAAATATTGCTCAAACTTCTAGAGCAAATGCTTGTAAAGGCAGACAAGCTACAGGTCGCTCCTTACCTATTATGCTGGGTGTAGTTCCCGAATGACGACGCGGTCTAAGCCGAAAGTAAATTGTAATATTGACAATATTTAGAGGGGTTAATTTTACCCCTCTCATCCAATTTTTGGTTGATAAATTGTTGTTGGGTTGTTTCGGGTTTTCTTTAATATCAAGGAATTTGTTTGCAAAAATCTATAAATTTGATTTTTTTCTTATGCGTACTGCCACAGCATAATAGCTGATGAGTGGGAGTTTGTCGAAACTTACTGCTGTGTGATTCTACATTACTGTTTCATTAGTGGCAATTTATTGGCATTGAATTTGCTGCAACTAATATATGACATTATATTATTTTATTTCTTGTATTAACTTTTTGTTTACTGTAAAGCGTATTCAAAAAATTTTGCGCGACACTGCTGTTTGTACTACAACCTTATGCATTACAACTTTTGTAAATATAATACGTAAATGTTTTTAAAGTAAAGAAGGGTCCCGGCAAAGTGTTTTGATTGTTTTTTTTTGTTGACTCTAACGATGTATGATTAAACATTTTGAGGTATTGCAAAAAACACTATTATTTAACTTTTTGGAGCTCCTTAAAATTAGCGATCATTGATGCGCCATTGCTGTTAGAGCTAAAACGCTGTACAAAAATACTTGTAATAATACGAAAAGCCAAAATTTTCTAAAATAGGAAAAAGTCCAAGCTGAGTGCTTCGCTCATTCTTGTTTTATTTTGGACAGTTTGAAATGTTTATTAATATCTTAATGCTGTATTTACGAGGATCGTTCGAAATGTACGTGGGCTAACACAGAGATGGCGCTAATTCGGCGGAATTTGCATTACCATTTTACAGAACCTTCCTTTCTTAGGTTAAATATGATAGTATAGAGCGATCTGTCAATTAGTTTGTGTCTGACTGTGCGCCAAAGTGACCGTCTCGAGTGATTTTGTAAATAATGGAAAAAACTGAGTTGCGAGCAGTATTAAAGTACTTTTATTTGAAAGGCTTAACACCAACCAAAACCAAAGCAGAGTTGGATTTGACATTTTTGAAGGCTCGCTTCTTCGTTTTCAATGGTTCAAAATTGGGTTGCCGAGTTTAAGCGTGGTCGTGTGGGCACAAAGGATGAACCTCGTAGTAGACGCCTAAAAACGGCTACTACCCCGGATATGATTGAAAAAGTCCTTCGTATCGTATTGGATAACCGTCGAGTAAAAGAGCGCGAGATAGCAGTCATAGTGGGCATCTCAAATGACAGTGTGCACAGAATTTTAACTAAAGAATTGGAAATGAAAACATACACGCGCGTCGGGTGCCGCGTTTGCTCACACCGGAGCAAAAACTGAATTGTTTGATTGTTTCTTGCGACCTTTCGGCACGTATTCGCCGCAATCCGAAGGACTTTTTGTGCCGTTTCATAACCGTCGATGAAACCTGGGTCCCCCAGTACACTCACGAAACCAAGGAACAGTCCAAACAGTGGACACACGAAGGTTCTCCGCCACCGAAGAAGGCAAA
Source organism: Ctenicera cuprea (assembly GCA_958336395.1). Classification (NCBI taxonomy): domain Eukaryota; kingdom Metazoa; phylum Arthropoda; class Insecta; order Coleoptera; family Elateridae; genus Ctenicera; species Ctenicera cuprea. The sequence continues at coordinate 40,242,279 of OY284492.1, read as the reverse complement.
AACGGTTTTGTCAGCAGGAAAGGTTATAGCAACTGTATTTTGGGATTCTCATGGAATTATCTTCGTCGACTATCTGGAAAAGGGAGAAACAATAAATGGCGAGTATTATGCCAATTTGTTGCAGCAATTGAGCGACAAAATTAAACGGTCTCATTTGGCGAAAAAGAAGTGGTTTTCCATCAAGCTAACGCATCTGTACATACGTCTGCAATCGCCATGGCCAAAATTCATGAATTGGGATTCGAATTAGTGCCTCATTCGCCATATTCGCCAGAATTAGCTCCCAGAGATTTTTATCTATTTCCAAACCTGAAAAATGGCTCAGCGGTATAAGATTTACATCCAATTCCGAGGTAATCGCTGCTGTAAATAGCTATTTTGAGGACTTGGGTTCATCGACCTACAAAGACGGCATTGCTGCTTTGGATCATCGTTGGAATAAGTGCGTTGCGCAAGCAGGAGACTATATTGAAAATTAAAATATTTTCCCCAAAATACTTGCGTTTTCTTTGTTAGGCCACGTACATTTCGAACGATCCTCGTATGTTACAAAGTTAAAAATTACAAAATTACAGTTTAAAAGCTTTAGTATTAAAATACATCACAAATATCAAAAGCTCTGACTATATTGAATATTATGCTAATGTACTTTATTGTGTCTATTAATTGTTTCAAATTTCTCAATTGCGGCCCATATATCGGTTGCTAATATTTCAGGTTCTTCAAAGGCTGCAAAGTGACCTCCCACCGAAAAATCGTTGGATTGAACTAACTGCGTGTACTTTTCTTTCAGCCAGCTGTCAGGAAAGTAAACGATTTCATGCTTAAATTTTGCACAGGCACTTGGAACCTTTATGGGAATTCTAAATAAAAATTCAAGATATTACTAATAAGTAGAATAAATATAACCGCACCTACTTTTCTACACCCAAGCTTATGTGAGCAATATTAACAGTTTCGGCATATATTCTCATTGACGTAGTGATTGAATTTGTGACCCAGTAAATCATTATATTATCCAAAAGTTGGGTGTAGGAGTATTTTTCCATTAAGCCACCATCCATTCTATTTTTCCACTGTGGATTAGTCCATGTTGTAAATTTTTCTAGCATATAAGCTGCAAAGCCTACGGGTGAGTCCTGAAGTGCTACGCCTTAAATAAGAAGGTATAAAATAAGCTACAAAAATTCAATTTTTAAACGTTTGGAAAAAGTTCTTGCAGCATATTTTTGTTTTTTGGAAATACATACTGTTTGTTCAAAACTAACTGGAACATACCACGTTAACATGAGAAATGCCAAAATGCTTTGTATTATCTCCCTGGATAAATATGTCAATATTTATTATATGTTATAGATAGTGTCCAGATTTTTAGTCCAGTATTTAAAGCATGAGGCAATCAGTTAATAATAATTCTTGCCATAATTTCTTTAAATATATAGTTGACGCGTATATTAAATTTTAAACTAACTATCCACGAGCTTAGAATGGTAACACATTCATATGTTTGACCTTATGCTACATTGTATAGATAGTTATTATTTATTTGGTCAGCTGGAATTGATGCTTGTGTAATAACAATATAAAATAAAACAGCGTTCATAAACGTAGAATATAAATGGCCATCAGTTTTAAAAGTACTCTATGTTATGAAACTGTGAAAATATATTTTTTTTATTAAAATGTAAAATAGCAACTAGGAATTAATGAAAATAATACGTGTAAATTTATTAATACAACGAGAAAATACTAGGAAAAAAAATTTGACCATCAATATTCATAAGGGATGGATAACCACCGTTGAATACAAAACTTAAAAATACCAGTACACAACTACAACTTTCTCTAAATTCTCAGCCGAAAATTAGTTCTCTTGTCTTACAAAACACCTTTAAACTCTGGAAATGACCTTTCAATGTCGCAACTTGTTAATGGAGCAAAATTGTAAAAGTTAGCCGGTGAACAACTGACTGAATTATTTGTCTTCTTTAATATATTTGCAATTACTAATAATTGTTAGTAACCAGGATTGCAATGCAATAATTGTTCAATATATTGTGACAACCTGATACCAAATTCTCTGTCGAATGCCAAATTGTCAGTAATAAAATGAAAGTGGTCAACTGATTCTAATAGCGACAGATTTTGCTTTCCAATGATTTTATAACCTCAGCAATATTACCAGAACGATTTTTAATAAGTCCCATTTTCTATCATAACAAGCACATGAATGTTGAATTTTACAAAGCCCTGCTTATTCTTGCAAAATTGTGCAATGTGTTTTACGTATAACTCAATGGAAACAAGTACGCCCATGGTTATTACTTACTTATTGAATTTTAACGTAATTTTTTGCTATTCTGCGACTAAAAGTCCGGTCTTTGGTTATAGACAAAAAGATTCTGTGCTAGGTGGTAATACATTTAATTGTTTTTGGCGTTACTTGTAACTAAAAAAATATTTTGTCGGTTGCATGGCGAAGAACCGCTCGGATGTGTGACCAATATAGGGGTGTATCTGCAACTTACCGTGCTTCAGAGGGCACGTTAAGTCGTCGGTTTCGATTGTCATTCTAACATTTTTAGCAATCGTAAACCATTTAGTGGAACTTCTTTTTTCGACAAGTAAAGCCATCCTCTTGCCCGGCAACTAGATGTGCTTTTACTACTGAGTAAAACTTTTCCAATTACGAATAACCTCAAAAAATTAAAACTATTTTTAATTTATTCAAAAAAATGAGCTACTTTTGATTTTCATTGTAAAAATTAATATAATTTGTCCAGGGAGATAAGATAAAACATATTTGCATTTTTATTTAGGTTTATTTAAGATGGCTACAATTATATTGACATAATATATTATATTTAAATAAGTCATTTTGAGTTATTTGCTTTCCTTTATGGAAACATGCATTTTTACTATTCTGAATGTTCATAATATGTGTTTTCACGCTACCGGCAGTGTAGGTAGGCCTTACATCCATAGCTACAGGGATTGTAAATGGCTGATAACATTCGTCTACTAATTACCCTTGACGACGGAACTTAATAGTGTCACTTACATTCCTAGGAAAATAATGTTGATTTTAACTGTTCGTTGATATGGTAACAAGCACAGACAACTTAGAATAATGGGGCTTTTAAAAAATAATTCCAATGACAGCTGTCAAAACGAACTTTTAAAAATATGATTCAATTTCTACCTGTAGGCCTACTTACATTGCCGGTAGCGTGAAAAATTTAATAAGTAACACGGAATGTATCGACTATTAACATTCTCGGCAGGCCACAAGCCTCGGCTTCGCCTCGGCTCATATTTACCTACCTCGAATGTTATTACGTCTTTACATTCCTTGTTACTTAAATAACTATTGTGAAATATCGTATGTGTTTTTTTTCTTTAAAAATTGCTTTTATTTGTTTAACTGATTTTAAGACGCTTGATGTAGTGATTTGTTTTTGTTGATTAATTATTGTCCGAGTGGTCCAGTGGTAAGAGGATCAGGCTCACAATGCGTGAGTCCTCGATTCGAATCCCGGAAGAAGCAGAAAATTTTTCTGTAATTCTGTGGATCGGTATCGAGCTCGGCAACCATTCGACGATGGGTTACAATTAGCGGCGCTTGCCTTGATTACTGACCAGGACAAGCAACAAAGCCACACACAACCTTAACATACAAATAAAACACATGTACGTATGGCTTGAAGGAATGTGCATGAAGGATGGCATAAGCTTCAGGAGCGGTGGTGGTTTAAAGGCCAAAAGCCCCACTACCTCCTACTACACAAACGAAGAGCCTACCCGGAGTGAAAGACCTCGACACCTTCAGGTATATGAGGATAGATTATGATGATGATGATGATTAATTATACCTGAGTCGATTTCGGGTGTATTGTGTTTGGTCAAAAAATTTGGTATAGTAAATTATTGATTATACTTTCCTTGGAATTAGAGAATCTGACAGGTTTAACAATTTCTTTATGAGCCATGCTGGTTTTGTCGAGTGAAGTGGGTCTGTGTCTTTTATTTTTGTTAATATTTGTCTCAGAATTCAACATTGTAAGTGGAGAGCTTATATACTAGTATACAGGATGTATTAAATTGCGTGTTAACTATGTGTATCTTGCTTATTTGAAGAAATACGACGATGGTTAAGTTAGAGAAAAGTTGTGGAGTTTTATGACCATTAATAATTTAAAAAGATATTAACCCTATCTTGCTTTATATGAAATTTAGATGAAATTAATTATAATAGAGAAATTTCAATTATTAGCCAAATTGCATTTAGTAATGGATATAAATAGTAAGTTTTAAAACTATAAAATAAAACTTTAAGCCTTTCTTCATAAATTTATTATATAGATAATGCTATATGTACATTTCGATTACGATGTAATCATCTACAGTAGCAGATGCTAACTAACTCTAAAATCTAAGACTGAAACAAACATAACGGAAATTTTATGAAACATTTACGGACTAGCGTGATTTATGAGACAACGGTATTAAATTACACTTCTAAAGGCAGATAAAGGACAAGTGGTGAAAGTTGCAGGTCAGTTTTCTGAAGTTTGAATTAAATCAAGTAAACGGTTGTTTAAGGGTGACAAATCAAAATTTAAAAGGTCGTTTTCGAGTTTTTTCATTTCAATTGCTTCTAACATATTTAAATTATATCCGTTACTTGCCTTTAGAAGTGAAAGGTTATGGGTATTGAATTTACGAGCTGTATCTGCAAAATGGGCAGCCAAAGCGGATTTGTCAATATTAATATTTTTGATATGACAGGTGTGCTCTTTGAATCGCGTAATTATTTTTCTCTTAGTTTGGCCAATATATTGTTTGGAGCAATTATTACATTTAATCTGGTAAATGCCTGATTTGTCATTATCATTTTCTTTATCCAAGGTGTTGCCGAGTAAAGTTTTCAAATTGTTTTTATTATTTGAAAAAGCTAAGTCAATATTAAATTTTTTAAATAAATTTTTGAATTATCTTTCAATTTTTGGGTGGTAAGTGAATTTGTGTTTTTTGAACGCCTTTTTTGGTTCAGGTGAAAATGTAATAGAATTTTGCCGAAACAGTTTTCTTTTGTGTTTTTTTTTAAATTTTTTTAATGATATTATTGTTGTATCCATTTGATTCAGCAATTTCCTGTATGTGCTGTAATTCTTTATTGAACCTGATTTCTGAAAGTGGTACTGTCAATAATCTGTGGACTAAACTATGGAATACCGCGATTTTGTGCTGGAAGGGGGTGTTTGAATTTTGTTGTATGTAATTATAAGTGTGCGTGGGCTTTCTGTGAATGTCAAAAGCTAATGTATTATTTTCTTTAATGATGAGAGTATTGAGAATTTATATGCAATAAGAAATTATCTAAATTAAAATTATTGTCAATTATAGCAAAAATGTCATCTACGTACCTAAACCAAAATTTAGGAAATTGGGGGGCCGATTTCTGTATACTATTCTCGAAAAAATTCATAAATAAATTTGCTATAAATGGTGAAAGGGGGTTTTCCATGGCTGTACCTTGTATTTGTTTGTAAAACTTTTTATTGAAGTTAAAAACATTTTGATCCATGCACAATTTGGTCAATGTTAAGTAATCGTTAATTTTGTCATTTTCTATTTCGTTATGTTCTAATAAATTTTTGAGCATTAGTGAAGTTTCTGATATTGGCACACTTGGAAAAAGTGAAACGATATCAAACGATATTAAAATATCAGTAGTATGAATTTGAATGTTTTTATTTTTTTCTATTAAATTTAGTGAATTTTTACTGTCAGATCATTCTCAAACTTGAGGTTGTTGAATTCTTTCACTAACCATTTTGCTAATTTGTAAGTTAGGGAGTTAATGTTAGAAACAATGAGTCTAAAACTATTGGCAGGTTTGTGTATCTTAGGTAAACAATACATTTTTGGAATGACAGGATTACTTATCCTAAGTTTAAAAATAAGATCGTCAAGATTAAATTATTACAACTTTTAACAGTATCTAAAAATGTTTTAGAGTAAGTATTAATGGGATTTTTTGCTAGTTTAACATATGGACCATTATCTAGCATATAACAAACGTTATTAAAATAATCCTCTTTATTTACTATAACTATAGAATTACCTTTATCTGTTTTAAATAAAAACAATTTCTATTTTTTAAATCGATTATAATATTGAATTCTTGGTAAGCTGCATGTTTCTTGTTGGATGAGGTCGATTTTTCTAAGATGGTAATACATTCTTTCCTGATAATTTCGGCATCACCTTCTGATAATTTATTTATGAAACATTCAGTATCATTAAAACAACTAGAAACATCTTAACCACTTTGTTTAATGCAAAATCAAAAACAGACGATTTGATAAAATCAAGCATTTACAAATTAAATTGTTCGCATTGTAATTCAGTTTATATAGGCCAGACAATTAGAAATTTTGATATAGAACATTAAAAACCCGTACGTTGTTACAAATACAAACACCCACATAAATCCAATTACGCTAAACACTTACTAGTACGCAATCATTCAATGACATCTAATAACAGCATAAAATGTTTACATGTTTGTGGTGATAAACGTAAATTAGACATACTAGAAGCTTTTGAAATTCACAAACATTTAAAAACTGTACCGTTAATGAATGAGCAAATTGATCTCTTAAAATCTCCTCTATTGGACATTTTGGAATAAGAAATCAAGTCATCTGCAGACGATTACCGAGATCAAGTCACCAAGTTCTATTGTTGCTATAACAACACTAACTGTTTACTTTCTAATATAACCTCTGACAAAAGCATGTACAGCAAGTGCCACCTAACCTTGCAAATTTTAGTAGGCTTTGATTCGGCTACTTACGCTTTGTTTCGTCGGTAGTCGTAACTTAAACTAGCTCTAATTGGCTGTTGGACAGTGTGGTACACTCTACTAAAAAGTGAAAGTCAATTTATTTATGGTTTACGAAAAATTGTGGATTTTTTGACAAATTAAAAGGCCGTGTAAGTAAAATCAAGAAGAATTTTGCTTTCCTATTTTGGCGTATGACAAAATAATAATGACATAAATAATTAACAGCAACTAGATATTATACTAGCTTTCAAACGACATGATTGCTTTTGCTTGAGAATGTAACGGCTTCTCGCCTTTTAAACTTATCGTCATTTTTTTTGCAAGGTTAAATGGCACTTGCTGTAAACATGCCGAAATACGTATAAAGTTAAAATAAATAAATATTGTTAAAGCAATTAAGTATTTTATATACAAATAATCATTAAATATGGACTTTAACGAAGTAAAGCTGGAATTTATAAATAAAATATTAATTATTGTTTAAGACATTTAGTGTTTCCAAATTGCTGTAAGCGTACTTTAGTACTCTCCTTTCCAAAATTTTCCTCTCAACGAATTTAAAGACCTGAGATCTGTAAGTATCTTACCGACCCTTTCTAAAGTAGTTAAAAGAGTTATGGAACAACTTCGGGAACATGTTACCTTAAACAATATTACACCTATTACACAATGAGGTTTAAGAAAAGGCAAAGTTGTACAACTGCTCTCTTACATATTACTGACGATTCACAGATTGTGGCCAAGTAACTGCTCTTATAACTTTAGACTACTCTAAAACGTTTGATATCATAGACCATAGGGTGATGTTGTCAGTTTGTAATAAGCAAGGTTTTATAAATTTCAACATGAATGTACTTGTTATAATAGAAAATGAGACTTATTAAAAATCGTTTTGGTAATATTCCTAAAGTTATAAAATTATTCTAAGCCAAACATTTGTCGCTATTAGAATCATTTCAACACTTTCATTCTCATAATGGCAATTTGGCATTCGGTTAAGAATTTGGCATCAGGTTGTCGCAATGTGTTAAAGAAGTATTGCATCGCAATTCTGGTTCTTCACAATTATTAGTCGACAAATAATCCAGTCAGTTGTTCACCGGCCAACTTCTACAGTTTTACTTTATTAACGAGTTGTGAAGTTGAAACGTCATTTTCACTGTTTAAAGATATTTTGACGGACATTAGAACTAATTTTTCTGCTGAGAATTTAGAAAAAGTTGTTGTGTATACTGCAATTCTTAAGTTTTTTATTCAACGCTAATTTTTCGTCCCTTATGAATGTTGATGATCCAATTTTTTCCTTCACGTTGTATTAATAAATTTATACGTTGTATTTTCATTAACTTCATGGTTGGTATTTTACATTTCAGTAAAAAAAATATTTTTGCAGTTTCATAAAATTGTTTCGTAAAGTACTTTTAAAACTCATATTCTATGCTTATGAACCTCGTTTTATTTTATTTTACTATTACACAAGCATCAATTCCAGTTGATCAAATAAATAATAACCATCTAAACAAGCTAGCATAAGGTTAAACATATGGATGTGTTACCATTCTAAGCTTGTATATTTGTTTTTTAGTTTACAATTTTATATATGCGCCAACTATATATTTAAAAGAATTATGCTAGGAATTACTATTAGTTTATTGCCCCTTAATTTAATACTGACTAAATACTAGACTGGAAATCCGGACACTGCTAATTTACAATTAAAATGAATTTTAATAACAATCCATGGCTTGCAAACCGACCGAAAATGAAATGTGAATAACTCAAAAATGGTTTGGTTTTTCGCTATATTGCGTTGATAGTTTTATATTTAGAATAACAAGAGCTATCTCATTCTGTAAAAAATAACATATAACTAATTTAAAAAAATACTGTTTCCTTAGCTGGCAGCTATTATGAAAATCAAAATTCGAATTTGTTTCATTGTTTTTCTTAGTTCGAAGGTGCTCTTTAAATATATTTTAAAAACTATATGTTTATCTGCTCAAATAAAGAAGTTGGCATATGGCCACATTTAAATGAATGACCCTGTATATAGAGCGCCCGTATTCCGATGCACACCATTGGGATCTCGCTTAGTTGAAGAGATATGAGGACGGTTACATTGTGACAAAGTTGCTAAATTTTTTTCTAATTAATAATCTGAAAAAAATTTAGGTTATCTTATCTAGTTTCTGAGTAAACTGCGAAAACTGTAATTTTGAATTTTTGTTTTTGTACATAACACATTTGTGGTTTATTTTACATGTTCGCCATTAAGGCATTATTATAGCACTTTTTATTGTGGATCTAAGTTTTTACCATTGTTTATTTTCGACTGTCAACTAGTTTGTAACAGGCGGAATTTTCACTTCTTTCATATTTAAATATAATGTTTCATTCTGACTTCAACGATATATCAGACGTTAAAAAAAAATACGCAAAAGCCCCATAGAACGACCACGGCATTTATTTTATACTAAGAACTTTAGTAGTAGGCCGTGAACAAAACGTTACTATGGAAGTAAAACAAAAGTTCTAGCCAATAACAAAAAATCCAAAATTTATTTTTTCTTTGTTTTTCAGGAAACTCTTTCAGTTCAGATTATTAATGAGCATAGCATTGCGCATCTTTGAGCAAACTTAACCGCTCTCGTATTTTTTCAAATAAGTGTTTCGTAGAATTTTTTAATGTTAGTATTTCTGTTTGTGGTATAGTGTGAGCCATTTAAATATAGTCTTTTGTTTTGACTGCCTACTAATCCGGCTCCTTAATGCAATATTCCTGATGAAGTATGTAGTTCGTGTAAAAAGTGGGGTTAAGATTTTTTTGTGGTCTATGGTCTTTAAAAAAATGTTCGAAGGGTGGAGGCACTTCCCATCTCTGCCTATTGCACCATGGGCGCTATTTTTAATAACGGCTAAAAAATATGCTATATAACTTTACGAAAATCGTACAGATAGTTACCCTGCATCACCTCAGTTGGAGATGGTGGTGAATGAAGGAGCCGCTGCAGCTGCAGTGAATTTTGTTCGGCCTAACCCAACAGATACTTTAAGTATGGTCAAAGAACGGTGACATACATTAAAAGTCATTTTCGGAATGATACAGTGCAAGTTTTCGACGTGTACAAAGTGCCTGACGGCGATGCTGCAGGAGAAAAAGTGTACGACGAAGAATAGAGGTTAGCAAACTAGTTCCTAGTAACTGGGCTGAATTCTTAAGAGGCAAATAAGCAGAAACTTTTCGAGTTTCTTAGCTCTGTTGTAACATCAAACACCGGGTACTCCAGAAGGGTTTTGGCCACGCATCATGAAGAAGTTTTCTGCACAGAAGCAATTTTACTGGACACATTAACATCTTTCACACACGAAGAAGCTAACAGAAAATCGCTACTTCACGCAGCACACGGTGTCAATAAATGTTTGAAGTGCATATTGGTCTGCACAGTGGACATCAATTTTGTTGACCTCGCAACAGCATTGCTGTCACTTAAACTGTGACGCGCTAAGGGTTGCCTTAGGCACAGTAAATAACTACAAATATATTGACATCCAGACTGTAGCCCACAGTACTGTTTGGAACCAGAGAAGTGTAGAGGATAACTTGCCTTCCATGCTCTCACAGGTTGCGACAGCACCAAGTGTTTAAAGAAAAAAAAAACAGGGAGCATGGGCTGCTTGAAAGGCCTGTTTATCGGTAACGCAGGCTCTGTACCAGCTATCAAAAACTTCATCCATCCAGCAGGTCGCTGTCCTACTGCTTCATATCATATATGACAGATGTTGTGAAGCGCAACTAAATGCAGCAAGACAGGACCTCTTCACAAGGAAAGGAAGGGAGATAGAAAACATTTCTCTAACAAAAACTGTGCTGCAGCTGCATGTCCTGCGGTCAACTCTCCAGACAGGCTACGTCTTTCCGATCCCTCGTTCTTTGGGTGGTTAAAGTGCCCGATAGAATCCGGTCTTCTTTCGCAGGTGTGGTACAGTTCACTGAATGCAAATAACCCCAACCTTACGATCTGTTTCTTAATAACAAATATTTTTCTGCGGTCAGCTCTCCAGACAGGCTACGTATGGAGCCAGAACTTGGAGAAGGCACCAACTCTTCCCGATCTCTCGCTCTTTGGGTGGTTAAAGTCCCCGATAACATCCAATCTTTTTTGGCAGGTGTGGTACAGTTCACTGAATGCAAATAATCTTAAGATCTGTTTCTTGCCAAATCTTTTTCTATAGATGAAATGAATCACATTGCTTGCCGCTGCAAAAAGTGTTCAGGGAAATTATTAAATGTGGTTACCAAGGAACTTGCGCCGGTAGATGCAATTGCCCGAAAAGCAGGTTCTATGCACTGAAGGATGTTTTTGTGACGACTAAAGGTTCTTTTGTTTGCGATTTTTTTCCGAATATCAGTAACACCGGGAAGAAATTAAATATTGCGCATTTTTTTCAGTTCCATCAACACCTGCGTAGGCCTGACTGCATGGCCTGTTCTTTGCACTTCTAAAAGCACCATGTTGAAGATGATGCGAGTACACGGTGACAAAGTGGGAAATTTGCTTCTAAATTCATAAAAATTACCATTTACTATAAGATTTTGCTAATTTTAGAAATACATGTGGTTTATGTCTAAACGAAGTAATTATTTAATATTTTTTTATCTGCCCCTGTGTGTGAATTACGTGAAACTACGCAATTCTCGGCTACGCAGTGCGGATATGTGAATTCTGTTAGATTTGAATTCCTCGGGGCCGATGTCAAAGAATATTTTATAGAATAGCGACTTTTGTGAAGTTATAATATATTTTTTGAGCCATTTTTAAAAATTGGTTCAATAGTGCTATGAGCGAAGGTAGAAAGTGCTTCTGCTCCTCAAAAATTTCCTCAAGAACTATAGACCACAAACATATCTTGGCCCCGTTTTTTATACGAAGTGCATAATTCATCAGCCAATCCGCCGGACTATACGTTATAATCTACGTTAATATTTACAAAATTGCATTTAAAAAACAATATTGTACTAAATATGACAATTACTTTAGTTAATACCATTTTTAATAAATAATAATAATATTTTATTATTGTCAAAACGTACCCAAAGTATCAGGTTTGGTTGAATGCATATGGAAGTAACCAAGCTCCAAAATAAGATTAGAATAAAACTTAGTAAGAGGATAAAGTCTATCCTCATATTCCTTTTCAATAACTAAAGGCGGGTAGAAACTGCCAAGAATCATTTTGATATTAGAAAGCGGAGTATTCACAACACACATGTTCGAATGAACTCCCAAGACGTGTTGAGGATACATTGCTGCCATCATTGAAACAATAGCACCACCCCAATCACCACCCTGAACGTAATACTTCTTAAATCCCAATCGTTTCATCAAGTTCTTGAAAACCACAGCCATTTGTGCTCCACCAAGTCCTGGTTTGGTTGCAGCTTGAGAAAATCCAAATCCTGGCAAAGAGGGCGCTATAACTTCAAAGACGAAATCTCGGTCCTTGTGTGGAGAAGTTAGAAGCGGGATGATGTCGTAGAATTCACGAATGGATCCACCCCATCCATGTAAAATTAAGAGAGGAAGCACACGTGAGTTTGATGTGGGAGGTGGCTTAGCGTGAATAAAATGGATTTCTAATCCTTGAATGCTAGTTGTAAATTGTGGAAATTTGTTTAGGTATCGTTCTCTTTCTCGCCAATTGTATTCGGTTTTCCAGAATTCGATAACTTCCTTCAACAGCATTGTGTTCATGCCATATTGATGCTGAATACCTTCTAATGGTGGCGTAAATGGACGGCTTTGTTCTAAACGTTGTTTAAGATCTAATATAATCTGAAAATTTTATTACATAGATAATAAGGAACATTTTAGGTAAGGCAAGAGATTGTTGTTCCAAAAGTGTTCCATCTAAAATATGGTTATGTGCGGCTTGGTTAAGCTCTCGCCAAGTTTGATATATTTCGGGGTGCAAGAGTGATTTGAAAATGAAAGTGCTACCGGCAATACGAGCAGTAAGGTTTCCTGCGATTCGGTATGCACCTAAAGCTGTAGGTCCCCTCTACCAAGTGACTGGTATTAGTTTTATATTCTTTGAAACTTTCACGGTTTCTCGAACTGTCAATATTACAATTTACTTTCGGCTGCTTGTAAAGGCAGACAAGCTACAGGTCGGTCCTTACCTGATTATGCTGGGTGTAGTTCCCAAATGACGACGCGGTCTAAGCCGAAAGTAAATTGTAATATTGGTATTAGTTTATTACGCATAAAATAAACACAGGGTAGAAAAGTCCTAAGGCGTAGAAAAAGGTAACATACGTACTTTTCATACATACTAAAGTATACAGGGTGTAAACTTTAATTCTGCTCACCATTGATATTACAAAAACGTATTATATTACGTAATAAATAGATGGTCTGTTAAATGAGAAAAAAATTGCCTACTTAAGAGAACAGTCTATTTGCATTTTAAAAAACTTTAACAAATTTATGGCTTACTAGATACACAAAAAATTAAAATGCGACAATTTCTTTTTTGCTCGTAGCTACTTTATTTATACACTTTAACAGTTCATGTTTGTAGTGATGGTGTATCAAATAAGAAGAAATTTTTTGGTTTAACAAGAATTTTTTTGTAACCCATAATTTTCGCAACCATATTAAATTTATACGTTTTTAGAAAGAATTTTTATTCTCCTTTCCACGATGTATGACAATCGCAAAAATAGGCGAAACACGTAGCTGCTACGTTCTCATACTTTCTACGTTTTATATCTTCCCCCGACAATAAATAATTAAATAACATTGATTCTAACAAATATTACAGTAAGATAAAAAATGTTAAAAAAGGTAACACCCCAGCGGGAATTTGAAATTGCGATAAAGGAAGATTTTTAAGAAATTCCGCCTAACAAGTTAGCAGGAAATGCAGACTTGGCACAGTTGTTAATTGAGTCCTGCTGTTATTAAAGTTATTAAAAGTCTCTAATAATCCGAGCTGTGCTTCAGCCGCTATCTTAAAACTGGCGACCAATTTTCAGTTTTTTGGCAATAACTTCAAAACCGTCTCAGTTATCAGAAAACACTAAAAGACAAAAAGTATGCTTACTGAAAAAACACATTTTTTGTGCGAGTTACACAATATTACAGAATGGCAGGTCTGTGTTTTAATGGCGGGGTAAAATTCAAACTGGTTGTATGGATAAAAAACCAAATACTGTGCTGTGAATGATGATTTTAAGATCTCATGAATATTAATTTTCATGCCAGACTATACATTCTCTGGTCTTATATTGATTCTTCTATTGTTTAGTAATATTTCGAGCGGTGAGTTCTCGCGGGTAGTTTCTTGGCACCAATCGAACATTGCTGAGTACAGCTTACTAGACTGTACACACTTGCATTTCTTGGTGCATCCTAGCTTGTAGTTACACGAAATGTGGTTGTGAAGTTTTGATGGAGCTGCTTCTTTGGTACTCGGGACAGGTCTCAGCGATCCCCTTGTCATAGACAAACTCCACTCTGTCGGATCCAAGAAATTTCCCAACCCTTCCTGAGCCTGCAAGTACACTCCGTTTGAGTGTTGCTCCGCAGCTGCATAGGTTGGTGGTAGGGATGCCAGTTGAAAAGATATACCGGGTGCGTGGGAGTTCGATACCTCGTACACCGTAACAGAACAAAATCTTTCTAATGCAGATGTAAACTGTGGGTAAATGCGCATACATAGAAATTATTTTCGAATATACAAGGTGTTACAAAAAAGTGTGGAATGCTTAAAGTATTTTTTTTAAATAGATGCTTAAAATGTTTTTGTATTTAACACTCCTCTTGGGATGTTTATTTATATCTAAAATATGAGCGCCATCTAATGTCCGGTTTAGAAGTAATAATATTTTTTCCAAAAGAATTGATTTTTACATTACTCCACTTAACAATTTACCACTTCCGCGGCCGCAGCTTTGAAAACGAAATTAAGTAAGGACCTTAGTGTAGGAGGTTGTAGGATGCTCTTGATTAAATATCGTAGAGCCACCATGTACAGGGTGTTCAAAATTAGATTTCAAATTTTGAGAACTTCAAAGTTATTCTTCTCAACTTTTTCAAATGGAACACCCTGTATATTTTTAACAATGTTATGTAGAATTAAATTTTTGTATGTACATCATTATGGCTATTTGTAAGCACTTTTGATTTATTGAGCAAAAAGTACAAAATTCAACAATATTTATTAAAAAAAATAAAACAAATGAAAAAAATTATATTAAGTGTTCTACATGTTGCCCATTTTGATTGACATACATTTCTATGCGGCTTTGAAATGAGGTTTCTACTTTTCTTAAAATTGCCGGTGGATACTTCTAAAAGCATGTATTATCCTATCTTTTATATTTTGGATTGTTGTTGGTGTATCTGTATAAACAATTTCTTTCACGTATCTCCATAAAAAGAAATCCATTTTTCTAAGGTCAGGAGATCTAGCAGGCTATTTAGTGGGTCCATGCCTTCCAATCCATTGATGTGGGTAGATATTATTTAGGTGGTCTCTTACTGCATTTAAATGATGTGGTGGAGCACCATCTTGCTGAAGCCCCATCCTATTTCGGATCCTTTGAGAAAGATTCACCAATAATTGTAGCAGATAATTCTCCAAAAAATTAAGATAAATAGCTTCAGTTAATATACCATCTCAAAAATGTGGCCCTATTACATGTTCTCAAATAATTCTCCCTCAAACGTTTATGGACCATCTGTGCTGGTTATCAAGTTGCCTGAAAATGTGAGAATTTTCCGTAGCATAAAATGGAAATTGTGCCTGTTAACAAATCCATTTTTATAAAAAGTTGCCTCATCAGTGAACAAACCATTGTTGAAGAAAGTAGCATCTTCTTGCCTTTTACCTCTGGCCCAATTACAAAACTGTAAACGCTTTAGAAAATCGTCATCACTTAATTCCTGGTTCATTTCAATGTGATATGCATGAAACTTATTTTTTTTTAAGTTTTGACCAACAGAACGTCTACATATTCCTACTAATGAGCTCACTTCTCTCTGACTAATATGGGGATCCTCAATCGTTACCAGCACAACAGAGAACTCATTTTCCTCGTTCACAACATTTTTAATTCGTTCACGTTTTTCATATTGTACATTGCCGGTTTCCACAAATCTATCAAGCAGGTTTTGGAAGCTATTAACTGTAGAGAGCCTTCGTTCAGGATACCGTTGGTGGTAAATTCTATTGGCAAGCAAACAATTTCTTTCCGACTCGCCCAAAACAAAAATCATGTCTACAAGTTCTTCTTTATTACAATTCATTTTGGAAAACACAAATACTACAAATAAAAACTGATGGTCGATAACTGCGAGAAATGTGCGTTTGACGTTTGTGCAAAACAATTGTTAGCGAACAGATGCTTTATTGTTTTGTCGAACACAAATTTTTATCTTTTGTTTTATTTGAAAAAACCTTAATTTTTTTTAATAAATATTGTTGAGTTTTGTACTAATTGCTCAATAAATCGAAAGTGGTTACAAATAGCCATAAGAATGTACATACAAAAAATGTTCGCTATTTAATTCTACATAACATCGTTAAAAAATATACAGGGTGTTCCATTTGAAAAAGTTGAGAAGAATAACTTTGAAATTCTCAAAATTTGAAAATTAATTTTGAACACCCTGTACATGGTGACTCTACGATATTTAAACAAGAGCACCCTACAACCTCCTACAATAAGGTCCTTACTTAATTTCCTCTTCAAAGCTGCGGCCGCGGAAGTGGTGAATTGTTAAGTGGAGTAATGTAAAAATCAATTTTTTTGAAAAAAATATTATTACTTCTAAACCGGACATTAGATGGGGCTAATATTTTAGATATGAATAAACATCCCAAGAGAAGTGTTAAATATGCAAAAATATTCAGGGCATTCCATTTAAAAAAAAATTACCTTAAGCGTGCCACACTTTTTTGTAACACCCTGTATATTTGAAAATAATTTCTATGTATTTACCCACAGTTTACATCTGCATTAGAAAGATTTTTTACCTATTACGGTGTACGAGCTATCGAACTCCACGCACTATTGCCCCACCGGGTACCTATATGCAACTTCTTTTTCAACACTATACGGTTGTACATGAAGTATTTTAGCTCATCCAAAGACTTTGATTTAGATTCGTACAATTTTAAGATAAACTTTTCCTCGGCAGCTTTGATAGCTCCTTTACTGGCATCCTTTTGGTTAAATATTTTTATTTCGTTTCTCAATTCTACTGGGTTTTGAAGAAGTTGGAGCCCTCTAAGTTTGCCTTTTTTGTACAATGCATGTATCGCATCCAGTCGTGCGTAAGTAAACAGTAAAACTTTAGAAGCCTTCCCGATATTCTCTATCTCCATTTGAATGTTTAAAATACTGGGTACCTAAGCTATTTGATTTTGCTGGTTTAAGAAACCAAGTGTTTTAAAATTTTTATGGGCAATAGCAGTTAGAAGCACATGTATATCCGTAGCTTGCCCAACAATACTGTTAGATTTTTAAGTTTGATTTGATCTGGCAATAATAGTATCTGCATCACTCTCAGTCTCAAGAATAGAATAACCTTTGGTTTCTATGCTTGGTAAAAAAGAGTCAATAGTTCTGGTTGTAAGGTATGTAGTAGGTGTATTTCCATAAAAATATAATGTCTCTAGAAGTTCTTTTTTCTCCTCGTCGTTCTTGTGCTGATATTTTAGTGGTTCCTCTTTCTAAATAACCACCAAACACCACTGTACAGTTATCATACTGGTTCTCAACATATGTTGTATACAAGTCTAACATTTGATCAAACGTTTTGGCCAAACAACGCAATGAAGAAGGTTTCCTCCATCTAAAACGTAGTGACCATTGGCTGGTAAATCTAAATTTTTTGCTTTGTGATTGAAAAGCATTTACCTTAAAAGACTTGCTTTATTTTCTTAACAATCTAGAATCAGATAATGATGATATATAGTTATACTTGCCAGCTCATACCCAAACTAGCTTTTCACTTCTGTTTTGGTTTTGTCCATACATTTCATTCTGTGGAAGAGTTCTTGTTATGAATGCACTTCTTTGTCTTTCATTTTTATTGTGCTTGGTGTCGATTTAGACAAAGGAAATACTTTCTTCTTCCGCTATATTCGAACTTCAGATAAGTTACTTCGTGAAAGTGACGTCATTGTAGCTGTACCAATTTGTAGTGTCTTACCGCACGTTATTGATGAGTCTTCTACCGGCCCATTTGAGATGTTTACCAACTGAATCTACTGCCGTATTTTTCTGTGCAACGCTCTTAAATGTGGTGTTGCAGTCAAAGTGACTTTCTTCTGCTATTAGATCAATGGTACTTGCAACACGTGAGAAATCTTTCTGTCCCCAGTAAGTAACTTGACCACTGTAGCACAAACGGTACTACTCACAATTCTGATAAAATTTACACAGTGTGGCCAACATGACCACCTTAAATTTCACTAATAACTTTATTCAGCAGACTTGAAATTGTCAAATACATCTGAAACTATCTAACATTAGCTTATTAAGCATTTAAAAGAAAGGGATGAAACAATACATTAAAAAAAATTAAAACGAACTGCGTGGAGGGACAAAATTGAAAATGTTTTAAGTATATTATTAATTTGTTTGCTTTTGTGACCTTATAAAACAACACTGTTTACAACATTTAAACCGTTTTTATTTAATCAAACAGACCCAATCTCTCACGAAAACCATGATATATTATCAATAACTTTTTTTTCATGCTACAAAAACATGTTGTATACAAAAATGTTTCTTTTTCAAGGAGAATATTTTTTGTCTCTTGGTATTTTCTACTAACTGTTACGGTTCTGAAGCTATGGCGAAAAAACAAATTTGGTTGTCATTTTTCAAGATGGAGACTGAAGCACAGCCTGCATTTATGGGAACTTTAAACATTTTATCAGCAGGGCTTACTTAACAACTGTGCCAAGTTTCCACTTTTTGCTAATTTGTTAGACCGATTTAAATTATTTGACCTAAAATTCTTCCTCTAATAGCGTGTGCGATAGGATGTCAAACCGTAGCTGTAAGCATAGTAGCAGCGATTAAACAGCGCGCAAGCAAGGTAAACCGCACTACAAATATTGCGCTTTGGATATCGAAGCAAAAATAGGTTATTTGAAAGTTATCAAAAATATGCAAACAATAAAAAATATATTTTTTAACTACAGCAAATTGATAGGCGTAGTTAAAATCTCGTGACTTCCGGGAAACGCGTTTTTGATGTAAAAGATGATTTATTACCTTAATAAACTACTTCAAAAACTCTATTGGAATGTTTAAAGTTTATAACGATTGGCGTTTGCTTTTGGAATAAATCATTAATGACATTTAAATTTTTCAAAAATTTCTAGAGGGCGTCAGAGTAAAATTTGGGGATTAAAAAAATAAACTTGTAATTTACTACAACCTCTATTGACTTACAAAGTTTAAATAAAAATGGTGTGGAATTTCTAAGATTTAAAAAAGCTACCATTTTTACAATTTTCATACATCCAAAAGTTTTTTGCGTCACATGATTACGCTTATTAAGAGCTATTAAATATTAAAAAATGAGACAAACGCCAAACCGTTTCCGGTTCCGGTTAAAAGCCTTACAAAGAACTACCTACTACTAAAACACTTTCACACACCAAATTTGATAAAAATCAGTAAAGGGGCTCCGGAGATATAAGCGAACGAACGCACCCACGAATACTCCCACCCACCCACTCACCCACAGACAGACATTTTAAAGCCCATTTTTTGGATTGCGTGGACCCCATAACATGTATTTTCGTTAAAATTCGGAACATTGCATGAAATCATAATTTTTCATACTTCAGTAGAATCGAAGCAACAAAACTCTTTAAACAAGCGAGTTCGTGGGCACTTTGGAACTAACAGCAACGTAGTATTATTATTATATAATTATTTTAAGTTAAGTTTTCTCTTTCTAGACTTTTGTCTCGATTTTAAAGCTAATACACGAGTAAAAGACAAAAAATCTAAAAAAGTGATAAATTCCACTGGTTGCCCAACATCGCCGCGCTCGCTGTAGTTTTGTGATTAACGTAGCGTCCCCACTACATTTTACCGTTCCGCTTATCGCACCCCACGCGGAATATGTCCATTATCAGAAGCGCTGCCTATGTTTCAGTGAATTATGTATAACACTAGTGTGTTTTATTCACTCTGAAGATGTAAGCTGCAATGTCTTGCGAAACGTTAGTTTGTATGGGTTCACAAACAGTTAACAGGCATATGCCGATTAAATATTATTGTCCTGTCAAACAAAATACATTAAGATCAAATCCTTGTCCGCCCCAAGGTTTAAATAATCTAAGCACACGGCCCTGTTTAGGCAGGCAGCGCCTACGAACAAATATTGCTCAAACTTCTGGAGCAAATGCTTGTAAAGGCAGAGAAGCTACAGGTCGGTCCTTACCTGATTATGCTGGGTGTAGTTCCCAAATGACGACGCGGTTTAAGCCGAAAGTAAATTGTAATATTGACAACACTGAACTAGTCGGAAATGCTCGAGTGTTTTCGGGAATCGGCGCTCTTAATATGGTATTGTTCGCTTGTTTTCAAATGTTTTGTAGTGGCGTCCATTTGTAAATTAGTTTTTTTTTCATTTTGACGTTTTTATTTGCTGTTCATTCTCGTTCGAGGTCTCGCACCGAGAACATCACCAACCAACCAGCTCCACCAGAATATCTACCGGGTCCGGGGAATCTCACCGATTCTCCGACTCCCACCAAACACCACCATGGCGACCGCCGCCTCCAACAACGCCGACTCCAGCAGCACTCCAACCACGTTTCACGTGTCAGGATTTCCAAGGGACTTCTCACCCAAGGCTTTATACTTCGCCTGGAATAAAGCACCTGGACCGAAACCCGAGTATAGTATCATCACCGGCTCCAATGGAAAATTCACCTTTTCCACCACCGAACCAAACTTCTACGAGAAGCTGATCGAGCTAGGACAGCTGCTGAACTATGAACTGAAGATCTCAACCACCAGCAGACAACAGAAGCAGCCGCCGCCCGACCAACCTTCCCCGGCCCAGACCCGCTCCAAGAACAGGAAAAGAAAGCCGAAGACCACCGTCGCCGCCTCCCCCACGCCACCGCCCGGACCACCCATCACCACCCTAGAAGAATTCGGCACCACCGAGTACTTCCTCAAGAACCCGCTCCCCGGATCATCCACAACCCATATTCCACCCCCTGCTCCTCTGTCCGACCTTCCCACCTCCGAATGGGTTACCGTTAATCACCGCCGCTCCAGAACCAACTCCATCGCCTCCAACCACTCCGCCACTTCCAACCGCTCCATCGCCTCCCACCACTCCGCCGCCTCCAACCACTCTACCACCTCCAGCAGTTCCCCCATTAAAACACTCTATGTTTCAGGCATTCCAAAGGAGTACGCATCAAACAAGGCCGTTCACCAGGTCATGATGAGAATTCCTGGACTGGTTCCCTCCAACATTTCTGTTTTCCCTAACGGAAACGCCACCATTTCTGCGCCTCACTCCGACCTCCGCGAGAAGCTCATCGCCCTAGGACACCAGATGGGGACTCCACTGATCATCTCCACCACCCGCTCCACACCACGCCACACCGCCGTCGCCGCCGCCGCCGCCGCCGCCAAGCCTCCGTCTTTCTCTTGTGTTGTTCTGGGGGTCGAACTGAACATCACAACCGAAGACGCGAAGCAAGCTCTCACCCTCCAATCCATCTCCTTCACAAACGTGTGGAGAATTCGCTCCAAGGCAACGGATCGCGACACCAGGTTACTGCGAGTGATTACCACTTGCCGGGCCTCGCTGGATGCTCTCCTAAGCCGCGGACTGAGTATATTCTCACACATGTACTCCGTTGAACCATCCCACCCAACCAAACCACAACCTAGCCAATGTCCCCGCTGCCTCAAATACGACCACACCGCCGCCAACTGCCCCGAGAAGAAGCCGACCTGCGGGATCTGCGGAGCCAACCACGCCACCTCCTCGTGCAAGCCAGGAACCGAAGTCAAGTGTGGAAACTGCGAGGGAGACCATGTGGCCTTCTCTATGCGTGGTCCCACACGACCCAAGGAAGCTGCCGCCCCCGAAGCCACCATCCCACTGAAGGATGTTTCCCCCGAAACAGCAACAGGAGAGAAAGAAACCGATTGGCTGAGGTTCCTTATTACCACCTTCCTCAACCTTTTCCCTCAACAACGTGAACATACCACCAAGATCCTAACACAAACAATTTCTGCTTTTTTTCTAGAATACCCAATGATCTCCTACGCCGGCAACAAAATCCACGTCACCTTCAAGAAAATCAACGAGAAGACACCAACACCAGCAGTATCAGTAACATAGTAGAGTAGCACATATATTGCATCCATAAAATTTGTGCAATTAAGCCGTCCTTCCCTGCCTTCAGCCCCGCGCTTTGCCCCTTACCGCCACGGGCCCCCATACCACCACTAGCCCCCTAATTCCACTAGCCCCCCTATTTCAAGTTCGCGTGACAACCCATATTCACCAATTTTCCCGGCTGAAGAGGAGATGACTCCTACAGCAGCCACTGCGACATAAATAACATAGGTTTTCTTATCTTTCTTAGAACTAATTATGTTTTTTATTTTACAGATTTGACGTTGAAGTACTACTATTTGCTGTTGCTATGAACTGTTTCTAAAAATAGATCGTTTTAAAGCAAAATCGTTATGTAGTATTTTATAAAATTTTTGAGAGTATGTACATTATTTTGGTCTAAGATTTTAGTTCATATAACCTGTCAAACAAAATACAATTTTAATGTAAATATATATTTGTATTTTTTAATGCATATTCGTATGGGGCGCCAAGTGCAAAGTGAAAATTTGCTGTGCATTTTACGGTATTTAAGGCAATTTGTTTCAATATTTATTATATCTACATACATTTAGCTAAATGCTTTTTATTTTAATAAATCATTCTAGATTTAAATAAATTCTTAAACATTTAATTTAAATATTGCAATATTTAATAAAGCATTAGGGATTTAAATAAATCCTAAAACATTTATATTAAATTTTAAAATATTTAGTAAACCTGTATGTATTTAGCCAAATCTGCACATATTTGTTTTAAATTTTTCAATATTTAATAAATATTAGCAGATTTAAAAAAATCTTTACCGATATAAATAAATCCGTACAGATTTAAATAAATGTTTCAACATTTAATTCTAAGCTGTCACATTTAATGTTAACCTGTCATATTTATTTGACCTTGGTTGGCCCAGCCGACTTAGGACACCAAGACCGCTTATAGCGGTAGTAAGGCGTAAGGCAGGGTTATGGTGGGAGCGTTCGCCGCTTAAACAAAACAGGCTGAAAATTACAATCTTAAGGGAATGTTGAGGAAACTTTCATTGTATGAATAATAAATGATGCAATGTTTATGTTGTTAACTATATTGTTATTGATGATTGAATTAACATTAATTGTGCAAATTTTTGAAATACGGAAAACGTGTTCATAATTGTTGAACGTTACCACCAGTGTAAACGGTCTTGGTCTGCTATGTAGGCTGGGTCTACCAAGGTCAAATAAATATGACAAGTTAACATTAAATATGACAGCTTAAAATTAAATATTAAAATATTTATTTATATCTGTGAGCATGTATTTATATCGGTAAAGATTTATTTAAATCTGCGAATATTTATTAAATATAGAAAGATTTAAAACAAATATGTGTAGATTTATCGAAATACATAAAGATTTACTAAATATTTGAAAATTGAAAAGTAAATGTTTTAAGATTTATTTAAATCTCTAATGCTTTATTAAATGTTGGAATATTTAAACCAAATGTTTAAGGATTTATTTAAATCTACAACGATTTATTAAATTAAAAAGCAGTTAGCTAAATGTGTGTATATATAATAAATATTGGGACAAATTGCCTTAAATACCGTGAAATGCACAGCAAATTTTCACTTTACACTTGGCGTCCCATATATTCGCACATTATTATTATATTTATTATGGGTGTACACTAAAATTAGAGTTGGTCATG